>LR812520.1:58039484-58044484 GCA_903798195.1 Danio kyathit
TTTCCATCTGGAGCTTCTTCACAGGACTCGACACTTGTAAACACTTGCTCCAACCGGTTTGCGCGGCTCTCACTTCCACCCACACTCGTCATCGCTAGCAAGCCGACCAATCACAGAGCTTTCGCTATGCACCATTGAAATGCGTAGTTACATTTTTTTAGGTGTTCGTCAGCGTCAGCATCAGCCACGGCGAGGGGTATGTGACAGTGCGAAGGCTGTGCCGGACCATACACATACGCTTGACGCAGAAGTATAAATCAGCCTTCAGCCAAAGGAAAATGAATGAATGAATTCAGAAAATCTAGTTATTAGCGCCATCAGTGGCCATTAATTGAACTGCAGCCAGCATGATTCAATACACAGATGTACTTACGGCAAAAAATATTTATTTATTCGTTTTGATCAGAAGTGTAAAATTTGAAATACATTTTTAGCAGTGCATCAGTAATGAACAACCAAACTTTTTGTTTGCGTTTATCGTCAGCGTTTTTCAAGACGTTTTTCCGGATTCAAACTTAAGCGATTTTCACAGGCGTCGAGCAGAAGAGTATGCAAAATCACTCCTTGACGTTAGATGGCGCTACACAACTTTAAACTTCTGACACTCGCTTGTAACACAGAAGAAAAAGACAAAGTTGACACGCTTGTTGTTATGGATGGTTTAAGTAGCAGCTCCAGCTCTAGCGATGAAGAAATGATTATTGTTCACCAGTGCAATAAGCAGCTCCACGTTCATATCGCCTCTGGGCATCTTCTTCAATGTGCGCTCGCATTGACAGTGTTGCGCTTGAGCGCCTCCAAGTGCTGTTTACTGTAACTTCAGCAGCTCCGTGCACGTGAACAAAAGTGCCAATCTGATTGGTGGAGAAGGTTTTGACACGGTGCGTCAAAACAAAAAAATGAGCATGAGGTGTTTTTTCAAAATGACGCTTTTGCGCCTGCTGTTTTGCACGTTGGTGTGCACGATCACATTGGCGCCCTTTATTTAGTCACGAGGTGTTAAACGTCAACGGAAAACGTGTTGGTGTGCACGGGCCTTAGATTGACTTTAAGATGAATATATAAACTGTAAAATACTGTATATGTACAAATATATTTCAGATTTTTTTGTTTCTATTTTTATTGAGAGGAAAGAGTGCAGCATGCAGACAAAATCAATCAAATCATAAAACTTTGATAGTTTGATTATGATAGATTTGAAACGATGTTTTATATAGATCTAACTATGGGAGACTAGTTTGAATTAATCCATATTCATTGCACATTATAACCAGTTTTTCTATAATATTTTAGTTATTATATTTTCATTTTAAGTGAACTATCTGTTTAAGAAAACAAATGCTTCAAATGTCAATTACTTTTATCTTAAAATGAGAAAGTGGGAATAGAAACTGAAATGTAAGTTATTGTCAGATTTAGTTTTTTTTGTTTTAATCTTAAGCTCACTCAGTTGTGATACATAATAAAACAAACTTAATGTTCATGAAAACTTAAAGTTTTCATATGTATATTGAATTAACAATGTTTAGAAATGTTTAGTCCATTTCCTTGCAACAAATGTTTTTTTTTTTTAGGATAAACCATTTGAAATGCAACATCTCTACATATAAAATCCAACCCAGGCTCGGTCTAAAAACGTACCGATACATTTATGGACAGCGCCAAATACGTCCCAGGAGCAGTTTTTGTTTTCGCAAATCCACCAGAGGCCGCTGTGTACACTTTTTGAGATCACAAATTCTCTCACGAGTGCCATTCGTGGCTGCTGTTGTCACGTAAATCTACTGGAGGCCGCTGTTGACTGACTGACTGACCGATTGACTGACCCACCCTCCTCCTTCCCTAATCCCAACCAACAATGTTTTCAAAAGCGTCGATTGACCAGCGCCCACCCACTTTCCTAAAAAAAATCAATAGTAATAATACGCAAGGCAATGTTCATTTAATTTACACATATACTTTGTACCGAAAGCCATCGGATGAGATTTATCTTTAAGCAGTAAATTATTACATTGAAGCCAGTCTATTTCTGATGTAAATGAGGATTTGAAATCTAAATAATGATGTCGTCTGCATAAAGATAAACAGAAGAGTGCAAAAAACTAAGAGAAGATTGTTAATAAAATAGAAAATAGAAGTGGACCCAGCACCGAGTCCTGTGGTATGCCTATTTCTTGAATATAAAGATCAGATTGTTTCCCTTAAATCATCACTCATTGTTTTATAATATGTAAATAAGAATTAAACAACAATAGGGAATTTTGAGAAAAACCAACTGCATGCAACTTATCCAATAACAGATAATGATCAACAAGTCCTTTTTAAGATCGATACAAATCACCATCAAATGCCGAGTATAGATCCTTACTCAGCTTTTCCTGGTTTTATTAGAAAATAAACATATTGTTTTGAAATATTTTTAGCCTTTGTTCAAGTTTAATTAATTTTAGCCTTTTTTTTTCTCAATTAAAATATTCTAAGACAAATAGATTTTTGCTTACAGCATATTCCGATTTTTTTTCCTCTTTACTTAATTAGTAAACAAGTGAAAAAACTAATAGACAAATAAATCCACTTAAATTCAAGATTGAAATGAGCCTTAATGGCTGACGCAGTGTTTCATGAGTAAATGTATCCCGTTTCAAGGATTTTGAGATGATTTTACTGGAAAAGTGGTCCAAAAAGGGCTAATGAAAAGCTCATTAAATCAAGCGATCTCCATTAGCATGATTCATATTTATTTGTTCTCAGAGTTGTATTTGATGTCATATTCACCCATAGTGACTGTGATTGGTGATTGAATGGGATGAAATGAGTCTTCCAGACAGTCTTCCAGTATTTGGCCGTCAGCGGGGTGTTTCGGGGAAGCTCTGCCTTTAATGATTGCAGAGACACTGAAGCAGCTGTTGATTTTATTTTTATTTTCATAAAGTTTCCATAAGGGTCCATTTACTAAAACATAACAGACTAAGAAAATTAGTTAGAATAGTTATATGGGGAACAGAACAGATAAATGAAGTATGTCTAAACTCATTGGTATTATGCTTATTGAATTCACTTGCTAAATATGATGTCATAAAACTCTTCAGTTCCACCAATGGAATAAGGGCATAATAACATTAAAACAATTGCAAAAAAATAAATAAATACATTTTAGCAAACTTTTTTTTAGATCACTTTAAATTAATTGCATATGACTTACCGTAAGTCTTCTATGATGTATATATTGAATGGATCTGCTTTCGGAGATTTGCCATTGGCTGTTAATGGCTGAATAATTAATGAGGTGCATCTGTGCCAAGTGTAGGCGCTGTTTTTGGGGATGTTTTTTGATAGTTATTCATAAATATATTTATGTTTCAAGTTCATATATATGAATTCATGTGTGAAATATCACTTTTCTGTACAGTTACCTTTATTCAGATTTTAATCATTAGCAACGATATTATAATTACGCTAATTTATAATTATAATAGTTTATTTCTTTTGAATTTCCCTAGAGACAATTTTTTTTATTTCAGATTTTGCTTGAAAATTGCTAAACATTTACAGTAGTTTGATTAATAAACAAAATTAGGTTTTAATTTTTTTCATATTTAGTCAGTTTGTTGCTGTGTTTGTAAATGTTCTTTTATTTATTCAATTATTTTTGTTGATTGATTCATTCCTTCTTTTCTTCCTTTACTTTCTTCATTGGTTGGTTGGTTGATTGGTTGGTTGATTTGTTGATTGATTCGTTAGTTCGTTGGTTGGTTTGTTGATTCATTGATTGATTCGTTCATTGAGTCATTGGTTTGTTGGTTGATTCGGTAGTTCATTGGTTGGTTTGTTGAGTGGTTGGTTGGTTCGTTGGTTGATTCATTGATTGATTTGTTGATTGAGTCATTGGTTTGTTGGTTGATTGGTTGATTGATTTGTTGGTTCAATGGTTGGTTTGTTGAGTGGTTGGTTGATTCATTGGTTGATTTGTTGATTGATTCGTTGGTTCATTGGTTGGTTTGTTGAGTGGTTGGTTGATTCGTTGGTTAATTCGTTGATTGATCTGTTGACTGAGTTGTTGGTTTGTTGGTTGATTCGTTGATTGATTTGTTGGTTCAGTGTTTTTTTGTTGTTTGATTTGTTAGTTGATTTGTTGATTGATTTATTGGTTCATTGGTAGGTTTGTTGATTCATTGGTTGATACATTGATTTATTTATTGGTTCATTGGTTGGTTTGTTGATTCGTTGGTAATTTTGTTGATTGATTCGTTGGTTTATTGGTTGATTGTTGATTGATTCATTGGTTCGTTGGTTGGTTTATAGATTCGTTGTTTGATTTGTGGATTGATTTGTTGCTTTGTTGGTTGATTTGTTGATTGATTCATTGTTTGGTTTGTTGGTTGATTTGTTGATTGATTTGTTGGTTCATTGCTTGGTTTGTTGAGTCGTTGGTTCATTGGTTAGTTTGTTGAGTCATTGGTTGATTCGTTGATTGATTCGTTGGTTCATTGGTTGATTCATTGGTTGATTTGTTGATTGATTCGTTGATTGAGTTGTTGGTTTGTTGAGTCGTTGGTTGATTCGTTGGTTCATTGGTTAGTTTGAGTCGTTGGTTGATTCATTGATTGATTCGTTGGTTCATTGGTTGGTTCATTGGTTGATTCATTGATTGATTTGTTGGTTCATTGGTTGGTTTGTTGATTTGTTGGTTGATTCATTGGTTGATTTGTTGATTGATTCGTTGGTTGATTTATTGATTGATTTGTTGGTTTGTTGTTTGATTTGTTGGTCCAATTGTCGGTTTGTTGGTTGATTTGTTGATTGATTCATTGGTTCATTTGTTAGTTTGTTGATTTAATGGTTGACTCGTTGTTTGATTCATTTGTTTGTTGATTGATTTGTTGGTTGATTCTTTGATTGATTGATCATTGATTGTTGATTCATTGATTCATTGATCGTTGGCTTGTTGGTTCATTGGTTTATTAGTTGATTTATTGGTTTGTTGGTTGATTCTTTGGCAG
>LR812520.1:58046984-58161984 GCA_903798195.1 Danio kyathit
TCAAAGCAGCTTCACATGGAAGATTATAGTTAATTGAAACAGTGTCAGTTCAGTTTTCAGTGTTTAAGTTCAGTTCAGTTTAGCTCAGTTCAGTGTGGGTTAATAATCACTACTGAGAGTCCAAACACTGAAGAGCAAATCCATCGATGCGCAGCTCTACAGATCCCGAACCATGCAAGCCAGTGGCGACAGCGGCGAGTAAAAAACTTCACCAATTGGCGAAAGTGAAGATTTAAAAAACCTCGAGAGAAACCAGGCTCAGTTGGGCACGACCATTTCTCCTGTGGCCAAACGTCTTGTGCAGAGCTGCAGTCTAGGCGCATGAAGCTGTACCTCAGCGAAGACTCGTCTCTCCTTGGAGCGTCACAGGGGTCAGTCTCAGGCTCTCACTCCACGATGACCACCACAGCAGCTGCTCAGGATACGGCCTGGTCCAGAAAACCTTAGGATCATCTCGTCACTGGTCTTGGATCGCATCAGTGGCACTGCATAGTCTGAGGGCCTCGGGATGAGAACCCCCAGGTGGAAATACAGAATAAGGAGAATAATTAGCGTAGCTGCTGTTCATAGTGTATAAAAACAAGAAGCAAAATCCTGTGTGGGGCACATCATGCGTCATACTGCTATGTCCTGCACTGAGTGTATGCTTTGCTAAAAAGATAGGTCTTTAATCTAGTTTTGAAGAGCGAGAGTGTGTCTGAGCCTCGGACATTATCCGGAAGGCTATTCCAGAGTTTAGGGGCCATAAATGAGAAGGCTCGACCTCCTTTACTCGACTTTGATATTCTAGGTACTACTAGAAGCCCTGAGTTTTGAGATCTTAAAGAGCGTGTTGGATTGTAGCGAGACAGGAGATTGGTTAGATAAACAGGAGCTAGATTATTTAAAGCTTTATAGGTAAGGAGTAATATTTTAAATTCAATACGAAACTTAACAGGCAGCCAGTGTAAGGAGGATAAAATTGGGGTGATATGATCATATTTCTAGATCTGGTAAGAACTCTGGCAGCTGCATTTTGCACTAGCTGAAGTTTGTTTATAGAGGATGCTGGGCAGCCAGCAAACAGAGCATTACAGTAGTCTAGCCTAGAAGTCATGAAAGCATGGACTAGTTTTTCTGCATCTGATATAGATAGCATACTTCGCAATTTAGCGATATTTCTCAGATGAAAGAAAGCAGTTTTTGTGACATGGGATATATGATTTTCGAATGTTAAATTGCTGTCTAATATCACACCCAGATCTTTTATAGTAGAGCTAATGCTAACTTTGTATCCCTCTAATTGCAGGTCGAGTTGTGAGAACTGCTGTGTACAGGATTTAGGCCCGATAAGTAATAATTCTGTTTTGTCTGAGTTTAAGAGAAGAAAATTGTTTGTCATCCAGTCTTTAACATCTTTAATACACTCAGTTAGCTTAGACAGTTCAGGCATCTCATCAGGTTTAGTTGAAATGTATAATTGAGTATCGTCTGCATAGCAGTGAAAGTTGATCCCGTGTTTTCTAATAATGTCCCCCAGGGGAAGCATGTATATTGTAAACAGCAAAGGGCCTAAAACTGATCCTTGAGGGACCCCGTACTTTACTGGCCTGACTTGTGAAAGCTGTCCATTAATATTCACAAACTGGTAACGATCAGCTAAGTATGACCTAAACCATTGAAGGGCCTGACCTTGGACACCTGTAGAATTTAAGCGGTCTATGAGAATATTGTGGTCAATGGTGTCAAATGCGGCGCTAAGATCGAGTAGAACTAATAGTGAGACGCACCCTTGGTCAGCAGCTAAGAGTAAATCGTTGGTTATTTTTACTAATGCGGTTTCTGTACTGTGATGAGGCCTGAAGCCTGACTGAAACACTTCAAAAATATTGTTTGTCTGCAGAAAGGAGCATAATTGGGTAGAAACAACTTTTTCTAGTATTTTAGACATAAACGGAAGATTTGAAATAGGCCTATAATTAGCTAAGTTGCTCGGGTCCAGTTGTGGTTTCTTAATAATAGGCTTAATAACAGCTAGCTTGTAAGGATTTGGAACATGGCCTAAAGATAAAGAAGAGTTGATAACATTAAGGAGAGGTTCTCCTATAATAGGTATCAGTTCTTTCAGTAATTTTGTTGGAATTGGATCTAACATACATGAAGCTGATTTAGAACTATTTATAACTTTATCTAGCTCTTCCTGTTCTATGATTTTGAAGCATTGTAGGTTATTTTGATTCAGTGAAAATATTTCTGCATCTGGAGTATGAGGTGGTGCAGAAAGTTTAACATTTTCTATTTTCTGTCTAAAGCCTTCTATTTATCACTGAAAAAATTCATGAAGTCATCACTACTGATTTGCGGTGGGACATTTTGTTCCAAAGATGATCGATTATTTGTTAGTTTAGCAATGGTGCTAAATAAAAATCTAGGATTGTTATGATTATTTTCAATCAGTTTGCGGAGGTGCTCGGCCCTGGCAGATTTGAGAGCCCTCCTATAGCTGGACATACTGTCTTTGTACGCAATTCTAAAACCTCTAAATTAGTTTTTTTCCATTTACGTTCTAGAGCACGGGTTGCTGTTTTGAGAGCGCGAGTATGATTATTGTACCATGGTGTAGTTTTATTCTCTCTAGCCTTTTTTAATTTGATGGGTGCCACTGTATTTAGTGTGTTAGTAAAGACGGCATCCATATTGCTGGTTACTACATCAAGGTCATTTGCGTTTGCGGGTGTATTTCGAAATAAGGAAAGATCTGGTAAGTTATTTATGAATTCATCCTTGGTGGACGGAACGATAGTCCTACCAGGGCGGTATATTGGTGCAGATCTGCTAATTTCAGGTAGACGCAGCTTATATAGTAAGAGGTAGTGGTCTGTAATATCATCACTTTGTGGTATAATGTCTACATCAAAGACCTCAATTCCGTAAGACAATATTAGATCTAATGTATGCTTTAAGCGATGGGTTGGACCGACAGCATTTTGTTTTATCCCAAGTGAGTTTAATAGATCCATAAAGGCGAGCCCTAGTGTATCATTGGAGTCATCTACGTGAATGTTGAAGTCTCCTACAATTAGTATTTTATCAGTTTTAACTAGCAAATCAGAAATAAAATCAGAAAACTCTTTTAGAAAATTGACATAGGGTCCTGGGGGTCTATATATGGTGATTATAGCGAGAGATAACATAGATTTTTGCTTAATATCCGGTAGCATAACATTAAGAGCTAATAACTCAAAGGAGTTAAACATAAGTCCCTTTTTCTGATTAACATTAAGAATATCACTAAAGATTGCTGCAACTCCACCACCACGGCCAGTATGACGAGCCTTATGCTTGTATGTGAATCCTGGAGGAGTTGCTTCATTTAAGCTAATATAGTCATTTTGTTTCAGCCAGGTTTCAGTGAGACAGAGTGCATTTAGATTGTTATCTGTTATTATTTCATTAATGATAAGTGTTTTAGGTGCTAGTGACCTGATGTTTAGGAGACCAAGCTTAACGAAGTTTGTATTATCACTTTTTATTGGATTTTCAGCTTTTATTCTTAATAGATTTTTTCTAGAGCACACAGTACGTTTAATTGTTGGTCTAACACGAGGAACAGACACAGTTTCTATGGGGTAAGCTAGACATGTGTTACTGTAATTTAAGTGGGTCGAACAAGAGTCTATATGGATAAAATGTGAATTTTGTGAATTTTTACTTACTAGTCAGACAGAGCGAAGCATCTTAGAGATGTTGTCCGACAGCAGTTCCGCTCCAGCTCGACTAGGGTGCAGGCCGTCCGGCCGGAAAAGCCTAGGGCGCTCCCAGAAAAGATTCCAGTTATTGGCAAAGAGCAGTTTCTGTTCATTACACCATGTTAATAGCCATTCATTCAGAGCAAAAAGTCTACTGAACCTTTCATTTCCTCTGCGGTAGGTAGGAAGCGGTCCAGAAACGATGATCTGCGTGGCGGGCGAGGTGCGTCGAACCGTCTCGATGAGGCTCCTGAAGTCCCTCTTCAGGATCTCCGACTGGCGGAGCCCGGTGTCGTTCGTCCCCACATGGAGGACAACGGCACCGAGGCTCTCGCCAGTGCTCAGGATACTCGGAATCTGTGTAGAAATATTCTTAACGCGAGCACCAGGAAAGCAAAATGTGCGTATTTTATTACCTGAAGTGGAAGCAGGACGGACGTGGCGTACGATGGAGTCACCGATGGTAGCCACATCGTAACCCGTCTCGCGGAGAGGGGCGAATCGGTTCTCCGTGGAGAGCTCGAACACAGGAGGAGGAGAACCCTTGCCCCGGGGTCTCCTTAGCACCTTACGCGGCTGCATCCAGGTGCCGTGGTAGCCGGGTGCCGGCGTGAACGACCCCTGGACGAACCGCGTCAGAGGCGCGCTGGGCCTGGACAGAGGAACAAGCGGGGTTGAAGTAGACGGAATGTCTCGGCTGTATGGTGTACTCACCTCAGATGAGCGAACTGGAGCGCGGGGCACCTCGAGCAACGCTCTTTGCGCCCTGAGCTCAGCTCGCTTCATCTGCAGAAGACGGATACGTTCTTCCAGCCGTTCCAGCTCCATGTCCAGGGCCTCCATCGATGTTTCTCCTGCACACAAGGACAGAGACACAAGCGACATCGTACAGGGTAACGAGCAAAGCCAGTAAGTGAGAAAGTTAGGGGATGGCAGCAGTCGGTAGCTTTAGCTGACTAGCGGTGCTAGCTGGCTAAAGCTACAAACAACAGGCGGATGCTCGAGAGACAGAACGTTTTGGAGTGTATTTATTTGTATAAAGTGTTAAATGTTGTATAAAATGTATTAAGGGTTTGTTCCCCCTAAGTAGTATTAAGCGAATGTGGAGGTATTCGATAATAAAAATGCAAATTGCGAATCTATGCGACAGAGCTACAAACACACGCTGCGCGGCTTGGGTAGCAGCGGCAGTGACGTCACTCGAGCATGCGCCGCATGCGCCGCATGCGCCGAAATGTTGCAGGAAAACAAGACTCAGCAACGTGTGTGTGTGTGTTTGAGAGGTGAATATATACTCCAGACAATCAGTCCACGATGAGTTACCAGCTGTGTAATCAGGGGTTATTTAGAACTGGTGTGTGTGTGAGGTGCCTGATGGGAGTTGTAGTTCATATAGTGGCAGAATTAAATATCCTAGTCTAATCTAAAAAAGATAATAGACAATAATATTGTTCTAAACTTTAGATGATCTATTTTGTATATTATTGTATTGTATTGTCTATTATTTATAACAATAACAACAATGCATTACATTAATACATAAAGCAGGGTGGCTCAGTGGTTAGCCCTGGCGCCTCACAGCAAGAAGGTTGCTGGTTCGAGTTCCGGCTGGGTCAGTTGGCATTTCTGTGTGGAGTTTGCATGTTCTCCCTACGCTGGCGTGGGTTTCCTCTGGGTGCTCCGGTTTCCCCCACAGTCCAAAGACATGCACTATAGGTGAATTGAATAAACTAAATTGGCCGTAGTGTATGAGTGTGTGTGTGTGTGTCAATATGAGAGTCTATGGGTGTTTCCCAATACTGGGTTGCAGCTGGAAGGGCATCTGATGGGCAAAACATATGCTGGATAAGTTGTTGGTTCATTCCACTGTTTGAACCCCAGATGAATAAAGGGACTCCAAAGCCAAAGGAGAATGAAGTAATGAATATTATTATAAATGATGATAAATAATTATTTAATTAGTTAGTTAGCTATTAGGGAACTTTTTTATGTAAACAAAGCTATTTAGATTTACATTCAAACGTTCCAAAAGGACGTTTTTAGTCCGATTCAGTTCAATTCTGATGACAGCTGTTCAATTAGTTTATCAAGAAATTTATAAAGAGAAAAATCTTTTTTATGGCCATGTTATATGACCTTTATATAATTTAGAATTCAAATTCAGGTCGGGCTTTAGTCATTTTCATTGTGATTTCCTTTAATTTAATGCCTTTGTTAGAATTTAGTTTTTTTATTACAGTATTTGGTAAAATTTCAGTATTATGTATAAAATATATCAATTATAGGGATATTTTGTTTTAGTTATATACCAAATACACCAAATACTGACCTGTTTCCAGACAGGTAATCCAGTTTCCATTGTTCGGTTAATTAACAGTTTCTGTATTTTCTGATTCACAAACGTTTTCTGTTTATTTACGCTTGTAATTTGCATTGTAGGACGTTGATCTCTGCTCTGTCGACTTTTATTGACACTTTAAATAATGTATAAGAAATAATACAGAGAGAAATGAGTCTGTAAAATGACAGAAAATGTACTGGTAGTTTATTACAGGGATTTGTAGCATAATTTACAACAACAAACCAGACAATACATCACTCTAAACCAAGGGTTTTCAACCTTTTTCACTTCGGGGCCCGCTTCTTTCTCCGATCAATTTTTGAAGGCCCACCTGTCTGACATTTTCTCTAAAATGTTTGTATGAAATGCTCATTTAAACCTTAAAAATAAATAATAAATAATAATATATAAATAAACTGGAGCACCCGGAGGAAACCCACACGAACACAGGGAGAACTTGCAAACTCCACACAGAAACGCCAACTGACCCAGCTGAGGATCGAACCAACAACCTTGTTGCTGTGAGGCGATTGTGCTACCCACTGTGCCACCGTAATGCCCATATTTATATTATTATATAATATATAATATTCATTAATTCATTCATTTTCTTTTCAGCTTAGTCCCTTTACTAATCTGGGGTCGCCACAGAGAAAATAACCGCCAACTTATCCAGCACATGTTTTATGCAGCGGATGCCCTTCCAGCCGCAACCCATCACCTGGAAAATATATAATGTTATTTTATTATTTTTATATGTTTTAAAAACATACATAGATTGAAAGAGAACCACAGGTCAACAGGGAGATTGCAAAAGACCAGCTTCTGCTTTAAACTGGACTGACTGAATATCTAATATTGAATATTTATTATTCAAAAATATACAGACAAATGGAAAATACAGTGAAACCAACGCAATCACATGGCAATTCGTAACTTTTTGATTTAGTGGCTAAATCGTATGAATTCGTATGATCTAATTCGTACAATTTAGTACAATTTGCTAATCACCCAATGACGGTTGGGGTTAGCGGTGGGGTTAGGTGCCACGCCTCCTTTTTAAAATTGTACATTTTCGTACGACTGAACTCGTACGAATTCATACAAATTAGCCACTAAACTGACAAAATGTAAAATACTTACATTTCCTCCTGAGATCAGGCTGGTGAAACAGCCTAAATCTGTTGAAACGCATCGATCTGATGGCGGTTGATTTTCCAGCTGGATATTATTGGAAATCGCTGACAGGAACAGTGAACAGCTCCATCAGAGCGCGTCAGAAGCTCATAAGTGTATTTTACATATGGCAGAAGCATCATTGAGCCTCGCTAGATCCTCCTGTATGGACGCTCGTCCGTTACAAAAACATTCACAGGACATTAATTTGGACAACTATGTGGATATATTAAATAGTTCGCACAAAAATACACAAAGAGAGACTTTCACTATATGAATGGACAGACGTACGTGTACTAGTTGCAGGCGCGATCGTGAGACTGTTTTGCTCCAGGTTTGAAGTAATCAATCAGAGAACAGGAGAAAGTGCATTACTTCGATCATTTTAATAAAGCATATTAATAATAAAATCCAGAAATTATGGTATAATATTGAGAGTTAATTTTAAGCTCCCACCTGCAGGATCACTGAGGCCCACTAGTTAACAAATGTTAACAAAAGTCACTTTTCGAACTTTTCTAGGGTAAAAGTTGTTGGAAGAAAGATCGAGGTCCCATAATGCAATTCAAAAGCATAAATAAACAGAAAAATAAAAACATGAATCACAAATACGGCTAATTTACAGATATTTGTATAGTGCAATTAGAAGTTGGTAAAATCCTAGAAATGCTTTGGTTGTACATTAATGCTATCAGCATGCTCCGAAAAACTTCGGAAAGTGTCTGTAAGTGTATTTTTAATTGGTTCATCAACAGTGAACGTCTGCGAGATTAGCATTAGCATGTGACAGATCACGGTTGAATCTGCTTTTCTTGAGATTTGAGTTTGTGTACTGTTTATCAAAGAGTGTTTATTTGAAGCACAGTGTGTGTTTAGATCTCGTCTGCGCTCTTCCTCTCACACTCCGGTAATTAGCCTCCGCTCGTTAATTATTAAACGAAGTCACAGATCTGAACCCGTCTCATTATTTAAACATCACACTCGCAACGACACATAAAGAGGGAAATGGAAAAAATCAACAGGGAGCTTTTTAAATAGAGACTGATGCGAAGTGTATGTACCTGTGTGTGTGTGTTTGTTTTGTCAGATCTGAAGACTGCAGTGCATAATCAAGTACAGAAAGAACTTTAAGCTTGTTCTCCATGGTGATACGGCGCATTCGTGCCAAAGATAGGTTGTCTTTCATCAGTGAGTCTAAATGCATTCTTGACTGATCTTGTTTTTTGATTTATTGTATTTCATATTCATTTGGGGTTTATGTGCTCTTGCATATTTACAGCCTGCTCCAGATTTGAAGCTGTCATATATGCAAATGGTGCTGCACTAATGCAGAGCTGGAAACAAACCCAGGCTTTATTTGGAAAGAAAAACATCTAGTGCATTAGGAAGCAAGCAAGATTTTGTTGTTGTGCATAATGTTGTGATCGGTTCAGATTTAGATGTTATGATGACATTTAAATATGCAAATATTTGTTTATTATATTATATTATAATGTTTATTATAATAATTTTGTTTTATTATTTCTGATTGATTTATTTTATTCTATCATTTTTAATTTGTTTTATTGATCTATTTTCATTTATTATTTGAATCTTGTTTATTATTATTCTATTTTTAATATTTATATTTCATTTATTACTTATTTATTATTATTATTTATTTATTTATTTGAATTTTATTATTTAATTTAAATATAGAAATAACATCATTAGACAGAAAGGGAAAAAAATTAAATAATATTATTAATAATAATAAAATAATAGTAATACTAAATTAAAAACAAAATTAAATGAATGAAATTACAAAGACACTTAAATAACTATAAGCAAAGCAACTAAAATCGAGGATCTCCTTTGAATACATCTGTATAATATTTCAGGAATCTTAGGTTTATTTTTATTCTTAATTAGATGTAGTGATTTTTAGGAGTGAGTTAATTTAAATAAAGTATATTTAAGTATTTATTTGTTTTATTATTAATTTATTTTATTTATAATTATTCATTTATTAGAATTTTATTATTTAATTAATTTAAATATTTGTTTATTTACTTATTTTATTTGTTATTATTTATTTATTTATTTGATTTTTACTATTTAATTTCAATTTAAGTATTTATTTGTTTTAATATTAACTTATTTTATTTATTATTATTTATTTTTTATTTTATTGTTTAATTTGAATTTAAATATGTATTTTTTTTATTTTTTTTATTATTTATGTATTTGAATTGTATTATTTAATTTAAATGTAAATATTTATTTGTTTTATTATTTATTTTATTTATTATTATTATTTATTTATTTGAGTTAATATTTAATAAAAATAATTCTAATTTAAATATTTATTTATTTTATTATTTATTATTTTATTTATAATAACTTTTTATTTGAATTTAATTATTTAATTTAAATTTAAATATTTTTTTCTTGTATTATTTATTTATTTTCTTATGTCAAATAAGACACTGCTGAAAAAACACTGGTAAAAAAATCATGTACCTGTACAGTTTGAGATTTGGGGCTTTTTGGCTTTTCATTAACACTATTATTTTAAATTAGTTTTGTTTATTTATTTGTTTGTTTGTTTGTTCATTTAATTATTTATTTTATTTATTTTATTAATTTATTTATTCATTTATACATTTTTTTTCTTCATTCATTCATAACATAAAACATCGAAAATACACAATCTATTTGTGTTTGTAGATTTTGATTACAAAACATGTTTTTAAAGGCTGTGTTGTCAAAATGCATTGATAATATTCTGATAAAGCATACAATATTGTATTTTACAAACTAAACCCCCATTGTAATAACTGTTGGTGGCAATGTGTCAAAAAAATCATCCAATGTTCAAATCCTTGTGATAGAGATTTATGCAAATGAGTAAATATTTTATTAAATTATGAATAATTTGCATCAATTAATCAATCAAGCAAGCAAGCAGGCAATCAATCAATCAATGCATCAACTATGGTGAAATATATTGTTTTTTTTTTTTTTTACCCCATTCACCTGCCTTAATTTAATGCCTACTGCAAAGTATGCAAGTATAGTGTGATTTAGGGTGCATCAGTCAATGTTATTTGCAACATTTTTACATTTATCTGAAGAAATGTTGCCTTTCCTTGCTTGTGAATCACTCGTTGTCATGACGATGAGGTGTTGTAAATGCTGATGATGAGTGGTTGCCAACAGCAAATTTTTTTTATTCCAGCAGTGCTGTTTTTTTTTTCTCCCGTGTATTTCTCTCATGTGGGGAGATATTTATAAAATTATGTTAGTAATGTGCTAATAAATGTATTCAGTGTATATCATGAACATGAAAATCAATGCATTCAAGTTTATCTGAATCTAAAGGAACAATGTTTTGTAATATAAAATGTATAAAATTAACCTCATATGAAATATGATTAATTACAATTGTAAAATTATATAAAAAAGTAATTTGCAATCTGTTAGGGAAAAGTCACAAAAAAATGTTTGTTATGCAAGTTTTTGATTCAGTAAAAAAGTAGTATTATATATATTAGTAGTTTTCTAACCATCATCACACATAATTGTGCTAATGGCAAGTTATTATCACAACAATATGATATATTTAATTTTATTTTATAATTACATTTTAAATTGAAATAAATAAATAAATAATAATAAAAATAAATTAATTAAAATGAAAAAAATAAATGAATAAAATTAAATCAAATAAGTTTAAATGAATTTCAATAAAATTAACTGATTATTCCATTTTATT
The DNA here is from genome assembly GCA_903798195.1 of Danio kyathit. Classification (NCBI taxonomy): domain Eukaryota; kingdom Metazoa; phylum Chordata; class Actinopteri; order Cypriniformes; family Danionidae; genus Danio; species Danio kyathit. Next base: position 58,057,987 of record LR812520.1, read on the forward strand.
TTATTTTATTTTTTATTTATTACTTTAAAATAAATTAATTTCTTTTCATTTCATTTCAATTTATTTCATTTTTTTGTTTCAATTCAATTCATATAATTTATTTTATTTTATTATTTATTTATTAGTTTAATTATAAATTAATTTCATTTAATTTAATTTCAATTTCAATTCCTTTAAATTCATTTCAATTTAATTTAATTTAATTTATTATTTTCAATTCATTTCAATTTATTTTGTTTTATTTCAGTTCATTTCAATTTATTTGTTCTATTTTAACATTTATGTATTAATTTCTGTTAATTTCATTTAAATTAATTTCAATTAATTTTATTTTATTCATTTTTTTAATTGTTTTTATTTTATTTTTTATTTTTTTATTTTAATTCAATTAATTTTATTTATTTTGTTTTATCATTTACTTATTAATTTCAATTAGTCTCATTTAATTTATTAATTTGTTTTATTTTTTTATTTTATTTTATTATTATTTAGTTATTAATTTCAGTTAATTTCAATTATTTCAGTTCATTTAATTTTTTATATAATTTCATTACATTTCAATTAATTTTAATTGATTTATTTTATTATTTATTTATTAATTTCAATTAATTTAATTTCAATTCATTTCAATTTTTTTATTTATTATTTTATTTTCGTTTATTTTTTTTATTTTTTTTATACAGACCATTATGTCAAATAAATGACACAATCTGTGTTCAGTGCATAATGTTGTAAATGACATTATCCTAATATGCTATTTCCTACCATAATTCTTCATTTCTGTGTCTTTCTCTTTCCTCCTTCATTTCTGTCTTGTAAAACTGTCCTGCTTTTTTTCAGAGAAGTAAAGGAGTAAAATAATGAGATAGAGAGACAGAGAGACAGCAATGATCCGCAGAAGCACTGAATCTCTTGTCATTAAAAAAGAAATAACACGTTTTTGATTGAAGGCTTGTCAAAATGAGCAGTTTCCGTCTGTATTGATTGGCTAATTTTTATTTGCAGGGATTAGAGGTCTAGACAGAAATTGCTTTCAGATTGCTTTATCCATTGTGATTGCCTTTGGCTAGGAATGAGTTGTATTACGCCTCACAATGTCTCTGTGATTCAGGCTTTCTTCTGAAAATTTGTGTCGTGTGTGTGTGTGTGTGTGTGTGTGTGTGTGTGTGTGTGTGTGTGTGTGTGTGTGTGTGTGTGTGTGTGTGTGTGTGTGTGTGTGTTTGTGTGCATGATAAAAGATACGGCTTTCTTGTTGCCATAACATCCAGAAGACGGTGGCATATATAATTTTTTTTATAGCTGCTCCACTTCTGCAATACAATAGCGTTTCATATATTTCATATGATTAATATTTAAAATTTAAGCTACAAATATATATATATTGTTGTCGATCCCAGTTATAAGAGAAACAGATAATAACTTGATCATTTGGAAGAGTGGCAGAAGGTAGATTTTTCAGATGAATCATCTGTTTAACTTCATCCCAATCATCACAAATACTGCAGAAGACCTATTGGAACCTGCATGAACTCATCAGTCGAGTTTGGTGAAGGAAAAAACATGGTTTGGGGTTACATTCACTATATGGGAGTGTGCGAGAGATCTGCAGAGTGAATGGCAACATCAACAGCCTGAGGTATCAAGACATTTGTGCTGCCCATTACATTACAAACCACAGGAGAGGGCAAATTCTTCAGCAGGATAGCGCTCCTTATACTACCTCCACATCAAAGTTCCTGAAAGCAAAGAAGGTAAAGCTGCTCCAGAATCAACCAGTCCAGTCACCAGACATGAACATTATTGAGCATGTCTGGGGTAAGATGGAGGAGGAGGCGTTGAAGATGAATTCAAAGAATCTTGATGAATTCAAGTCCTGCAAGAATGCTTTCTTTGTCATTCCAGATGACTTTATCAAGTTATTTGAGTCATTGCAGAGATGTATGGATGCAGTCCTCCAAGCTCATGGGAGTCATACACAATATTCATTATTTTTCAACTGGACCATGACTTTATATTCTATGCTGTACATTATTTCTGTTCAGTGACAAGACTTTTGTCTAAGCAAAGTCAGACCTTACTGTCCTAATTAAATAATAAAAAATCAAGGCATAAACATATTTTATTTGTGTAAAAGTAATCTAGAGGCCTTTACCTTTCATATAAGCCACTTCTGATTCCAAATGATCAAGTAGAAGTCAAGTTATTATTTGTTTTTTCTAAAACTTGGATAGGCGACAAGACTTTTGTCAGGTAGTGTTTATATATATATATATATATATATATATATATATATATATATATATATATATATATATATATATATATATATATATATATATATATATATATATAATATTAATCATGTATTTAAATTTAATTTTTAATTTATTAAATTTTTATTTTGGTTTTAACTTTTTAAGATATTTATATAACTTTAAATTTTTAAATAAATTTTATTATTTACTAAACAATAATGTTCAATAAACAGCCCTAGTAGCCATTATAAAAGATGCCAAACAATTTAAGCAATTTATTGGCAAAGTCTTTAAAAAAGATGTGTTTTAATTAGTGTATTAATTATTTAATATGACTTTTGTTTAATGCTTGTAAATATGACACTTTTTTTGGTAAATAAACTATTATTACACTGAATGACATTTTAGTAAGTGTCTTGTGTAAAAATATGACAAACAAAGATTTAAAATTTATTGATTTATTTTTATTATTGTTTTTTCTGTTCAGTAAAAAAATTAACTCTACATTTAACATTTAACTCTAGATCAGACTTTTTAGTTAGGCTTTCTTAATCCTACGTTAAAGTTTTTTGACAAATTTGTTTCCAGTTTTATTTGAAATCTGAATAACAATATTTAAGTATTACATAACTAATACTTGATACTAACTAGGGATGCTCCGATCGATCGGCCAGGGATCGGTATCGATTAATAGTCACATTTAATGACTTGATCAGTACTCGCTCATCTGGCTGATCTCAAAAACCATTCCCAAATGTTTGTTTAGGCATTTACAAGCAGAGGCAAATGCATGTGTGCACTTGGGTTATACATACAGCAGCTACTGCATGTATTTAGGCCGTTTCACATATAATAACTGGAGGTTCTGTGTTTTTGACAATATTTGACTAAAGGCTAGCTGGAATTATTAGATAAATAAAAAAACTTAAACATTAATTTTTAACTCCTTGTAATACACTCATTGCAATAAACAATAGTTTATAGAACTATTTACTTTTACTAAAGGCGTAATGAATATATAGGTGTGCATTTTAACTTCTTATGCATCAAATATGCCCTCCAAACTTTTTCTTGAGACGTTGAATTATTCTTTTATCATTTGCAATGTTTCCAAATTGCATTGTTGGTCAATTTTCTTAAATTCTTCAGCAGGATAGCGCTCCTTCTCATCTTTCAGCCTCCACATAAAAGTTCCTGAAAGCAAAGAAGGTCAAGGTGCTCCAGGATTGGCCAGTCCAGTCACCAGAGATTAACATTGTTGAGCATGTCTGGGGTAAGATGGAGAAGGCATAGAAGATGATGTCATATTGTACATTATTTCTGTTAAGTGACAAGACTTTTGTCTAAGCAAAGTCAGACTTTACTGTCCTAACAAATAATTAAAATCAAGGCATAATCATATTTTATTTTCGTGAAATAAGCATAATCTAGAGGCCTTCTTTCATCATTTGCAATGTTTCCAAATTGCATTAGGTAAATTTTCTTACCATTTTTTTATCTGTGCTATCTATTATGTTCTGTAAAGCTGCTTCTGACATGTTCACACCTAAATGTTTAAAAGAGACGTGCTTAAGGGATTCTATGCAGCGTCTTTCTTTTCTTCTCTTAGATAAAGAGAGATCTCTACTTAAGCATCATACTTAGAGGGAAAACGTGCTTAATGCATTATAAAGCTTGAAGCATCAGAATCGGTATTTAGTATCGCCCAATCACCATGACAAGGTATCGGTATTCGGTATCAGCTGCAAAAACCCTGATCGAAGCACCATCACATCAGAAATACATTTCTATTTAAGCATCAAGTTAATAAGCATAATAAACATAAAGTGTTCCTCTATCTGACAGCTGTATTTACACACTTAAATACCTCATATGATGTGAACCGTTTTGTTGTGGTGTTTGGTATTAATAGACCTTAGTTAGCAACAGTGGCTAACGGCGACAGCTTCTGTCCTGAAGGCTCTTCTGCCACCCCATATAAAACATCCCTCTCATAAAAGAGCCCCATAAACAGCTTTATTATCCTGGTCTCCTGAGCAGAGCACATTACTGCACACACACACACACTGCACAGATCCTCCAGCTGGAGCGCCAGATTGAAGTTTTTAACCCACCGTAACCCTGTTTCCAGCACTCACAATAGCCCACCTTTTTCATTTTTGAGAGTTTTTTGCACTTTCTCAGATGTTTTCCGCTGCTCATATCTGAGGATAAACTGTCAAAGTCACTAATGGATAAATGACATGCTCTATTTCCTTGCAAAAATAAAAAACAGAAGGACAAAGAAAAACATGGTACCACAGCAATTTCAGCAGTTTTATTATAGTATTTGTGTTACTGTAATGTTTATCGAAATTAGCCTAACATTTTTTATTTTTTATTTAACTTTGTTTAGTTAAAGTCATTTCAATACATTTTTAAATAATTAATTTTATTTTTGGGTTTGTGTTCCTATTGTGATACAACAGTAGTAGTTGGACAGGAAGGAAATTTGGACGAAAAAAGAGTGGGGATTGGGTTGTGGGAAATATGAATAAGCCTGGATTTGAACTAGGTATTCGAAACTGGATTTCAACCATGAAATCGCGGTTGCACAACATGTCGATGCACTGATCATAAAGCTATTGGTGATGACGATAATTTCAATGTTTAATAACAAAATTTTAGGTTCTTGCCATGCCAGTATTCAACCCAGGCTCATTGAAAATATGTGCATCAGTCTTTATTTATGGGAAACTTGAAATACATTGCTCCAGGTACATTTTGTTGCACGTTTCAGATGACAAATTCACTAGAGGGCGCTGTTTGCATTTGCGAATCTTAACTATGTTACTTAGGGTACATTTTGTTGTACGTTTCAAATACAAATACTTCTTGTACAGATCCATGAGAAGGTTTGTCGTACAGATCACCAAGACATTTATTAATGCCATAGCAACTGCCTAGCAACAACCTAGCAAACACCTAGCAATGCTTTAGCAACCGCCTAGCAACCACTCTAAACACCCTAGCAACCACCTAGCAACACCTTAGCAATGACCTACAGCACCTTAGCAACTACCTAGCAATGCCTTAGCAACCACCCAGAACACCCTAGCAACACCTTAGCAACTGCCTAGCAAGGCCTTAGCAACCACCCAGAACACCCTAGCAATGACCTAGAACACCTTAGCAACCACCTAGCAACACCTTAGCAACCACCTAGCAACAACTTATCAATGACATAGAACCTTAGCAACTGCCCAGCAAAACACTAGCAACCACCTAGCAATGCCTTAGCAATCACCTAGCAACACCTTAGCAACAACCTAAAACACATCAGCAACCACCTAGCAACGCCATAGCAACTGCCCAGCAATGTCTTAGCAACCGTCCAGCAACTACTCAGAACACCCTAGCAACGACTTAGCAAGCACCTAGCAATGCCTTAACAACCACTCAGAACACCCTAGCAACCACATAGCAACACCTTAGCAACAACCTAGAGCACCTTAGCAACCACCTAGCAACGCCTTAGCAACCACCCAGAACACCCTAGCAAGACTTTGCAAACGCCAAGAAACGCCTTAGCAACCACTCACAACACCCATAAACATCTTAGCAACGCTTTAGCAACCACTCAGAACACTACCTAGCAACCGCATAGCAAAACCTTAACAACTACCTGGAACACCTTAGCAACACCTTAGCAACCGCCTAGCAACCATTCAGAACACCCTAGCAACACCTTAGCAACGACATAAAGCACCTTAGCAACCAGCCAGAACACTCAAACACCTTAGCAACCACCTAGCAAGGCCTTAGCAACCACCCAGAACACCATAGCAAGACCTTAGCAACCTCCTTGAAACGCCTTAGCAACCACTTACAACACCCATAAACGCCTTAGCAAATACTCAGAACACTACCTAGCAACCGCATAGCAAAACCTTAACAACTACCTGGAACACCCTAGCAACACCTTAGCAACCACCTAGCAACTGTTCAGAAAACCTTAGCAACCGCCTAGCAGCACCTTAACAACCAGTCAAAACAAACTAGCAACACCTTACACATAGATAGTTAATACTAGAATAAGCAGTGTATTTAGAAGTTGACTATGGTACATTTTTCCTTTTTACACAAGTCCTGCACTATTTGATGGATTCATGCTGCTTTATCCAGATGAAGTTACATAAACAGTAAGCCGTGTTTGTTTTCCTGTAATGTAACACTGCTGTATATGTCTTTCTACATGACGTGCAGATTGTTTGCGCAGTGCTGTGGAACACTGAGATTGATCAGACTTAACACAAACAGAGTGCTTTTTCCCATTGCTTTTTACATAAGACAACAGCCTCTGCGTGAGATCAATGTAAGCGGTTTAGGCATCATCCAGATCTGTAGCTTCTCTCTCTCTCTTATTCATCAGCAGGTGCCCTTGTGCCCTCACAAACCAGCTGACTCCATCAGAACGACCATGATTCATTTCCTTACTGTCCCGTCCCGCAAGACCTTGTGCCGAGCAGGCTATAAACTCACGTCGCAGTGACATGCAGCGTTCAGACAGCGCTTTGTTCAGCTGCATTGCTGTATTTATAACAACACAGTTCAAGCTGGATTTTTAGCGTACTGGGTGACTTCCCGGCCAACAGAGGACCCTGAAAACCCATTAAAATGATGCTCAGACTTCACGTGTCTCTCAGGAAATTGCTAAATCTGTACAAGTGTCTTTAAAGCAGCTACAAACTCGTATTTCCTTGCTCAATCCCCATCTCTCTCATTCGCTATTCTATTAGCTATACTGTGCGTCTTGTGATGAGTCTTAGAGCGGTGGTTTAGGCTTGATCAAAGGCTGAAGGCTGCTGGGATTAAAACCTCGTGGATCTTTTTTAAGCTAAACGACAAATCACAGGGGGGCTTGGCTAGCACTAATGCTAATGCTAACCTTCACAGATTGGTCAATAAACGTTCTAATGAGGATGTTCAATCAATGTGTTTTAGTAAGCCGTGTAAAGAGAGAGTCTGGGGTCTAATTAAAACAGTGTAAAGATGGAGACTGTAGAGCTTTACTGAATCTGAGCACGTACAGAGATACTGTAAACTGACTGCTGTTGTTTAAAGCTATCTATCTATCTATCTATCTATCTATCTATCTATCTATCTATCTATCTATCTATCTATCTATCTATCTATCTATCTATCTATCTATCTATCTATCTATCTATCTATCTATCTATCTATCTATCTATCTATCTATCTATCTATCTATCTATCTATCTATCAATAGGTCCTTCTGTCTGTCTGTCTGTCTGTCTGTCGGTCAGTCTGTCTGTCTGTCTGTCCGTCCGTCCGTCCCTCCGCCAATCCATCCATCTATCCATCCATCCAATTGCCCGCCCATCCATCCATCCATCCATCCATCCATCCAATTGCCCATCCGTCTGCTCCGCAGTCCATCCATTTATCAGTCCATCCATCCATCCATCCATCCACCCATCCATCCATCCATCCATCCATCCATCCAATTGCCCATCCATCCATCCATCCATCCATTTGTCCATCCGTCCATCTGTCCATCCATCCATCCATCCATCCATCCATCCATCCATCCAATTGCCCATCCATCCATCCATCCATCCATTTGTCCATCCGTCCATCTGTCCATCCATCCATCCATCCATCCATCCATCCATCCATCCATCCATCCATCCATCCATCCATCCATTCGCCCCTCCGTCCAGCCATCTGTCTTTCCATCCATCTTTACACCCATCCATCTTTCCATCCATCAGTCTTTCCATCCATCCTTCTTTCCATCCGTCTTTCTTTCCATCCATCCTTCTTTCCTTCGTCTTTCCATCCAACTGTCTTTCCATCCATCTGTCTTTCCAGCCAACCTTCTTTCCATCTGTCTTTACACCCATCCATTTTTTAATCCATCTGTCTTTCCATCTGTCTTTACACCCATCCGTCTTTCCATCCATCTATACACCCATCCATCTTTCCATCCGTCTTTACACATCCATCTTTCCATCCATCCGTCTTTTCATCCATCTTTCTACCCATCTGTCTTTCCATCCATCTCTCTTTCCATCCGTCTTTGCACCCATTCATCTTTCCATCCATCCATCTTTCCATCCATCTCTCTTTTCATCCGTCTTTCCATCTGTCTTTCCATCTAACCGTCTTTCCACCCATCCTTCTTTCCATCCATCCGTCTTTCCACCCATCTGTCTTTCCATCCATCCGTCTTTCCACCCATCCGTCTTTCCATCCATCTGTCTTTCCACCCATCCGTCTTTCCATCCATCCATCTTTCCACCCATCCGTCTTTCCATCCATCTCTCTTTCCATCCGTCTTTCCATCTGTCTTTCCATCCAACCGTCTTTACACCCATCTGTCTTTCCATCCATCCGTCTTTCCACCCATCCATCTTTCCATCCATCCGTCTTTCCACCCATCCGTCTTTCCATCCATCTGTCTTTCCATCCAACCATCTTTACACCCATCTGTCTTTCCACCCATCTGTCTTTCTACCCATCTGTCTTTCCACTCATCTGTCATTTCATCTATCTTTCCATCCATCTTTCCACCCATCCATCTTTCCAGTCGTCTTTACATCTATCCGTCTTTCCATCTGTCTTTAGACCTATTAGTCTTTCCATCCATCCATCTTTACACCCATCTGTCTTTCCATCCATTTTTACACCCATCCCTCTTTCCATCCGTCTTTACACCCATCCGTCTTTCCATCCATCCGTCTTTACATCCACCTTTCCTCCCATCCATCTTTACATCCATCTTTCCATCCATCCATCTTTTCATCTGTCTTTCCACCCATCCATCTTTTCATCCGTCTTTCCACCCATCCATCTGTCCATCCATCCATCTTTCCACCCATCCGTCTTTCCATCCATCTTTCCACCCATCTCTCTTTCCATCCATCTTTCCACCCATCTCTCTTTCCATCTATCTTTCCACCCATCCGTCTTTCCATCCATCTTTTCACCCATCAGTCTTTTCATCCGTCTTTCCATCTTTTCACCCATCCATCTTTCCAATGTCTTTCCATCCGTCTTTACACCCATCCGTCTTTCCATCTGTCTTTACACCTATCCGTCTTTACACCCATCTGTCTTTCCATCATCTTTACATCTATCCATCTTTCCATCTGTCTTTACACCTATTCGTCTTTCCATCCATCCATCTTTACACCCATCTGTCTTTCCATCATCTTTACATCTATCCGTCTTTCCATCTGTCTTTAGACCTATTAGTCTTTCCATCCATCCATCTTTACACCCATCTGTCTTTCCATTCATCTTTACACCCATCCGTCTTTACATCCGTCCGTCTTTACACCCATCTGTCTTTATATCCGTCTTTACACCCATCCGTCTTTACATCTATTCGTCTTTACAATCATCTGTCTTTACACCCATCCGTCTTTATATCCGTCTTACCACCCATCCGTCTTAACATCCATCGGTTTTTCCGTCTATCCATCTTTCTATTCTTCCATCTTTCCATCTGTCTTTCACTCCATCCATCCGTCTTTCCATTTAGTTGGAGATAACTAGCTGTAGACATTTACCTATATACATAACAATCTAGCTAGCCTATTTTTGTAGGTAAAAAAAAAACTACATTGGATTTGTGCATGTGTGTGTGTGTGTGTATAGGGTAAAAATAGCACACCCATATGCAGCTGGTCTGTGCGTTTGCAGTCATGATTAATATGCGTAATTTGTTTATGGTGAAGTTTGCGATAGTCGAGCATTCTCTGGTTTATTGTGTTCTTCTCACGTACTGTATTTGCGCTTAGTAAAATGACAGGCTAGTTATTACAATGTGCTTTGAGAGACCGATATTACATAAAGTATATTAAAGGAGCTTACGTAAGACACTGAGATTTAGATTGTGCGCTGTGCTGTAATATGACTTCATATATCATATCTGTGCCACATTAAAGCCCGAATAGAGATGCTGGCTTGTCATCTTGAATAAAAGGAGCCTGCTTTACTGTATATGAATTCAGACGATGGCTGAGTTATGAATCATAACAGATGTAAGAAAAGTAGCTGTCTGACGGGATCGTTTTAAGACTGACGCAGATCAGAAAGTGTTCAGTGTGTGTATGATCATAAAATAGGTGGCAATAGTCATTCAATAGGTGTGTGTGTGTAAGTGTGAAGGTTACAGCTCTACAGGGTTTTAATGGATTCCTACAGCAGTCACAAGCTAAAGGTGAAATGCTGTGTTGTTGTGTACGTTTGGAGTTTGCTGATGAGGAAAACAGTATTTGCATATTTGTACGTGAGGGTTTTGGCAGGAAAACTGATGAGTTTGCCGCTGCCTCTTTCCTTTCACTTGACAAGGTGCTTCATTAGTGTCTTTCTGTATGAAAACACTGACAATGATGCATGCATGCACATGTTTACTTTACTTAAAGCTACTGAGGAGGTACCATGGTGGAGTGATGATATCAGATGCTAATATCTGGGTACTTATACAATGTACATTATTTATACAGTTTGTTCGAGTTCTCAAAATTGATTGGTCAAGGTGATTTTTACCATTCAAATGGTGAAATGGTATTAGAGCTTGGATCAGACCCAAAAAATTAAATCCGACTCTACCCGAGCCCGTGCACCTCGTGTCCGAGCCTGACCCGGTCCAACACATTAACTGTAATTATAAGCTCGAGCCTGATTTAAACCCGACTATTTTTCAATACGTGGGCCATTGTAACAGACGTTCTCAACTACAACTCTGAGTTGTTTGAACTACAGAAATTAGTTTAGGTTTATCTTGTGAATAATACAACAAGGATAAAGCATGTAAACTGCATTGTTTGTCTATTTATATTGGAACAAAAGAGGACATTTAAGATGGAGTCAATTTCTTCTTTGGCTCTCAACAAAGGATGTTGCACTTTTTTCCTCTCCCTCCCATCCTGGCTGGCTCCTCTTGTCTCGTCTTAAGCCTGGTTTATACTTCTGCGTCAAGTGATCGGCATGACCCACGACGCAAGCCTCGCGCGTAGCCATGCATTTATACTTCTGCGCGCTGTTTCTCTGCAATACACTTCCAAAATGCTAGCTGGCAGTAGGTGTTTATGTTTCTCTGTGTCGAATTTCTTCACTGGTGTTTTTTTTTCCTGAACACTTCCTTAATGTACAAGTGGCTCAAATTCGCTTATTTTGAGGCGGGAATGGTCGCACGTGCAACAACTTTAATCATAAGGAAAACACAAAACAACAGTCTTCTTCCGGAGCTCCTTCACGGGACTCCACACTTGTAAACACTGTCTGTATCGGGCGCGCGGCTCTCACCTCCGCCCACACTTGTCAGCACTACCAAGCCGACCAATCACAGAGCTTGCGCTACGCGTACGCGTTACATTTTTTGAGAGGTGCGCGTCAACGTCGCCCGCGAGGGGCTATGCGCCGCAGCATACGTGTGCGTTTCACGCAGAAGTATAAATCGACCTTTATGCTGTGTTCACACCAGATGCGGAAGAAGCGTCAAGCGCGAGTGATTTACATGTTAAGTCAATGCAAAGGCGTGAATAGACATCCTGCGACACGATATGTGCGAATGGTGCAGCGCGAATGCGGCGATACGTGCGAATGACGCGAATGGCATGGCGCAAATCGCTTGAGTTCAAAAATCTGAACTTCAGCAGATATTCATGCCACGTTAACCAATCAGGAGCTTGCTCTTGTGGGGGCGTGATTGTGACGTAGCACCTGTTGTTGGTGTCCCGGGGGAAATCCTCCAGCCGACAACAGTTCATCAAACTGGCTCGGAAGCACCGCTGAAAGCCTCCGTCATCCAGGTTAAGTTTTTGGAGGAGTTTATGAGCTCACAGAGCTGGGTGCACCTCTGAAAGGATCTAGTGAACTCAGACACTGCTCCAAACGTATTGACGCTGTTTTTCAGCCTTCATAAAAGCACATAAACATAGTTATTTTCTCAATAAAATCCATGTTAGCCATTTAGCAACTAAGCTACAGTCATGGGCAGACAGAAGCACTGCCCATCACGTGAATCTGCGTCTGTTCTGAAGTGAATTTGACGCGCGAATGAAGCAGATTTGAAGCGAGTGAACTGAATGAAGCGAATGAAGCGAGTAAACTCAAATGTTCACGCGGCTATTTACGTGCAAATATCGCAATTTATGCGTGCGTTCCGCGTCTGGTGTGAACAGCATTATTCTATCTCTGAGGCTCACCTTGCCCTGCTCTCCAAACAAATAAGGAATTATGGATTTGATCAACTGGTCTCTGAACGCAATTGACACCATCTTCTCGACGAGAAGTCTGGGTTTGGGGTAACCCACCTGTCCTGCAGGGACATTTGCAGCTGAATACAAACCTAATAGGTCACTTAGATCTTTAGGATCATATAAACTAGAAATTCCAAGAGTTCAGTCAAAGCAGGGTGAGTCGGCCTTCAGCTACTACGCCCCTCGCTGCTGGAATCAGCTTCCAGAAATGATCAGATGTGCTCCAACATTAGGCACATTCAAATCAAGACTGAAAACACATCTGTATAGCTGTGTCTTTACCGAATGAGCACTGTGCTACGTCCGACAGATCGCACTATTGTTCTTTTCTTTTTTTAATCTTTTATAACCTGTTTTAACACATTTTTATTTGTTTTTATCTGTCTTTAATCGTTCTTACTATTTTCTTTTTTTTATTTTCTGATACTTGACTTTTTAATCTTGTTTATGTAAAGCACTTTGAATTGCCACTGTGTATAAAATGTGCTATATAAATAAACTTGCCTTGCCTTATATCTAATGATCAATCTTTAGTTTTATTAGTATTATTATTTGTTCTAATCAAGATTTATTCATGCACCAACTGAAACAACCCATTAAAATAACACTATTTGTTCAGTACACATGCATCTCAAAACTTAAAAAAGATCCATGCTAATTTTTTAGGAAAGCACCCAAATTAAAATTCTGGAATAAAACCAAAGGTGCTACTTCTGGATGAACTTTTATTGACAGTGAACAAGTCAATGAGCTTTATTTTACCAGCATAGTCTCTTTTTTTGGCTATTTTTTTTTTCGTTTAACAATTTTTAGTTATTTCCGGCAGTCGAAAAATTGATGCTTCCTTATTTTAAACATTCTGCACACTAATGATTATATGCAAAATAAATTACTGCATAATTATGTTTCTAAACATGCATAGTAGATCCCAAGAGTTGTTTGACCTAAAAAGCGTTAAATGAGAAAATGATTCTCTGCAAATACGGGTTTCAGCTAAACAGTAGTTTTTGCAGGAAAAGTGTTTCAAGGATAAAAGAAAATGACTGACTTTTAAAATGTCATGGAGGTGAGTTGTTTTTTTAATATTTTACTTTTGTTTTGTTTTTTTATTTTTAAGGAAGAAAGAGGAAAAAAATACAAATATTACAAAAATACAATAACACATCAGAACTTCAATGAACAGTTGATTGGTCACATATTTCCGTAGAGGTCACATTAAATAAAATATTTAAATTAACAAATTAAATATAAAAATCAGTTTACACTGTGTAAAGGCATGAGTACTGTCCATTTCTCCCAAAATTGCAGGTATTTGTCCATTTGTAGTTTTAAAGAAAAATATATTTTGATAATTTGATCCTTAGTCAATATCCAACCATTCAGGGTAACACTTTATTTTGATGGTCCATTTGAGTATTAGTAGACTGTCTGCTTAATATCTGTTGACACTGACATTTAACAGTCCTTCAACAGACATTTAACTGACTATAAGAAACTTTGCAAGTACATGTCAACTTACACTAACCCTAACCCCAACCCCAACCCTAACCGCAACCTAACAGTCTACTTATAATCTAATGAGAATTAGTTGCAATGTAACTTAAATTCAACAAACGCACCGTCAAAATAAAGTGTGACCTTTTAATAATTACTTGTCTTTTACCATTAAATTGGCTGCAATATTTCCCAGGTAAATTGTTGTAAAAGAAAATTCCATCACCAAAAATATTTTGTAATACTTGCATTACATCCTGCCAGGCAACTCCAAAATATGTGACAATGGCTTGCTAAGTCTTCCCCACATTTTCTCCAGCATTGTCCCTATCCTTCTCATGTGATTGCATACCTGTTAACTTGGGGGTTATAAACTATCTACTAAGATTCGAGATGGGTTTCTTGCCATGCACTGTTCTATCACCAGTTATTTAGAGTTCCAATATGTTGTTCATTTATAAAGATACTATCTGTTTGAATACGTGAGACACTTCTTTTGGAATCTACCGCTGGCTTTGGTGTATGTCTTTATATGTGATATAGTTTGTTTCAATTACATCTAAGGATTAGCCTTTGGTTTTATTAGTATTTTATTAGTATTTATTAGTATTAGTACTCCCAATATTGCAGGTATTTGTCCATTTGTAGACTCCTGTGTTTGCATACATGTTAACTTGGGGATTATAAAGTATCAAGTAAGATTCAATAGGACTTTCTTGTCATGCACTGTTCTACCACCAGTTATTTAAAATTCAGATATGTTGTTTATTTATAAAAATACAACCCGTTTGAATATGTGAGACACTTCTTTTGGAATCTACCACTGGCTCTGGTGTATGTCTTTAAACAAGATATAGTTTGTTTCAAGTATATCTAGATATTAGTCTTTAGTTTTATTGGTATTTTATTAGTATTATTAGTATTCATTAGTATTAGTCCTCCCAATATTGCAGGTATTAGTCAATTTGTAGGCACCCGTGTTTGCATACATGTTAACTTGGGGGTTATAAAGTATCTAGTAAGATTCGAGAGGGTTTTCTTGCCATGCACTGTTCTATCACTAGTTATTTAGAATTCAAATATGTTGTTTATTTATAAAGATACGATCTGTTTGAATAGGTGAGACACTTCTTTTGGAATCTACCACTGACTCTGGTAAATGTCTTTAAACATGTGATATAGTTTGTGCTTATAGTTTGTCCATGTGTAGTCTCCCATGTTTGCATACATGTTAACTTAGTGGTTATAAAGTATCTAGTAAAGATTCCTCCAGCAAAAATCAGGCAACATACCAGAGCTGGAAGAAGTGGCCTGTACAGAGCAGATTTATTGCTAGCTTTGTGTATGGCAATAGCAATACTAAAAAAAACCTTCTTTGTCTGAACTTGTACTCTATCTGAAGTGTTCTCTACAAATAATACAGTAATGTACAGCAATTCCCCAAGCACAGTCTCTTACTCTTTTATTTTTTATTCCTCCATCTGTCCATCCATCCATCCATCCATCCATCTGTATTTATCAATGCATCTCTCAGTATGACTCATCGTATTTGTCGCTAGCTCCAGCGAGTGGCGTTGGACTCCAGCTGGAGGTGACAGACCTGAGTTTGAGAGAATCCTAATGCACTCATCACAATCAGCACATCATACACAGCGCTTAACATTCTGCACACTGATGATTCATATCGGAAGACATATTACTGAATAAATCTGCTTCTAAACACCCATAATGGATCCGCAGACACATTTAGAGGGTTATTCCACATAAAACATGGAAATGAGATTTCAGCACTTCTGAGGAAGGGAAAAATTTCAGCTTTTTTTTTAAGAATATCCTTTAAAGTTTTTTGATTGATAGTTTTGAAATATCATGTGGGTGAGAGAATGACTTTTTTGTGTGTTTTAATTTGAATGTGTTGTTGTGAGAGTGGGTGTTTATGTTTCTTATTATAATATGTTATATTGTTTTTAATTGATTCAGATTTACTCCTCAATAATAATTATTGAACTTTTCTGTAGTTTTCAGTACGCATAGTATTTTTGTCTGCCTTTAATATACTTTCTATGCATAAATCATCCCTTTACAAATTGAATTCGATGTGGTCACTAAAATAGTATGTTTTGCATATATACTATCGGTCAAAAGTTTGGGGTCAGTTTTTGTTTTATAAATTTTATTTAATAATTTAAATAAAATTATTCTGTTCATCAGGGCAGCATTTATTTAATGTTAAATATTTATTAAATATATATTTATTACTTATTGTATGTAGTTTCAAATGAACTTAGTCATTATTGCTTTTATTACTATTACTATTACCATGATAATAATAATAATAATAATAATAATAATAATAATAATAATAATAATAATAATAATAATAATAATAGTAATAATAATAATAATTAATATTAGAGTGATTTCTGAAGGATCATTTGACTCTGAAGACTGGAGTAATGAAGCTCAAAATTCATCACTAAAATCACTGGAATAAATGATTAAATTAAATGATAAACTACTTTTGAACAGTTGTTTTATAGTGCAATAACATTTCACAATTTTACAATTTGTACTTTATTTTTGTTGAAATAAATGCAGCCTTGGTGAGCAGAAGAAGCTTATTTTAAAGAGCCTCTATTTTGCATTAAAAAAGGTCATATTTTGGTTTTAGGGGTCTCCAACAACATGTTGATATGCGTGCAAGGTCAAAAAACACTTTCATTGTCTTATAATATGCATTTATTTTTACCTAATTATCCCAGCGACTCCCATATAAATCGTTCAGCGATTGATTTGTTCCCAAACCCCTCCTTAGCGAGAATCTGCGCTGATTGGTACGATGACCCAGTCTGTTGCGATTTGTCAACTGCGTTCAGCACGAGACAGAGAGAAAAGCCCACCACGACTATGAAATAGCAGCCAGTTAGTATATGAGAGCCCAATGCAGGAATGCAATAAATTAATGCAGTTAAAGACCAGCATATTGCTCTACTCTTAAACCTAACCCCAAGTAATATGGCTATACTTTGGTATACTGTGTTGTGAAAATGAACTTTAACCCTTTATTCCCTGCAGCCAGGGCCGGCGCGTCCATAGAGGCGACCCAGGTGGCCGCCTAGGGGGGCAGAATAGAGAGGGCGGCGTCCGCGACAATCCCCCACCGCCCCGGTCCTCGCTGTCGTACGCGCAATCACACCCCCGTCTCTCGTTTTCACTTTCGGTTTGAAGGCGGCATGATCATCTTTTGCCTAGAGCTCCAGTTCAGTTTGCTCCAGCCCTGCCCGCAGCCGAATCTCCATCTGTCAGTGATCGTCATCTTTGCGTCATGATTAGTCCTGTGATCCCCCGCGCCTCCGCTAGTGTGTGAAGAGAAAAAGCGCGTGCACATTTTAACGGAACTGGAAGTACATATTTGGTGATGTACTGTATCGACGTCGATGTGATCCAACAAAAGATTCAAACCCAACTCGATTTGATTATTCGTCTCTCAGCCAAATGTTTCGCTAAAGAATCAATAGTTTTAAACAAGGTGCACTTTTAGATTTAAACCTCAGCTGGATGTTTTCATTCTCTTAGAGCTGTGTTACACACTGGTCATTTTCAAAAACCCATAATAGGGGCTCTTTAAAACATTTAAACATCCTACTGACCGGTAGTGTATACATTTTGTCAACATTTTTATTTGATCAAAAATGCAATAATATTTTGGCTTTTTATCATTTTAATGAATATATAACTATAATGCATTTCTGTAATGTAAAATTTCAGCATATTCCTGTAATCAGTATCACATGATGCTTTAGAAATATGAATATAATTAGCCTTTTTGCTATCTAATTTCATCTATATTTTTTTAATGTAGAAAACTTTTATGAATTTTGTGCATTTTTTAAAATCTTTTTTACTGTCACTTTTGGTCAATTCAATGTATTTTTTATCTAAAAAGTTAAATACATGGATGAATTTAATACAGATACAGAAAATCTTGTTAATGTTTAACTTTTAACAGTGTTTAAAAGAATTATGATAGATTAGCATAGAAAACCAAATATACTTATAGTTATATTAGATATTCAATATTTACAGATTATTAAAAACACTTTTGTTTACGTGAAACATTCTTTTCCTTGTGCACTTACGTTATATGTTGCTATTATTGAACAAAACACATTATGGTTAAATATAGTGATATATTGAGCGTTGAATAATTGGCAAAGTGGCAAACTGGCCAATATAAAATTTCTGTCTGTTTATATCAGCAATAATTCATCACCATCACATGGTAGAACATCTGTATATCTAATATCTGTAACAATATCTATCTTCCATAACATATCTATATGACTCCTAACTCTTTACGCTGTAACTTTATCCTGTCTCATAGAGTGTATAGTTAGATTGTATCTTCAGTATGTATTCAAGTCTCTCATTTTCATCTGTTATGTCAGCAGATCATCTCACGCCATGCAACAGATACCGTCTGAGACACTTCTTTTGGAATCTACCGCTGGCTCTGGTGCATGTCTTTAAACATGAGATATAAATAGTTTCAAATATGTCTAATGATCAATCTTTAATTTGGTTAGTGTTATTATTTATTCTAGAGCTCAAGAAATCCTCTAATCAAGATTTATTCATGCACCAACTGAAACAACCCATTAAAACAACGGTATATTTGTTCAGAACTCATGCATACCGACTCAAAAAATCCATACCAACATTTTTTTTTTTGCTTTTAGCTAGGAATGCATTCAAATTAAAATTCTTCAATTTTTATAAACTGAAACTGTGAATGTGATGAAAATATAGCCCTATAATTAGTTTTCATGCATCGTTCCTTCATTAAAATAACAAGAATGTTCCTCAACCTTTGCAGTCCTTCTCCATCAAACACAAAGAATTAAACTTCAGCCACCACAGACTATGCAAAGAGGTCAATCTGATCACAAGCCTGCTGAGAAATGACATCCTGTGTGTATTTATGGAGGCCCGAAAGCAACGCCTCTAGAGACACGATAGGAAAATATCCAGGTCTGCTCCATCCGGATTGTTTGCGGACAACGGGGTGTCGTCGATGTTTGTTTTATTTGTCTGACAAATGTTGAGCTTCGACTTTTTGACCTGCGAGACGTGAAGATTTCAGACTTATATGCCATGCAAACAGCCAGAAGAATGTCAATATAATTCTATAAAAAAATGGCGTTGATAAGAATATAGTCTCTGGGGGGTTTCAGGTGTTTATTTGGGTTTTAGTTTAGAGATAAAGTGGTCGAATGAGTCAGATTGAGCACATGCGCTAATGTTGCTGAACTGTTTGGACAGCCCAGTCACTGCAGTGTTTATCTGCGCACCCCAGAAAATGTCTCTGCTAGGTTATCTTCAGATGTTATCATGTGTTAATGTGTATTGGACATAAAATAACAGTAGTGCGGAGAGATATTTAAATAGCTCTGTTCTAAACAAACTGCTAGATGGCAACATTTACAACCTCAAAAGCGGCATTTGATATAAAGGTCAAAAAATTATTTTCCATTAATGGGTATTTTTTACTTTCATAAATGCCTTGGGTGTTAGTTCACCCTAAAAGGAAATTTTGTTATTAATTGCTCACACCAATGTCATTCTAATCCCTTTAGACCTTTGTTCAGAATACAAATAAATATGTTTTAGATGAAATTCAAGAGCTCTCCGACCTTCCGTAAACAGCAATGGGATGTTCAAAATCCAGAAAAGGAACCAAAAACATTGTCAGAACATTCTATGTGACTTCAGTTGTTCATCTGTGGTCATACCAAGCTCCAAGAACACCTTTACGCATCAAACCTACAGTACAATGTATTGCTATTAGAGTCCTAGCGCAACATGCACCCAAGAACTGTATTCAATTCAATTCAATTCATCTTTATTTCTCTAGTGCTTTAACAATCTGGATTGTGTCAAAGCAGCTTAACATAGAAGATTATAGTAAACTGAAACTGCATCAGTCCAGTTTTCAGAGTTTTCAGTTCAGTGTGGTTTAATTTTCACTGCTGAAAGTCCAAACACTGAAGAGCAAATCCATTCAGTTTTTTACATGCAATTTTTATTTCTCTTTGCTATTTGGGCTTATTGGAACCTAATTAGAATAAAACCTAAGTATCATCTTTTGATATGATTTAGAGAAAAATGATGTCCATATATGTGGACTCGTGGTCCAAATTTACATAAAACACAATAAAGTCACCTTTGTGTAATAGAATGAAAAACTCTTTATTTCTGCCTTGAACACAGCAGTTTTTCCTGACTGTTTTAAATGCATTAATAACACATACACAGATATTTTTTGAACATGTTTTGACTATCCGTAAAAACAACATTTTTTTGGCCCATTTTGGACAGTTAAAATAGTGTTTGGGACATTTCATATGCTGCAAAACAGTTGCAGGATGTCAATGTATGTCTGTAACAAAATATAAAACATAAGACACAAGAGCTAAAATGTGCTTTCCGAGTATGTGGCCACTAAGCCCTAGGAGGTTAAGTAACTAATCACTTTTTACAGTGTGGCGACCTCAGATAAATCAGAGACTAAGCCGAAGGAAAGTGAAATGAAATGAACTTAATGGATTTGTGTTGGGATAACATGAATGAATTGTGTGGAAACCTGTATTTTTCTACAGTGCTACACTAAAAAAATGTTGTTGTTTGTTCAAACAACTTATTTAAAATGAGCTAATACATCACAATTCTTGATTTTCTTTGGCTACAACTTAATTGTTGTATGTTCAATCCCTTTGGTAACTTAATTGTTTTTTGTTGGGACAACATGAAGGGATTATGTGAAACCCAGCATTTTTAAAAGTTTAGATACAAGACAAAAACTTTAAATAAGAGAAGTAGTTTTGTTTTGTAGTGTGGCTACATGTTCTATATGGCTTTTGCTAATTTATTCAGTACGTTTTCACCAGATGTGACAGATTTCAAGGCATGTATGAGTTTCTCACCATTGTGGACAACAGGTACACTTGGCCTCGGCGACATTCCTGTCATTGTTTACCTTAAAAGTCCCAGACCTCATTAGCTTTAAACGGGTTTCTGTGAAGGATTTCCATCCGCTGTGTCTTTGACCGCTGTTTCATTTTAACTGTTAGCACCATCAGCCTGCCAACAAAGACTTGGACCGTTCTTGTGTTATTGTGTGTGAGAGAGGAAGGAAGGCGAGAGAGTTTGTGAGGTGTGTGTGTGTTTCATTAATAAGGAACAATTGAGGTGGTATCACTGCCTATTAGGTTTAATTTATAGCTATCACAAAACTTAATGTGTCTGTGGCTCGGTCACGACCTCTGTAAACCAAATTACAGACGTGTTCAGTACTAGAGACGTGTTCTGTGTCGCCCCGTTCTGATGGCGGGACGTCTATCCTGACCTCTGACCTTAGCTTCGGGCACAGGGGTTCAGACTGGGGGATCAAGGAGATTAGAGGGAGTTTTGAAGACTCAAGACAATGAATGGTTTCTTTGGGAGTCAGAGTGAAGCATTTAGTGGCTCTGTGTGCCCACCAGCTCTTTTGTCCTTTTACTGCCCCTTATAAACAGCCTGTAAACACACACATGCACACACACATTTTTGTTGAATCAGATTTTGGTTTTAACCTAAAGAGGTCATAACAAGGAAGAACAGATTTTCTTGGCTCTTTTGAAGTAAAGTAGTTTGATGGCGACTGGAACGTTCAAAGGTCTCTTTTCTTTTGAAGAACTGCTGTGAGAATGCGTTCAAAATGACAACAAACTGTAGACGTTTATATCCTGTGAGATTTTTGTTTCAAATAAATGATTTTCTTGCCTGATGCAAAATGTAGAACTGTTACCACAAAAGTATGGAAGATTTCAAGATTGATGTTTTGTTTTTGTTTTTTTTTATCATTTAATTAACCGGAAAATCATTTAAACGACAGTGAGATTTGTTGATAAATGGGAACCTTTTTTTTTTTTTTTTTTTTAAGTACAGACTTGTGCTCATGTAGTTGAAAACCATGTTTACGGTTCATATCTGTACAGTGTTCAGCATATATAAATACACCCCTCACAAATATCTTTTAAATTCATATTTTTAATAGGAAGCTATACAATATTATATTTGTGCATATACATTAGATTAGTCAGTACTGAAGCCAAATCTGGAGGTTATCTAACAAAATAACTTACGATAACGGTCCAAAAACTAGTATAGCCAAATTTATATGTTATGGAAAAATATTAAATGCAAATTTAAAAAGAGGAAAAATCAAGAGAAGCAAAAATAAATTGAAAAATTTAGTTGAAATTTTGTAGGTTGAAATTGCAATATTTTGTCTTAAATTTAATTGTATTATCTTTCAATTTCTAAAGATGTTTGGTGAGTAAAATATTATTTTAATAAATATATCTGTTTAATAAATCTGATAAATAAAAGTTTTGCCTATATTCACTGAGAAATGGATAAAAATATTCATTTTCAAAATGGGCTGTACTCAATTATGCTGAGCACTGTATTAACTAATTAACTAGTATTAATCTAATTAGTTTCTGTGCTATATCATAATATATGCATATATCATTTTTAACATTGTTAAAAGTTAAACATTAACATGATTTTCTATACCTAAATATATACATTTATAAATGTATATACAGTTAAGTCAGAATTATTAGCCCCCCTTTGATTTTTTTTTTCTTTTTTAAATATTTCCCAAATTATGTTTAACAGCGTAAGGAAATTTTTACAGTATGTCTGATAATATTTTTTCTCCTGGAGAAAGTCTTATTTGTTTATTTGGCTAGAATAAAAGCAGTTTTTAATTTTTAAAATCCATTTTAAGGACTAAATTATTAGCCCCTTTAAGCTATTTGTTTTTTTTCCGACAGTCTACAGAACAAACCATCGTTAAACAATAACTTGCCTAGTTAACCTAAATAACATAGTTAAGCCTTTAAATGTCACTTTAAGTTATATAGAAGTGTCTTGAAAAATATCTAGTCAAATATTATTTACTGTCATCATGACAAAGATAAAATAAATCAGTTATTAGAAATGAGTTATTAAAACTATTATGATTAGAAATGTTAAAAAAATCTTCTCTCCGTTAAACAGAAATTGGGGAAAAAACAAACTGGGGTGCTAATAATTCAGAGGGGCTAATAATTCTGACTTCAACTGTACATGTACATGTTGACAACTACTAAATAATAAAATATGATATAAATGTGTACGATGACATTATTTTCCCAAACTGCATTTTTTGAAGCATACTTTTTTTAGTCGAGAATGTAGTTGTTTAGATTGCAACTATGCAGTTTATTTATAAGGATAGTGCCTATTTTCAAATATTTATAACTTAGGATATTCAGCACATCAGCGGCCATCTGCCTGTCATCCTGAGCAGAGCAAAGAAATTGACGGTTGATGTTCCGCCACAAGATGGTGACAGAGGCCGTATAATAAGTCCTTATGAGAGAAAAACTCAGCATTTTCTCAGCGTAAGTTTCTAACTACAGCTGAACAAATTATTATAGCAGTTTTTTGTCCTTTTACTGCCCCTTATAAACAGCCTGTAAACACACACATACACACACACATTTTGCTGAATCAGATTTTGTTTTTACATAAAGAGATCATAAAACCGAAGAACAAATTTTCTTGGCTTTTTTGAAGCCTGTCATCCTGAGCAGAGCAAAGAAATTGACGTTTGATGTTCCGCCACAAGATGGTGACAGAGGCCGCATAATCAAATCAAATCAAATCACTTTTATTGTCACATCATCAGCAGCACGTGTGCTATGATGAGTGAAAAGCTTAGGTGCTGGCTCCAGACAGTGCAAAATACAGAAAGTGCAAGTACAACGACAGTGCAAAATACAGACAGTGCAAATACAACGACAGTGCAAAATACAGACAGTGCAAAATACAGACAGTGCAAAATACAGACAGTGCAAAATACAGACAGTGCAAAATACAGACAGTGCAAAATACAACAACATACTCACAAAAAAACAAGACAATGTAAAATTGGCAATGCAGCGATAAGTACGAGGGATAGGTGTACACATAGTTGTGGGCAGTATTGTTTTAAGTATGGATTTGTTAAAGTGCAGTGCATGCTACATCTTGATGGTGTGCAGTGCGGGGTATGGAAGAGTTTGTTTAGGGTGTGTTAAGTGTTCATCAGCCTGATAGTCTGAGGGAAGAAACTTTCCTTCAGTCGGCTGGTGAGTGACCGTATGCTGCGGAAGTGTCTGCCTGAGGGTAGCAGAGAGAAAAGTCAATGGCTTGGGTGGCTGGAGTCGCTGATGATTCTCTTGGCTTTCCTCATGCACCTCCTGGTATAGATGTCCTGGAGGTAGGGAAGCTCACCTCCTACTACGCGTCCAGCAGTTCGCACAATCCTACGTAGACCTTTGCAATTGCTGCTGGTGCTGTTTCCGTACCAGGTGGTGATGCAGCCAGTCAGGATGCTCTCCACAGTGCAGGTGTAGAACGAGCGGAGGATGTGGGGGCTCATTCCAAACCTCCTGAGTCGCCTGAGGAAGAAGAGGCGTTGTTGTGCCTTCCTCAGCACTGCGTCTGTGTGGGCAGTCCATGTCAGATCCTCAGCGATGTGTACTCCAAGAAACTTGAAAGTGCTGACTCTCTCCACTGGTGTCCTGTTGATGGTGATGGGAGCGTGTTCTTTCTTCTCTCTCCTGAAATCCACCACCAGCTCCTTGGTTTTGCTGATGTTGAGTGAGAGGTGGTTTTCCTGACACCACTGCGTCAGAGCGTGCACCTCCTCTCTGTAGGCCGTCTCATCATTATCGGTGATTAGGCCCACCACCGTTGTGTCATCAGCAAATTTAACGATGACGTTGGAGCTGTGTTTGGATGTACAGTCATGTGTGAAGTCCATAGGAGAGAAAAACTCAGCTGAACAAATTATATTACCAGAATAGATAAGGGACATAAAATGCCAGCAAAATCACCTGTTTTGTCATCATGTTAGATATTACTCTAGAGAATCATTCAAATGCTAGTTCTAAAGTTATATTTGTGAAGTAGCAAAGGTTTCTGCTGTTCTGATGTCAGATGTGAATGAATGGTGGAAGAATTTTTGGTCCCACTTTATATTGTCGCTTATACCTGTGAACTTACATGGTAATTAGATGTGTAAGTAGTATGTATCTACAGTGTATGTACACACGTTTACACAGTATTTACTTTTGTATTACTGGTGTAACTACACTCATGTAACAACCCACTGAATAGTATGTGTAAGTACAAATGTGTAACAGGACATTGGTAACAACACTAGGAAAGTACACATCTGTAACAAGAATTATGTAAGTGCATTGTGTAACAACAATATGTACTTGCAGATGTTTTCCCACTTCCACACCTGTTTGCAGATCATGTACTTATGAACACTGTATGGCAGAACTAATGCTGCATTAGAAGGTTTCAACTTGTGATACCAGTGTACTTGCATGGTAAATCCACAGGATCCACTCAATATAAAGTGTAAAATGGTCACAAATTACTGTTCATACATTCATTCATTTTCTTTTCGGCTTAGATGGGTTGCAGCTGGAAGGGCATTCACTGTGTAAAACATATGCTGGATAAGTTGGCGGTTCATTCCGCTGTGGCGACCCCAGATTAATAAAGGGACTAGGCCGAAACGAAAATGAATTTTATTTTAAACTTTATATTGTGGACCGTTCCTGCGGCGTTACCATGTAACTACACTGTTATTAAAGTGTTGCATAGAAGATATTTCTACAAGTTACACAGTAATTTGTGACCATTTTACACTTTATATTGAGTGGATCCTGTGGATTTACTATGCAAGTACACTTGTATCACAAGGTGAAACCTTCTAATGCAGCATTAGTTCTGCCATACAGTGTTCATAAGTGCATGATCTGCAAACAGGTGTGGAAGTGGGAAAACATCTGCAAGTACATATTGTTGTTACACAATGCACTTACATAATTCTTGTTACAGATGTGTACTTTCCTATTGTTGTTACCAATGTCCTGTTACACATTTGTACTTACACATACTATTCAGTTGGTTGTTACATGAGTGTAGTTACACAGTAATACACAAGTAAATACTCTGTACCAGTGTGTACATACACTGTAGATACATACTACTTACACATCTAATTACCATGTAAGTTCACAGGTATAAGCGACAATATAAAGTGGGACCGAATTTTTTTTATTTTTATTTTCTTTTTTATATACATGATTATGCCATCAAACTGTTGTATAAACCAATATCACACTCGTAGCAGTGCGGCTGTATATGGCTGTATATCGTCACTGGTGGGGCACTAAGGCACTCGGTCTGCGGCCTCCAGCAAATGCGCCTCCCAGCAATGCCGGTATACAGCCAAATCGCACTGCTACTCATGTAATATTGCTCATATATAAGTAAAAATGGTGCTAGCCTGACAGAAAAAACACAATTATAGTTATTTGCATACATTAGTAAAACAGTGAGGTTAATTCTCAGGGTCAGAAAGATGATGAAAAATAGACATGTTTTTTTGGATCCAAGAACTAAAATTATAAGTGGTAAAATTACTTTAGTCAAACACTGGGCTTGTGTCAACATCATGCCCAAAAGCATCTATTATGTTCACTTCCACTTCCATAGATAGATAGGTAGATAGATAGGTAGATAGATAGGTAGATAGATAGATAGATAGATAGATAGATAGATAGATAGATAGATAGATAGATAGATAGATAGATAGATAGATAGATAGATAGATAGATAGATAGATAGATACTGTAGATAGATAGATACTGTAGATAGATAGATAGATAGATAGATAGATAGATAGATAGATAGATAGATAGATAGATAGATAGATAGATAGATAGATAGATAGATAGATAGATAGATAGATAGATAGGTAGATAGATGGGTAGGTAGGTAGGTAGGTAGGTAGGTAGGTAGATAACTTTAACTGTTAAAAGCTATTAATTAGTTCAAGTTATTAGTAACTAATAAAGCTACTGTATGGTAACTAATAACCTTAACTTTTCCGAATTTGCTGCTTTGAAACAATAGTTATTGTGAAAATCGATATACAAATAAACTTGAATTGTAATGAATTGAATTTAAGGTTTGAGGTAACATTTACAAAAGTTTAATACTTAGGGTTGGTGACTGCTTTAAATATTTAACCTCACGTAATTGTGCTGTTTTGTCTTTGCAGCACTGTGTACAATACAGTATAGCCATGGCCTATTTAAAGTAATGTGTTTGACAGTGTTCTTTGTTTAATGTGTGTGGTGGATAAACGTGTGTGTGTGTGTGTGTGTGTGTGTTGTGCTAATGGACTGATAGAGTCGCTCGTTTTCTCTGTAATGCCATTGAGATTCGTTTCTGCTCTATGAATTTAAACCCTCAAAAGGCCGCTATTAATTGTGAAACTTTTCACCAAAGGCATCTAAAGTTCTTTCAATTAGTTTTTCATCTCCTACACTTCCGTCATCCTGAGGGATGTCTTAATTACATTTATTCATTGTTTCATCTCATTTAAGTGGCAATACACGCATTGTTGGAGGCCTATTGAAAGCAGAAGAAGGGAAAATGGAGAGGGGTCGCAGGCAAATCCTCTGAGGCCAAACCACCGGTGTCATGAAAAAGCTTCAGATTTCCAGGTTTTAATGACCAAACTGATAGCTTTTTATTGTGTCTTTCAGATTATACTCTTTGATGTCCATGCAGTGCAGAGTTTTTTTTTTTCTTTTTACAAAATAACTCACAATACATAAGACTTACTGGGTTTATTTTTGTCTTTCAGGTAGTTATTAGAAAGAAAATGAGGTATAGAAATATATTCGGTTGTGTTTAAGATTAAATGTATTTTGGAAAAATTAATATTTCCTATACCCTAAGATAAGTTTGTTCGAAGTCTGTGTACTGTGTCAGCATAAAAAGGATTATTTATATACACTCACCGGCCGCTTTTTTAGGTACACCTGCCAGCAACTCAATGCATTTAGGCATGTAGACATGGTCAATCTGCTGCAGTTCAAAGCGAGTATCAGAATGCGGAAGAAAGGTGATTTACTGTAACTGACTTTTAACGTGGCATGGTTGATGGTGCCAGACGGGCTGGTCTGAGTATTTCAGAAACTGCTGATCTACTGGGATTTTCACGCACAACCATCTTTAGGGTTTACAGAGAATGGTCTGAAAAAGAGAAAATATCCAGTGAGCGGCAGTTCTGTGGGCACAAATGCCTTGTTGATGCCTGAGGTCAGAGGAGAATGGCCAGACTGGTTTGAGCTGATAGAAAGGCAACAGAAACTCAAATAACCACTCGTTACAACCGAGGTATGCAGAAGAGCATCTCTGAACACACAACACGTCGAAACTTGAGGCAGATGGGCTACAGCAGCAGAAGACCACACCGGCCATACTCCTGTCAGCTAAGAACAGGAAACTGAGGGTACAATTTGCACCAGCTCACCAAAATTGGACAATAGAAGATTGGAAAAACGTTGCCTGGTCTGATGAGTCTCGATTTCTGCTGCAACTTTCAGATGGTAGGGTCAGAATTTGGCATTAACAACATGAAAGCATGGATACAGTAATAGTATCTTTATTAAAAATGACTAAAATAACACAGACAAAGATGAATTAAACTGATAAATAAATATCAGACTATAAAATACAAAAAAAACAACAACAATGGTAATGATAAGAAAAACTGTACAACATTCAATTAATAATTCAATTGAATGACCAATTAATTTATGCATAAAATGAATAAAATTCATAATTATTTCACAACATTACTGTATTTTTATTAAAACAACACACATTGGATCGCACAAGAAACTTGAATTAGATTTTTAAAACTCAGTTTCTACTGAATTTGTAAGCGTTTTCTCTTAGCTTCTTTCTTCGCTTAGTTCAGGGGTTCCCAAACTTTTCAGCCTGCGACCCCCAAAACCGCAATGCCACTGACTCAAGACCCCAATATGCTTTGAGGTTGTTATACATATAAAAACCTTGCATGCAAGGCGCACACACACCAATAGCCCAAGTCTATTTTTCATTTTATTTTGGAGATGGCCACTCAGAGATCATCCTCCATGTTCAGTTATGGCCTGTATTTATGTTAAGTAGGTACGTGAGTGCCATAAAAGTTTATCTTGGTGCCATAAAATCAATCTGCTGCATCTGACGCTATTGCTGTGTGTTTAATATAATGTAATAACCCCAGTGGTCACAACACATTCATGTTGTTGTTTGTTAAATGTAGCTATTAGCTGCTATTTTTGTCATCTGTGGGTTATGGATAAAATATGGTAATTTTAATTTAATAAGAAAGCACCAAGCGACCCTCACTTTTTCATTGCTTATACGTTATGCTGCTGGTGTAACAAATATGTTCATTTTGCTTGTATTCGATTCAAATATTCTCATTTAATAGATTTTCCTCATATGCGTATTGAGATTTCTATGAAAACTATGTACATTTTACTACTGAACATGTTAAAGTAAATGTGAATATACCTACTTGCCCTCTCTCTGTTTTAGTTTTACAAAAAAGAAAGATACTAAGAAGAACAATTGCTAGTAAAGTCAGTAAAGTTACCCAATCTGCTGTTCTTATTCTATATGTTAAACTTTTGGTAATTGGTTCAGACAGAATAATAATATTTATTATTATCATTATTATGACTATTTAAATATTAAAATGCTAATTTAAACAGCCACATACTGTATATATTTCAGCAGTTGTGTGAAGCAAAACACGTGCTGATTTGCATGATCACTGGCGATAGGTAATGCTTGAAATGTAAACATCAGCTCTGTTGCAGATGCGTCAATTACGTCACTTTTTTTTCTTGTGCTTGAATGTTAAAACGGCCTCCTATGAGTTGTCAGTCACTGAAATGGCCCCTGCCAATTTGAGTTTGAGACCCCTGCTTCAGAGATTTTTGCATCTGAACTCTTCATATATAGCCAGATGTCTGGTTCTGCGAGACTTTGTTCTGTCTCTGTGATCTATCTGTAGCTTGACCCTGTTGCGTGTGTGTTTGTGTCAGTAATATACTGCAGTAGGAAGGTCTGACATGCTCTCATAAATTATCCAATTACCGCAATCACACTGAGCAGAAAAAAAGGAAGGGACAGACGAAAAAGGAGTGTGAAAAAGAAAAGAGCAGATGGTGGCATCAGTCTGAAGCAACTGGTCACTCCTTCCTCAACACACTCAATGGAAAAGGTGCAGCAGATGAATTGCGGTGTGTGTGTGTGTGGTCTCTGGACGGTTTAGTAATTGAGGGTTGTCTGAAAGACTCTCATCTGGTTTCTGTCTGCTGAAAGAACTGATTGTCTGAGATGAAAGGTTTTGTTAAGGAGTTTTATGCCCCACTTACAGTCACCGGTAGACAAACGCTTTTCTAACACCCGTTTAAATTGCGCAAGTGTTTCGCTTTACGGACAGGTATTGTGGTTTTGTAAGTAGCCTGTTCCTCATAAAGTGGCCAAATAAATGTCAAATGTCAAACAGTGAAGCTTCTGTTTTGCCTCACGCTCGTGTGGAGTCATCTGTGCGTTGAGGTTTATTGGAAAGCGCAATGCTGCCAAGTGATTGAGGGCATATGGCACAGCCAACACTTATTTTTACGTTGTCTTATTATTATAATTTTTTGTCTTACAATTCTGACTTTTTTCCCTTTTGAGTTTCTCTCTCACATTTTGAAGCATCTCAAAAAGGAGATTTAAAAAAGCCATTATAGTAAGATAAAAACTGACAGAATGCTTGCGTACATCTTGGGTATTTTTCTTTTCTGAATTGTGGTTTTGTTTTTTTGCAGTTATTAGATTATAGACTATCTTGCAGTTCTGACATTATTTCTTAAAATTCAGTTTTATAGGTCTCAAAATTCGAAATTTCTAAAAAAAAATTCTAAAAATATTTCTCAAAATTTGGACTTTGTTTCTCAAAATTCAGATTTTTATATCTCAAAATTCTAACTTTATAAGTAAAAATACTTGCATCTCAAAATTCTGACTTTATTTTTAAAATTCAGATTTTTATGCCTCAATTCTAAATTTATTTCTCAGATTTCCCACTTAATTTTTTCAAAATTCAGATTTTTATACCTCAAAATTCTAACTTTATTTCTCAAAACTCTGACTTTATTTCTCAAAATTCTGACTATTTCTCAAAATTCTCACTTTATTTCTCAAAATTCTGACTTTATTTCTCAAAATTCCAACTTTATTTCTTAGAATCCAGATTTTTGTCTCAATTCTAACTTTATTTTTCTAAATTCTAACTTTATTTCTCAAAATTCTGACTATTTCTCAAAATTCTTATTTATTTCTCAAAATTCCAACTTTATTTCTTAAAATTCAGATTGAATTGTGGCAATTCTAACTTTATATCTCAAAATTCTCACTTTATTTCTCAAAATTCTCACTTTATTTCTCAAAATTCTACTTTTATTTCTCAAAATTCTCACTTTATTTCTCAAAATTCTCACTTTATTTCTCAAAATTCTACTTTTATTTCTTAAAATTCAGATTTTTGTCTCAATTCTAACTTTATTTTTCAAAATTCTCACTTTATTTCTCAAAATTCCAACTTTATTTCTCAAAATTCTAACTTTATTTCTCAAAATTCTGACTTTATTTCTTAAAATTCTAACTTTATTTCTCAAAATTCTGACTATTTCTCTAAATTCTAACTTTATTTCTCAAAATTCTGACTATTTCTCAAAATTCTGACTTTATTTTTCAAAATTCCAACTTTATTTCTTAAAATTCAGATTGAATTGTGGCAATTCTACTTTATTTCTTAAAATTCTCACTTTATTTCTCATAATTCTGACTTTATATGTCAAAATTCTGACTTTATTTCTCAAAATTCAGATTTTTTTTTATCTCTCAATTCTCACTTTATATCTCAAAAATCTCATTTTATTTCTCAAAATACAGATTTTTATGTCTCAAAATTCTTACTCTGTACTTTATATCTCAAACTTCTGACTTGAGTTTATATTTTATTCAATTATGACTGTCTCTATTTATCATTTATATCCTTGTGTAATTTTTTTGTTGTTTATTTCTTATTATAGATCATCTTGCAAGTCTGAGTTTACATCTCTAAGCAGCTCTTTTTCTAAAAATTCAGATTTTATATCTCAAAATTCTGACTTTCTTTCTTACAGTTCTGACTTCAGCTTAGTTCAGCTTTAATTTAGTTTATTTTGAATTTGACTTTTTTCCCTCA
The DNA here is from genome assembly GCA_903798195.1 of Danio kyathit. Taxonomy (NCBI): domain Eukaryota; kingdom Metazoa; phylum Chordata; class Actinopteri; order Cypriniformes; family Danionidae; genus Danio; species Danio kyathit. Next base: position 58,090,278 of record LR812520.1, read on the forward strand.
AAATTGCACACTTATTTTCTTGCAATTGCAAGATTGTAAACCATATAATAAACCAATTGTAATGAGTTTATATATTTTGTCTAATTTCTCTGAATATATAAACTCAGGATTGCAAGATGATCTATAATGTAGTATGAATTGCTAGAAGTGAAATCAGAATTTTGAGATAAACAATTAACTCAAAACGCAAGTAAAACTAAATGGCATTTTGTAATTTATTTATTTTATTTATTTTTTTATAAGATTTTTTTAAAGATGAGATTTCATTTTTTTTGACATTTTGAGTTTATATGACTTAATTTCTTCCACTTCCTAGTTTTTATTGCAAATCTGTGTTTATATTTTACATATATGGTGTTTTTCTCAGCACTCCCTATTTCTAATAAGAAACAGCTAATTCTACTGGATGTGACGACTTATTACTCCCTGTTTGTTTATGAAAAATATTTTATGCCTGAGGCAATAAACCTTTGAGAAAAGCTTGATCATTACACCGTCTGAGTCTGTGTGTTCCTTTCCTCCCACGATCATGCATTAAAATAGTTTTGTTTTTTGTTTAGATCCAAAAACTACTGCCATAAAGACAACATTTTGGTTGTGTGTTTGACATAAAAGTTGTTCCTAATACCAAATTAAAATTTTAAACTATCAAAACTAAACTGGAATAGTGTTTATTTTTAGATTTTCTGTTATCTTTTTTATTTTTTACTTAAATATTTAGTAAATTTTTGATGTGCACATGTTGTTATTATTTAATGTTTTTATTTAATATTATTTTTAATTTAATTTGTAATATATAAAAAATGATTTTATGCAATAATAATAATAATAATAATAAAATGTATTTATGAGATCAATTTATATTTATTTTAGTTTTGATTAGTTTTTTTGTTTAATTTATGTCGAGTTATAATGCATTTCCATGTGGTATTGCATTTTTTGTGCTCATTCTAGCATAACTCATTAGCTTAGGAACACAATAACAGTAGGCAAAGCTGGAATTCGGGTATGCGATTGTTAATTATGCAAGTGTTAATTATTTCTTTCATGCCTTCATGTTTGGGGGTCTATTTGTTAACAGAGCTGCTTTTAATACAGTGTCTGTTCTGTACATATACTTTCAAGTCAGCCACAAATTATGTTTATTTCAGGCTAGGTGTGTAGTGAGCATCAGAAAAGCACAGACTAGCATTGCATTGTGTTATTTTCAGGATTTTTTTTTAATAACTTCTCATGTCTTCATGTGTCTCTGCAGCTCTGGTGTGTTGCTGCCATGGCGACTCTGACCCCCTGCCTCTTACAGATCTTTGCTGCGCTCCAATTGGCTGCCTGCTCGTTTCCAGAGGAACCTGGGCCTTTAATCTCCGCCCCCGCTGAAGGTAAGGACACGCCCCCTTTATTTTTCAGTGACAGTATATACAGCATCAGCAGAGTCATCATTAGGCAGATATACATTACATCATGGGTATCTCATGCATGTACTGTATATTTAGAGCAACACAGTTAGCTTGATGTAAATGATATCAATCATAATTTTAATGTTTTGGAATTTATTACTTTTTTAAATATGATTTTAACAATAACAACAACATAAATGTCAATTGTAAGATGCATTGCTGTTTTGAAACTGGTAACACTTTACAATAAGGTTGTATTAGTTAATGTTAATATATTTACTAACATGAACAAACAATGATCAATACATTTATTACAGTTTTTGGTCATGTAAGTTAATGTTAGATAATGGAAATAAAGCTGATCATTGTTAGCTCGTTAACTCACAGGTCATTAACTAATGTTAACAAGCATGAATTTGGATGTTAATAATGCATTAGCAAATGTTGAATTATGATTAATAAATGCTGTACAAGTATTGTTTGTAATTAGATCATGTTAGTAAATACATTAACTAATGAAACCTTAATATAAAGTGTGACCTGATACTGTTACGCTATGGAAAATGCTACTTGTAAATTCTCAGTTTTTATGGATTTACTAGCAATGTTTTTAAGGAAAATGTAAATGTTAATTTTATACTTTTATTCTTAAGATTTGATAACATTTCTATCAAATTTTTAAACAAAAATTTTGTCATTAAGAGCTTTTTTTTCAGAAAATGACAAATATTTAAATTTTAACTACACCAAATATGACATTTTATTACATTTTATGAGTTAGACCCTTGGTATGTTGTATAAAAAAATGTATAGAAACATGATAAAACATTTTATGCTCTTAATGACAATAATGAAATTTATTTATTTTTTTATTTGGATGAAATATTATTAATTTCATAATCATTTATTCTGCATTAGTTTGCAGAATAAAATGAAAATTGCATATTACTGAAACTAAAAATGGCATATTCAGAAAAACTGAGAATTTTAGTTTTATGACATTTATTTTTCATGTCCATTTCTTTTGATTTATTAAAATTAGATATTATATATAAAATTTTTATATACAGTTTCAATATTTCCTATTTTAATATTAGTTTAAATGTAGTTGTGCTACATGTAGGAACTGATTGTGCTCAGAAATATAAGTGGTAGAGTTAGGAGGGCCGTGTTTTTATATAGATAGATAGATAGATAGAGAGAGAGAGAGAGAGAGAGAGAGAGAGAGAGAGAGAGAGAGAGAGCAATATCACATGAGTAGGAGTGCGATATGGCTGTATATCGGCACTGGTGGGAGGCGTGCATTGGTTTGAAGTCACATGCCGAGTGCCTTAGTGTCCCATCAGTGATGATATACAGCCATGTCACACTGTTACCAGTGTGATATTGTGTTTATACAACAGTCTGACGGCAAAATTGTGTATATAAAAAAAAAATCAAACACGAAGAGTCTCAAAATCCTTTTGTATGAGCAAGTACTTTCTTCTGTAATTCATTCACATCTGCAGCTGGTGTCAGAACAGCAGAAACCGTTGTTACTTCACCAACGTCACTTTAGAGCTAGTGTTTAAATGATTATCTAGTGTAATGTCTAAAATAATGACAAAACAGGTGATTTTGCTGACATTTTAAAATTATCAGGCTGAACGCCATGAAATGCCATCAGTCTACAGAGATTTCCCAGTATTTCTCTGATATCACAATAATTAACCCCGAAAAAGCCAATCAAAGCAAACACTACCAGAAACACTACCAGATTACTATGGTATAAATACAGCACTACAACATACAAAAGAGAGAGATGGACTTAGAAAGTCCCTTACCTGTTTTATCATGATTTGATCAGCTGTAGTTTGAAATTACATTGGTTTTTCTCCTCTAAGGGCTTATTATGTGGTCTCTGCCGCCATCTTGTGGTGGAACGTCAACTGTCTTTGCTCTGCTCAGTATGACAGGCCGATGGATGCCTACACGCTGTATCTCCAAAATTACAAATATTAAAAATAGGCACTATCCTATAAATAAACTGCATAGTTGCAATCTAAACAACTACATTCTTGCCTAAAAATGCCCCAAAAGTAAATTATGTTGTCCAACAGCTGCAATATTTGTCAAACTGTAGTGAGTTTATTAATCTGCTGTCACTCTATGTGGGCAGAGTAATACAGAGGATTGAGGAGGCTGTACGAATGCTGTTATTGCAGAATATATATACAGATTTTTTTTTCTACGGGTGGTTTGTCAAGCCCGCTCACCTGTGGAAAGCACACTTAATAAATGCACATTCTTTGTCTGTTTTACAGATATGGAGTGATTGTAAGAAAGTGTCTGGTGCAAATGTGCAAAACTGGTACAAGTGTTGGTTAATGTGTCAGCAAGAAGAGTGTGTTTTCTAAGGTGGTTTGTCAAGCCCACTCACCTATGTGAGGCACACTCAGAATTGCACAATGTTTTGAGCTTGTATAACATAACTACTTGCATTGTGTCGAATACTAGCTCATAATTGCTAGCATGGGAGTTTGGTAGGTTATTAAAATGGTGTATTTTAAAACTTTAAACGCTATTTTTAATCAAATTTCACATTCGTTCAACCTTTTAATGTGGTAAAATTGCTGTAATGTCACTTTTAATGTGTCTAATTTAAAGCTTTTCAACGTTAGCACTTATGTGAAGCCGTCTTAAATGTACATATGGTTGACATATGATGTGGACGTGTCGTACTGTATTTAAATAGTTTTGCACATTAGCGCTGCATGGATGGATGAAATACACCATATGGCTGTGATCTTTTTAAAAGCCTTTTAACATAATGGTGCTGGAACAATCGAGACAAACTGCGTGTGTATGTGTGTGTGTGTGTGTGTGTGTGTGTGTGTGCATGCGTACTGCTATTCCCTATAGACCTCACAAGGCAGAATCAGTGATATTGATGAACAACCACTCATGCATCTCTAATGATTCAGTAGAGACCAGGGGTCAAAGGTCAACCAGCACAATGTACTTTGGGTTTATGTGGGTCAAGTTTTATCGCCACTAGCATAGTAAACCCTGAATTCACCCATATTGTGGGGTCCTGCTCTCTGCTTGCTAAATGATTTAGTAAACATAGTGAATGCCTTAAAGGTGTAGTTGAGCCAAAAAAATAAATAAATAAACAAACATTTCTTGTTGTTGGATGATATTGATTCACATTTTTGTTAAGTGCTTCTTTTCACTAGAGATGTTTGGCCATGTGTTCTTATTGGATGGTGTTGTGTACACTCAAAAACTCAAAAACTAATATTTTGGTATGTTAAACAACTTGTTTAAAATGAGCTGAAACAACACAATTCTTGAGATTTGTTTTTGTGACAACTTAATTGTTTTGTTCCATGCACTTGATTGATTGATTGATTTATTTTATTTGACCATTTTAACAAAAATATACAAACAAGTCCAGTTAGACTAATTCATGCATATTTTAAAACCTGTCGAGGATAAAATCCACAAAAAAATCCACAGGTTTATTTCCATTGTGGTCTTCATTCATTCATTCATTTTCTTTTCGGCTTAGTCTTTTTATTAATCCGGGGTCGCCACAGCTTAATGAACCGCCAACTTATCCAGCACATGTTTTACTCAGCGGATGCCCTTCCAGCCGCAACCTATCTCTGGGAAACATCCATAAACACTTATTCACACTCATACACTACGGACAATTTAGCCTACCCAATTTACCTGTACCGCATGTCTTTGGACTGTGGGGGAAACCGGAGCACCCGGAGGAAACACATGCGAACGCAGGGAGAACATGCAGACTCCACACAGAAACGCCAACTGACCCAGCCGAGGCTCGAACCAGCGACCTTCTTGCTGTGAGGCGACAGTCATCATGGCAAAGATAAAATAAATCAGTTACTAGAAATGAGTTACTAAAACTATTATGTTTAGAAATGTGTTGAAAAGATATTCTTTCCCTTAAACAGAAATTGGGGGAAAAAAATAAACAGGGGGGCTAACTACGGAGCTAATATATATATTATAGGTGGGCATAGATTCATTTTTTTAATCTATGCAGCAAAACAAAGGAAACTTCAATGTTATTTAGACCTAAACAGAGATTATACCACAGCAATATATCTGAGCGCAGTAAAGGACATTAAATTAAGAACAACAATGACCAAATACAGGCTGAGTGCTCACAGTCTGACTGTAGAGACGGGCCGATACAGACAGAACTGGCAACCCAGAGAGAGCCGCATCTGCCCACACTGTGCCCAGGCAGAGGTGGAGACGGAGGAACACTTCCTCACCCGCTGCACAAACTATCAGCACATCAGAGACACATTCTACCCCAAACTAAAGAGCATTTACCCACAATTCACTGAGTCAGACAATAAAACACAGCTTCAATATTTACTAGGGGAAAAAACTGACTGTGTCCTTCTAGCCGCGCAATACATTAACGCCTGTCACAAAAAGAGAGAGCAGACCAATAAAAACATCAGTGATGCGCTTGCAAACACACATACACACACACACGCACACACACACACACACACACACCTACATTATTATAAATGAATCATTGTAAATATACTGATTTTTATTGTTTTTATTACTGTTTTATCCTAAAATGTTGGTTGTTTATTCTGATCTATTATTATTTTTGTATTGATTTGTATGAATAATATAATATGTTGAATAATAATAATGTGATATATTGAATAACAATGTGATATATTGAATAATATGATGTATTGTTGATATTTTATTTAATTATTATATATATCATCTTTTTTTTTTTTTTACTACTACTACTATTTACTGTGTTTACTGTTTTGTTAAAATTATGCATATTACTTTTTATGTAAACTTTATAAATGCTTTGGCAATACATTTGTAACATTTGTCATGCCAATAAAGCAATTATTGAATTGAATTGAATTGAGAGAGAGAGAGAGAGAGAGAGAGAGAGAGAGAGAGAGAGATTTTTTTTTTATTTATTTTTTTTTTTAAGGCGTTGCTAGACTATTGTTTATGTGTTCTGGATGGTTGCTAGGCAGTTGCTAGGGCAATCTAGGGGGTTAATAAGGTGTTCCTAGGCGGTTGCTAAGGTGTTTTGAGTGGTTGCTAGGTAGTTGCTAACATAAATTACCATGTTTCTAGCATAAATTAGCATGTCGTTAGCATTGAGTATGAATTAGAATGTCAGTAGCATGTTGCTAGTATAAACTAGCATGCCGTTAGCATGAATTCACATGTTTGCTAGTATGATTAGTATGTTTGTTAGTATGTTTCCAGTATGGATTAGTATATTGTTAGTATGAGTTAGCATGTTGCTAGTATGATTAGTGTTTCTGGTATGGATTGGTATATTGTTAGTATGAGTCGGTATGTTATTGGTATGTTCAATGTAAAGTCAAAGGCAGTTTTTTTTTGGAAGTCTATGGGACAGTTGCTAGGGTGGCGTAAGTGGTTGCTAGGGTGTGGCTAGTAAGTTAAACGGTCATCGGTGATTGGCAGAGTGGTAGTCTGAGTTAAATGGGCCCAACATTAAGTCTGACAGTCTGGCGGAAAGTTATGATTTTCTCAAGCCACCATACAGTAAATATGATATATTGAGTAATATGATGTATTATCTATATTTTAATTATAATATATATTTCTAATATATATAAAAGGTTTATTTTTTTTTTTTTTTTTTTTTTTTTTTTTACTACTACTACTACTACTACTACTATCTATTGTGTGTACTGTTTTTTTTTTTTATTATATATATATGTTACCTTTTCATGTAAACTTTAGAACTGCTTTGGCAATACATTTGTAACATTTGTCATGCCAATAAAGCAACTATTGAATTGAATTGAATTGAATTGAGAGAGAGAGTCAGTAAAACAATGTGACCTTTTTAAGGGCTTTCCGCACTTAATTGCTCTTTTCCAAAGCACAAAAACATTTAAACCCTTGTGAAATGTGTCCAAACAACTGAAGGCGCAAAAACAGAATCTCTTCTCCTTTTCTCCTTCTAACACTGGATTTAATTACATGCAGAAAGTGTAAGAAATATTATTAGCATTCGCAGTAAATATGTGGGTGTCCTCAGGCTCAGATTCAGACTCCAGATCCCTGTTAGAGACACATTTCTGTTTGTTTCTGTTTCTGTTTTCTTTTCTATCTCTCTTTCTCCGGTGGTAATCTGTTTTCTAATTGTGTTTAACCTCCTTCCACAGCATTTGGAAAGCAATTTTGCTTATCTGGGATGTGTGAACGCTCTCTGAGCTGCGTTTTATGCTGGAGTGTAGTGGGGACACAATAATAGAAAAACTTATCAGCTTTCGCTCGTGAATATTCATTATGAGACAGCAGGACATTGGCCCAGGAGTCCTGACTGATTGTCCTGGCAAGTTGAATTAGTCAGAGTAGGATTAACATGTGGGTGTGTGTGTGTGTACAGTATGTGTGTGTGTCTGTTTGACTGTCTGTGTGAATGTGCGTGTGTTTGAGTGTGTCTGTGTGCGTTAGAGTGTGTCTCTGTGTGTGTTTGTATCTGTCAGTGTGTGTGTCTGTCAGTGTGCGTGCATGCATGTGTGTGTCTGTCTGTCTATGTGCGTGCATGTGTGTACAGTATGTGTGCGTGTACAGTGTGTGTGTGTGTGTCTGACTGTGTCTGTGTGAATGCGTTTGTGTCTGTCTGTGTGTTTGTGTCTGTGTGTTTGAGTGTGTGCGTGTGTGTGTGTGTGTGTTTGTATATGTCTGTGTGTATGTGCACGTATGTGTGTGTGCGTGTTTTTGTCAGTGTGTCTGTCAGTGTGCATGTATGCGTGTGTCTGTCTGTCTATTTGTGTGCATGTGTACAGTATGTGTGTGTGTGTGTGTGTCTGTCTGTGTGAATGCGTTTGTTTGTGCTTGTGTGTGTCTGTCAGTGTGTGTCTTGTGTGTGTCTGTATCTGTATGCTTATGTGTTTGCGTGTGTCTGTCTTTGTGTGTGTGTGTGTGTGTGTGTTTGTCTGTGTCTCTTTTTTTGTGTGTGTCTTTCTGTCTGTCTGTGTGCATGCATGTGTGTTTGTGTCTATGTGTCTGTCTGTGCTTGTGTATTTCTGTTAGTGTGTGTGTGTGTGTGTGTGTGTGCGCGCATGTCTGTCTCTGTATGTGTATGCATATGTGTTTGTGTGTCTCTGTGTTTCTTTGTTTGTGTCTGTTAGCGAGAGTGTGTGCGTGTGTCTGTCTCTGTGTGCCTGTCTTTGTTTGTGTGCGTGCATGTGTGTGCCTTTGTCTGTCTGTGTGCATGTGTTTGTGTGTGTGTCTGTCTGTGTATTTTGTCTATGAATGTGCAATCATGTGTTTGTGCGTGTGTGTGTGTGTGTGTGTGTGTGTGTGTGTGTGTGTGTGTGTGTGCATCCATATGGGTTTGTGTGAATGTGCGTGTGTGTCTGTCATTGTGCACGCACATTTGTCCGTGTGTGTTCATGTCTGTTATTGCATGTGTGTGTGTCTGTGTGTGTTTCTGTAATTGTGTCTGTCTCTGTGTGTGTCTGTCTATCTGTTTGCGTTTGTGTGTGTCTGTGTGTTATGTGTTTATGTCTGACAGTATGCGTGTGTGTTTGTGTGAGTATGTGTGTGTGTTTCTTTGATCTGTTAGCTTAAGTGTGTGCGTGTGTATGTATCTATGTCTGTGTGCGTGTGTGTCTGTCTTTGTGTGTGCGTGTATGTCTGCATCTGTCAGTGTGTGCATCTTTGTGTGTGTGTGTGTGTGTAATTTTAGTAGGATATTATTCAGTTATTTATAATTATTTTTATACATTTATTTGAATTATTCCCTTTATCAGGGGTCGCCACAGCGGAATGAACCGCCAACTTATCCAGCATATGTTTTACACAGCGGATGCCCTTCCAGCTGCAACCCAGTACTGGGAAACACCCATACACACTCATTCACACACTATGGCCAATTTAGTTTATTCAATTTACCTATTGCTCATGTCTTTGGACTGTGGGGGAAACCGCAGCACCCGGAGGAAACCCACGCCAACACGGAGAGAACATGCAAACTACACACAGAAACGCCAGCTGGTCCAGCCGGGACTCAAACCAGTGACCTTCTTGCCGTGAGGCGACAGTGTTAACCACTGAGCCACTGTCTCAATTTTGGAATATAATCTTATTGGTAACAGTTGTAGTATTCTGATTGATTGAAGTAATTACGCTTAGCTATTTGAAAAAATCAGAACAAGTTAAAACAGTTCAGGTTTAAAAAAAAAAAAGAACCACAAATAAACAAAAATTATACAATTTACAGGTAATTTACAAAAACAACATGCACTTATGAAAGAATAACCTGAGAAATATTTTCCAGGGGGCAGATAATGCCTTTACGGTTTATTTTGCCATCTTAAATAAACCCCGTAGACCATAAACATAAACATCATTACGTCACTTCACAGAAAGTGGAGAGAGAAATGTTTTACCCACCAGTCATTTCACATAATCCTAGCACTGTAAAAATTAAAGTAAATGAGGTGAAAATGAGTTGAGGTTACAGCGTTTGTAATGAGTTTAATTAGTTCCAGGTTTGGTTTGTTCAGAGTTATTCATTGGCATGAAGGGCACGGGATGTGATGTTATACAGCAATTCATGATAATGACTAAATAAGATCAATTACACATCTTACATAACCAAGTTACATTTCTACCGAATTACATTGTTTTAATCATCCCAAACAACACTGCATTCATCACTCAGTTTAGACTTTTAAATATGAAATAAATGAATAATGGCATGATATTCATATGGTTATACAACCCCAAATCAGAAAAAGTTGGGACAGTATTGAACATGCAAATAAAAATAAGAAAGAAGTTATTTCTAAATTTACTTTGACTTTTATTTCATTGCAGACAATACAACAGCACTATATTTAATGTGTTCCTCGTGATTTTTTTTTTTTAATAAACACATATTTAAATTTTGGTTCTTGCAACACATTTCAAAAAAAGTTGAAACAGTAAAGCATTTAGCACTTTGTAATGTTTTCATTCCTTTTCACAACACTTAAAACGTGTTTAGGGACTGGAGACACCAACTGATGAAGTGTTTCAGGTGTCATTTTGTCCGATTCGACCTGCAAACTAATTTTCTCCATTCGTTCCATCAAAATGCGCCACACATTTTCTATTGGAGACAGATCGGGACTGCAGGCAGGCCAGTAAAGTACCTGTATCCTCTTCCTCTGCAGTCAGGACTTTGTAATGTGTGCAGACTGTGGATTTGCATTGTCTTGTTGAAAAATGCATGGGCATCACTGGAAAAGAAGGTAGAATATTGTTCTCCAAAGTCTCTATGTACTTTTCAGCATTAATAGTGCCATCACAGAAGTGCAAGTTACCTTTGCTAAGACCACTGATGCTACTCCATACCATGACAGACCCTGGCCTTTGGACTTGTTGCTGGAAACAGTCTGGATGATCCTTTTCTTCTTTGGCCCGGAGCACACGGCGTCCGTTTATTTCTAAATGAACTTTGACTTGTATTGCATTGCAGACAGTACTACAGCACTTTATTTTACGTGTTCCTTATATATGTATATTTTTAATAAACATGTATTTTAATTTTTGTTTCTTGCACTACATTTCAAAAAAGGTTTAACAGTAAAGCATTTACCACTTTGTAATGTTGCCATTCCTTTTCACAACACTTGAAAGACATTTAGGGACTGGAGACACCAAGTGATGAAGTGTTTCAGGTGTAATTTTGTCCCGTTCGACCTGCAAACAAATTTTGTCGCATTCGTCCCATCAAAATGCGCCACACATTTTCTATTGGAGACAGGTCGGGACTGCAGGCAGGCCAGTCAAGTACCTGTAACCTCTTCCTCCGCAGCCAGGACTTTGTAATGTGTGCAGGATGTGGTTTTGCATTCAGACGCATTCAGAGCACACGGCGTCCATTTATTTCTAAATGAACTTTGACTTGTATTGCATTGCAGACAGTACTACAGCACTTTGTTTTATGTGTTGCTCATATGTATATTTTTAATAAACATGTATTTTAATTTTTGTTTCTTGCACTACATTTCAAAAAAGGTTTAACAGTAAAGCATTTACCACTTTGTATTGTTGCCATTCCTAAAGACATTTAGGGACTGGAGACAAGTGATGAAGTGTTTCAGGAGTAATTTTGTCCCATTTATCCTGAAGACAAGTCTTTAGGTGGCCAACAGTCTCTTCATTGTCGCAACAGGATCTTCATTGTCGCATTTCAAAATGCACCACACATTCTCTATTGGAGACAAGTCGGGACTGCAGACAGGCCAGGAGCAATTTAGGGCTAGTAATTAGGTAAACTGGTTAAATGGTGATGTGATTTGAAACAGGTGATATTAACAGGTGATTGCAATTACGATTTGGTATAAAAGCAGAAAGGTCTATTCCTTTAAGATGGGCTGAGGATCGCCAGCTTGCCAACAAATACATGAGAAAATTGAAATGTTTAAAAAAAGAGAGGAAGACATTTGGATATTTCAATTTCAGCTGTTAATAACATAATTAAAAGATTCAAGGAATCTGGAGGAATTTCAGTGCATAAAGAACAAATGCGGAAGCCTAAGCTGAACAACCGTGATCTCTGATCCCTCAGGAGACATTGCATCAAGAATCATCATTCATCTATAAGCCATATCACCACATGGGCTCAGGACTACTTTGGCAAACTGTTGTCTAGTACTACAATACATAGCTACATCCACAAATGCCAGTTAAAACTATACAGTGCCAAAAGGAAGCCCTATGTTAACAGTGTCCAGAAGTGTCAATGACTTCTTTGGGCTCTAAGGCATCTGGGATGGACCATCACACAGTGAAAATGTGTATTCAATTCAATTTAATTCACCTTTATTTGTATAGCGCTTATACAATATAGATTGTGTCAAAGCAGCTTCACATAGAAGATCATAGTAAATTGAAACAGAGTCAGTTCAGTTTTCAATGTTTAAGTTCAGTTCAGTTTAGCTCAGTTTAGTGTGGTTTAATAATCACTACTGAGAGTCCAAACACTGAAGAACAATTCCATCGATGCGCAGCTCTACAGATCCTGAACCATGCAAGCCAGTGGCGACAGCGGCGAGGAAAAAACTTCACCAATTGGCGAAAGTGAAGAATTTAAAAAAACCTCGAGAGAAACCAGGCTCAGTTGGGCACGACCATTTCTCCTATGGGCAAACGTCTTGTGCAGAGCTGCAGTCTAGGCGCCGGAAGCTTGCCCTCAGCGAAGACTCGTCTGTCCTGTGTACTGTGGCCAGATGAATCAGTATTGCAGGTATTTTTTTGGGAGAAATGGACACTGTGTGCACCGGACCAAGGAAGAAAAGGATCACCCAGACTGTTTCCAGCAACAAGTCCAAAAGCCAGGGTCTGTCATGGTTTCAGGTTGTCTCAGTGCCTTTAGCAAAGGTAACTTGCACTTCTGTGATGGCACTATTAATGCTGAAAAGTACATAGAGATTTTGGAGCACAATATGCTGCCTTCTTTTCTAGTGAAGCCCATGCATATTTCAAGAAGACAATGCAAATCCAGTCTGCACACATTACAAAGTTCTGGCTGCGCAGGAAGAGGTTACAGGAACTTGACCGGCCTGCCTGCAGTCCTGACCTGTCTCCAATAGAGAATGTGTGGCGCATTTTGAAGCACAGGACGAAATTTGTTTGCAGGATGAATGGGACAAAATGACACCTGAAACACTTCATCACTTGGTGTCTTCAGTCCCTAAACATCCCTAAATTGTTGTGTAAAAGAATGGCAAAAAATTTTAACACGTGTTAATAAAAAAAAAAAACAAAAAAAAAAAAAAACACGAGGAACACATTAATAATGTTTGTTGTATTGTCTGCAATGAAATACAAGTCAAAGTAAATTTAGAAATTATTTTGTGAACCGTCCCTTGTGGAGGACTGGGTTGTTTTTAGATGAGCACACAGTGATGTATGTTTTTGTTCTGTCCTCCATCTATAGCTCTTCTGGGACAGTGATGGACACGTTCCTGCCTGTGCTTTAGTTTCTGTTTGGTCCATCTATTTTTCATAGATTTTGTCTCTCTTTGTTTGGGTGTCTCAAACATCTTTCTCTCTCCCTGTTCATCTTTCCACATTTTGGCTTTCCTGTCACGTTGGTTATTCTGAATTCTCTGGGTTTCTGTGTTTTTCAGTGGTGAGACGGTATCCAGTGTTTTTGGGCCGAGCGCATCGCTCTTACACCCGTCAGGAGCCGCTGTACATTCAGACCGTCCTCAGAGTCAACCGTACACTTTACATTGGAGCCAGGTAACGCTCACCTGCATTTATAATCATTTAACATACGCAGCTCAAGGCTGTGCTGTGCTGTGCTGTGCTGTGCTGTTATTTATTTATTTATTTATTTATTTATTTATTTATTTGAAATTATTTAATTTATTTATATTTCTTTCATTCTTTCTTTCTTTTATTTATAATTTCATTAATTAATTAATTAATTAATTTGTTTTTAAATGTATTTATTTATTCATTTCATCAATTAGCATACAGATCTCAAGGGTGTGTTGTGTTTTATTTATTTATTTATTTGTTGATGTATTTATTATTTATTCATTTATGTATGTATTTATTTATTTAATTATAAATTTATACATTTATTTTTAATATTATTAATTTAATCAGCTTTTTGTTTATTTATTTATTCATTAATTTATCTGTTTATTTATTCATTTTAGTTGTTCATTTAAATTATTTTATTTATTTAAATTTATATATATATATATATATATATATATATATATATATATATATATATATATATATATATATATATATATATATATATATATATATATATATATATATATATGTATATATAATTTATAATAATTTAGCATAAGGAGCTCAACACTGTGTTGTGTTGTTTATTTTATTTATTTATATTTTATTTTATTTATTTATTCATTCGTTCATTCATTAATTTTTCATTTCGTTAATTTATTTATTTAATTGCTTAATTAATTTATACATTTTTCATTTAATTTATTTATTCATTAATTTATTTATGTAATTGTTTATTCAATTAATTAATTAATTAATTTATTTTACATTGAATATATTTATTTATTCATTTATTCATTTATTTGTTTTTTTCTTTCTTTGTTTCTTTTTTCTTTGTTTCTTTCTTTCTTTCTTTCTGTCTATTTATTTGTTTATTGATTTTTTTCAAGGCTGTGTTATGTTGTTTGTTTATTTATTTATTTATTTATTTCATTTTGTAATTAATGTATTGATTTATTTTTCATTTAAATCATTAATTTATTTCATTTATTTCTTATTTATTTTTTATTGCATTTATTCATTAATTTATTAATTAATTTGTTTGTTTATTTATTCATTTTATTTATTTATTTATTTAATCATTTAGCATACGGAGTTCAATGCTGTGTTGTGTTGTATTGATTGATTGATTGATTGATTTCTCATTGGCTTATTTATTCATTTATTAAATTAAATTTAATTTAATTTAATTTAATTTAATTTAATTTAATTTAATTTAATTTAATTTAATTTAATTTAATTTAATTTAATTTAATTTTTATTTGTCATGTTGTATTAATTATTTAGCCTATAACACACACAGCATTAAGCAGCAAATAAAAACCATCCTCTCTTGTAATTGACAGCATGTTAAACCAACACAATTAATTAAAGTCCTCATGCCACCCACTCTGCTGTTACACATTATGAAATAATATGACACAAATATAATTTCCACTGCTATATTCAAAACTCTCCAATTCACCAAACCATTTTACCTAATTGGTCTTAAACAGAAATGACATGTTATACAAAAAGAAAATGTCATTACCGCTCAACACAATGAGCCGATAAGAAAACATGTTCTCTACACGCTGTCAAAGTGTGTGTGTGTTTTGATGGAAAACCTGTGTCCAGTTTGACTGCTGTTACATTTGGTTACATCTCTGAAATCCATCACACGAACAGGCCTTCAAAGGATCCCGAATCTCGAGGGAGTTGACATGTGCTGCTGGTTAGGCCATGGTTGAAAGTTAAACCTCTGTTCGCTGACCTTTAACCATTACACAGTCAAGCTTCTTAAACGCTTGCTTTCTCTAAATCTGGAGAACAGATAGAGTCCATCTTGAGTTTCTGAGCGCTAGTATAGTCTCTGATCCAACTTTTTCCTATGGCCCATGATGCTTGCGTGGATTAAAAATCTTATAGGAAATTCTTTGAAAAATTTCCAGCTCTGTTAAACATCATTTGGAAAATATTTTAAATTGAAAAAAAGTTTACAGGAGGGCTCATAATTTATACTTCAACTGCATGGTAGAAAAGGGTCTCTGTAGATCACGCCATGATTTAAAGTGCACCTACACTGCCTGACCAACGTGTTGTCGCCTATCCAAGTTTTAGGAACAACAAATAATAACTTGACTTCTAGTAAATCATTTGGTATAAGAAGTGGCTTATATGAAAGGCAAAGGCTTCTAGATTGCGCTTATTTTACCAAAATAAAAAATTATCATGCCTTGATTTTTAATTATTAAATGAGGACAGTAAGGTATGACTTAGCTTAGACAAAACTCTTGTCACTTAACAGAAATAATGTACAGTATAGAATATAAAGTCATGCTGCAGTGGAAACAGAATGAAAATTGTATATGACTCCCATGAGCTTGGAGGACTGCATCCATACATCTCTGCAATGACTCAAATAACTTATTAATAAAGTCATGTGGAATGACAAAGAAAGTGTTCTTGCAGGACTCTCAGAGTTTATCAAGATACTTTGGATTCATCTTCAATTCCTTCTCCATCTTACCCCAGACATGCTCAATAATGTTTATGTCTGGTGACTGGACTGGCCAACCCTGGAACACCTTGACCTTCTTTGCTTTCAGAACCTTTGATGTGGAGGCTGAAGTATGAGAAGGAGCGCTATCCTGCTGAAGAATTTGCCCTCTCCTGTGGTTTCTAATATAATGGGCAGCACAAATGTCTTGATACCTCAGGTTGTTGATGTTGCCATCCACTCTGCAGATCTCTCGCACGCCCCCCATACTGAATGTAACCCCAAACCATGAATTTTCCTTCACCAAACTAGACTGATTTCTGTGAGAATCTTGTGTCCATGCTGGTTCCAATAGGTCTTTTGTAGTATTTGTGATGATTGGGATGCAGTTCAACAGATGATTTATCTGAAAAATCTACCTTCTGCCACTTTTCCAAATGATCAACTAGAAGTCAAGTTATTATTTGTTGCTCTTACAACTGGGATCCATGACAAGACTCTAGTCAGGTAGTGTACTGTGTAATGCAAAATCAACTTTTGGAAGCTGTTTGGACAGAACTGTGTGTAGGTATTGTGAGTCCACTGACATCTTGGAGTGATAGAAACACAAAAAGTATCTTTATTAAATTTTCTGACATTAAAATAGGATCCAAATCACAGCGATTTTGAGGCCCACCACAACGTGATGTAGGACTGCGGTCCCCCCCCCCCCCCCCCCCCCCCCACCAAATTGATTTACAGGCGCATAATAACATGTCTTCGTAGTAACGTGTATAAACATGTCCACAGAACAGGATTTGCAAAGAAACTCAGATTAAAAGATCTGTTCCAACTTTCTGTGATCAGCTGCAGCTCACAAATGATTTTACAAGTTTAAAACATTTTTAAAACAGTGTCTATAATAATATTATGTCTGTAATAAAGAAAAGACCGTAAAATCATTTACAGACCCGTCATGTAGACGTGCAAAAAAGTGTAGATTGTGTGTGTGTTGCAAACTTTGTAATGCCATTTGTGTGTGACTCATCATTGCAGAAAGCGATGCATTGTTGCATCGTTTGCTTGAATAAACTCCACCACAAATACAGTATATCAAATTAACTTACTTGCTATATTTGAGTCATAAACTGAATCCGTAATCCATGAACTGAGTCCTGAATCTGCTTCATCCGTGTCTGTCTCTTTCATTGTGCTTGACGCAGTAGAAACAAACATGCATGGGAACGGTGGGTGGGGAGAACCAGCTAATTTGCATTAAAGGCACAGGAGTTCATATTTTAGAAAGGGTTTCCATCTCTGCGACATTGAGTCAGTGGCGGATTTAGACATGAGCAGTATGGGCGATCGCCCAGGGCGGCATTTGCTGGGGGCGGCATGGGGAGATGGTGCAAAAAAAAAGTGCCCCAGTAAAAGCTTTGAGATAAGATTTACTTTATGCAAGTGTATTAATTTAGAGGGGTTATCCCAGAATAAAGATGTTCAGGGCTATTCACATTTGGCGTCTTTTGCACACGCAAGTTTGTTATTCTTTATGTGCAACGGTGCAACTGAAACAACACTGGTGAAAACAAATTGACACATGTGCGAAGAAAGCCATTGCCGCGCGCCTCACACACGCTGCTCCTGATCCCGGTTGTTTACTGTACATGCACGCTGATATGCATTGACTTACAAGTCGACAAAACTAAAGTTTATATCATATGATGATGATGTTACTTTGACTAAGCATGGCTATGGAGGAATAATCAGTCAGGGAGGTACCTAAGACTTCATAACATTAATTCTCGGCCATGAGTCAAGACAACAGATAATTCTATAAAACATATATTTTTTGTATTCTATAGAACTGTTATAATTAATATTCATGCAAAAGTCTTAGAATATTAACCCAGTTGTGTCTTTATATTGTTTTTCAGTTCCATTTGGGATTGATTTCTGTTATTTATGTATAATAATAATAATAATAATAATAATAATAATAATAATAATAATAATAATAACAAATTGTTATATTTATGGAAAATAAATAAATATATGTAAATGTATTTTTAATAATTATTTTAAATGTATATATTTAAAATATATATTTAAATATTTAAAATATATATCAAGTCAACCACATCGTGTCTTTATTTCATAGGGGATGGGGAGGGGGTATGTTTGGGGTAGTTTTGCCCAGAGTGCCATTTAAACTAGAACCGCCACTGCATTGCGGCATAAATAAAAAAAATAAACAAATTAAAAAAAAAAAAAAAAAATTATATATATATATATGATATGCAATACATTTATTACATTTTTTGTTCATGTTAGTTAACATTAGTTAATGAAAATACAGTTGTTCGTTGTTAGTTCATGTTAACTCACGGTGCATTAACTCAGTGGTCCCCAATCAATTGGTACCGGGCCGCACAAGAAATCATTAATTTTTTCCATTTTATTTAGTATCTGAGTCTGAACGATTTTTTATTTTAAAAAAAATCTTTTATTTTGAAAAATTACCGTTTATTGTTATTCTCTTGGTTACACTTCAGTCACTTGAGCACCAAAATTTAACCCACAAGCAGCAAAATGAGTAAGAAACAGACGTCTTTGGAAAGTTTCTTTGCTAAGGGGAAAAGACCCAGTAAAGGACCCACGAACTGCCAAGGAATGGATCCGCAACCCATTAGTCAACAAATCAGGGGAATCCAGCATGTCTGTGCAAGAAGAAGATCAAATGCAATCGCAAATAACGGCGGCCGTTTACATATCGCGTCTTTTCGTCATGTGCAAGTTCGTTATTTCCCATGAAGGCGTGCACATCTTCTGAATGCTGTGAGCACATCGCAAGTCACATAAAAAAAAACTGACCGATCAGCTTTATATTTTGTATGGAATATACAAATTTTGGTAGAAAAACTGCAGTGCTTTGTGACTTTCTCCATAAATAAAACTTGTATCAGAGCTGCAGCAATGTTTTGTCAGCTTGTCATCCTCTGAGAAAACAGATGATGGTCGTCTTGGTAAAATTGTCGGTCCATGGTGATAAAAAGCTTGCGGACAACTGAATTAATGATGCAAATAAGCAGGAATTTGGATGTTAATAACGTATAAGTAAATGTTGAATGTTGATTAATAAACCCTGAACAAGTATTGTTCATAATTAGTTCATGTTAGTAAATACATTAACTCACATTAACTAATGAAACCTTATTGTAAAATGTGACCATTACCATTTCGGACAAAGATATCAGATTAAAAACGTTTTCTTAGTTACTACATTAAGTTACCTTGCTGTGCAAATTGTTTCTCCACAAATTTCAGTACATACTGTAGAGTAAACTTTATGCAGTTTTCATACTCCTAATGATGGTTGGTGTGTGTGTTTTGGTGCAGAGATGACCTTTATCGAGTGGAATTGGACCATGTGTCTGGAGATGAAATGTTCTACAGCAAGGTGAGCTTGTACTGATCTTTCTTACTCTTTCTCTCTCACACACGCACACACACATGCACACACATAATTGCATGTATAAATGTATATTTTTTTGCCTTGAATGCTGATGATGATTTTATTCCCTTGTCGTTTTGCAGAAAAGAACATGGGAATCCAACAAAAATGACATCCGCATCTGTAGAATGAAGGGCAAACACGAGGTGAGCGTTCAGTGGCAAAACACTAAAGTTTATTTTCTGTTTCATGGCCTTTTTACAGCTGCCTGACCGAGTAAGTTCATTTACAGCAATTTGAGTTATTTACTCTATGATTTAGACCTGTGGCGGAGCTGAAAACTCTCATATGTATAAATAAAATCTCCCGGAGAGTAAATGCACAGTGTTGGGGATTTGCTTTATATTTGCAGTCTCACAGGAAAACGTCACTCTTGCCTCTCAGCCGGTGCTTTTAACTTTATTGCGAGTGATTGTTTACAGTGTTGGTTAGTCTCAGATGTTATTGGCAGATCTGGATTTTTCTACGATTTGCTTGGGTTTTTGACTTCTGCTGTATTTATTACGCCAATACTGCTGCTAGCTACTTTTTACGTTGTGCTTTATCTCATACACACACAGAAATAAAGGGACCAAATCTGTCGGTACACTTTTAGTATCTTTAGGGTAGACTTTTGTACATTTGAATGTTCACTTTTGTACCTTTGGGGGGGTCCACATTGTATTTTTAGGCTTAGATGTGTTTATAAAATGCAAAGCAATGTGTGCTCATGCTTCACTTGTAGAAAATCATGTAATTTTTTCATAAATCCTGCTTTGATTATATACACCTACTCAGCTAACATAAAAACTAATGTCACATTTCCTAGTTCCTCTGAAAGGCCCTCAAGAGGCTCTGATTGGTCAGCTAACATAATGTGCTGTGATTCGCGAATTGGCTCTACGTCACGCCCCTACAAGCACTCGCTTTGATTCTGCTTTGTAAACAGTCCAGTCAGAGCAGCTGGTAGGAGCGTTAGCTCTCTATAATAACATCTGACAAGTGTCTTTCACATATATTCGGAATAATCATGTGTAAGTGAAATGTTCACATATCTTTTGCGAGTTTGTTATTTGAGATGTAGAACGCAGGGAAAGCGGCTACCTATAGAGACACTGCAGCGCTGGTGAAGATTGTGGCTGTTTACAGCGGTTTGACTGATTTATCTACCACGCGAGTTCACCTCAACTATCATTACTGCCGCCTATATTCCTCCCGATGCTGATGCCAAGTTGGCAATGAAAGAACTTCATGCAGCCATCAGCAAACAACAGACTGCTCACCCGGAGGCTGCTTTTATTGTTGCGGGGGATTTTAATCACTCAAACTTAAAGACAGTGCTCCCCAAATTCCATCAAAACATTTTCTGTCACACACGGGGAAACAAAACGTTGGACCATGTATACACAAACATGGCTGAAGCCTACGCTGTGACCCCCCTCCCCCACCTGGGTCAATCAGATCATCTTTCTTTGTTCCTCAGCCCCAAATACTCACCCCTCATCAACCGTGTGAAGCCATCAGTGAGGACCATCAAAGTGTGGCCAGCGGGGGTAGACTCCACACTCCAGGACAGGTTTCAACACACTGACTGGAGTATGTTTGCTTCCCAGGCCACATGTGGCTCTAGCACAGACATTGACAGCTACACTTCCTCTGTTCTGGAATACATCAATACCACCATAGACAGTGTGACAACCCAGAAACAGATCACCACATACCCAAATCAAAAGCCATGGATGAACAAGGAGGTGCGCCTCCTGCTGAAGGCACGCAACACTGCCTTCAGATCAGGGGATGCACAGGCCTACAGCACTTCCAGGGCTAATTTGAAGAGGGGCATCAAAAAGGCCAAGCACTGTTACAAGCTAAAGCTAGAGGAGCACTTTTCCAACTCTGATCCTCAGCGCATGTGGCAGGGCATACAGGCCATCAGCAACTACAAACCCAGCCAGTCCACACCCACAGCCACAAACGTCTCCTTCCTGAACGAGCTTAATGACTTTTATGCCCGCTTTGAAAGAGACAATAAAGAACCCTACACCAGGATCACTTCCTCAACCGACCACTCACCCATCACACTCACCTCCTCAGAAGTCCACACCGCACTGAGTCGGATCAATGTGCGTAAGGCTGCTGGACCAGACGGTATTCCTGGGCGCGTCCTCAAAGCATGTGCAGAACAGCTCGCTGGGGTATTCACAGACATTTTCAACCTGTCCCTTAACCTAGCAGCTGTGCCAACATGCTTTAAAACCACCTCTATTGTGCCAGTGCCGAAACACTCCAGCCCAACATGCCTGAATGACTACCGCCCTGTAGCACTCACACCCATCATCATGAAGTGCTTCGAGCGGCTGGTCCTGGCACATCTGAAAGACTCTCTGCCATCCACACTGGACCCACATCAGTTTGCCTACCGTGGCAACAGGAGCACAGAAGATGCAGTCTCCATAGCACTGCACTCTGTACTCACACACCTGAACAATAAAAACACTTATGCACGAATGCTGTTTGTTGACTTCAGCTCAGCATTTAACACTGTCATACCCTCTAAGTTAATGATCAAACTTAGAGACCTGGATATCGACATGTCTCTCTGCAACTGGGTTATGGACTTTCTGACTAACAGACCTCAGAATGTGAGATCAGATCACATCTGCTCCACCACCATCACACTCAACACTGGTGTACCACAGGGCTGTGTGCTGAGCCCCTTCCTCTACTCCCTTTTTACCATCGACTGTAGGCCTGTCAACAGTTCTAACACCATCATCAAATTTGCAGATGACACCACAGTGATTGGTCTAATCAGCAACAATGATGAGACTGCCTACAGGGAGGAGATACAGCATCTGGCCACTTGGTGCACCGACAATAATCTGCTCCTTAACACCGACAAGACCAAGGAGCTCATTGTGGACTTCAGGAAGGGACGAACAGGCTCACATGATCCCATCCACATCAATGGGATGGCCGTCGAGCCTGTCTCATCCTTCAAGTTTCTGGGGACCCACATCTCAAAGGACTTTTCCTGGACCACCAACACCTCCAGCCTGGTCAAGAAGGCTCACCAGCGCCTATTTTTCTTAAGGCAACTTAAGAAGAACCAGCTGTTATCAGCCGTCTTGGTGAACTTCTACCGCTGCACAATAGAAAGCATCCTGACGAACTGTGTCACAGTCTGGTATGGAAGCTGCTCTGTTGCGGAGCGTAAGGCACTGCAGCAGGTGGTGAAAACTGCCCAACGCATCACAGGGACCACACTGCCAGCCATAGAGGACATCCAGAGGAAACACTGTCTGCGCCGAGCACGCAGTATTCTTAAAGATTCCTCTCACCCTGCTCACAGACTGTTTTCTCTCCTGCCTTCTGGCAGGCGCTTCAGGCTCCCCCGGACAAAAACCAGCAGACTAAGGAACAGCTTTTTTCCCAGAGCTGTCTCCCTTTTGAACTCTGCCCCCCACTGACTCTTTGCCCCCCTGATACACCCCCACTATCCTCATAACTCAGACTCCTCATAATCACTGCACTATTTAACATTTGCACATTTAAAAATTGCACATATTCATTGCACTGATTCATTTATTCTAACTGTACATACCCATGTACATTTGTAATCATGTACACACACACTGTACATATACATTTGTAATTATGTTTATATATCTGCACACTTCTGATTATTAATAGCAATCTGTACATATATCCATCTATTGTAAATCTCTGTTCATAGCTAACACAACCTGTATATAATGTTCATAGTACATCCATTTGTAAATATCACCATAGTTTTTCTATAACTGCACTTTATAACTTATACCTGTATCCTGCACTTGCTGCTATTGCACTCCTGGTTAGACCTAAACTGCATTTCGTTTCCTTGTACTTGTACATGTGTAATGACAATAAAGTTGAATCTAATCTAATCTAATCTAATCTAAATATGAATTTGTAGGTAAATTGTTAATGGTTTTTCAGTTGTTTACATCCTCACTACAACATACAGTTAACGCTAGAAACTGTAGTTGTAGTTGACATGTGAATGTAGTTGACGAATTTAACAAATAAAAACACTTACAGATTGTGTGGTTCACAATCCACAGCTTTGTCGGTTGGAGAAGTTTTAACCTAATCCAGCACTGAACTTTATAGCTAGTTAAATATATATTAGCTATATATTTTTTAGAATTCTCTGGAACATATTTATAATTAAACTGTAAGCACTTCTCTCTTTGTGTCGTGTTCTTTAGAAGCCCAAACACAGAAACAGAAGAGGCTCTGTGAAAATAGCAGCGTTCAGAGACAGTTTAGCTTTCTCTGCTATAACATTGTAGCACCTCTGGCCACTCCCCTTTGCTTTGTGGGGTAAATGCGCGTGCGGAATGGGCGTAACCGGAAGTCCTTGTGATCTCACTAGCTCTGATGTATTTTTTTTGTAGTCCCCAAACTTCGTTCGCTGTAGGCTTTTGCCTTTGCATTGAACTTTGAGCGTCTTACATTCAGAGATGTTGTTTATGTTCACACAGCTACATTACACATCAACTAAAGTTTAACATATGATATCATAGTGGACCACCCCTTTAAGGTTAAGTCAATGCAAAGAGGCAAATAGACATCCTGCGGCACGATACACACGAATGAGGCGGTGCAAATGATGCAATTCGTGCGGATGAAGCGGCACGAGTTGAGCGTTTTCCGCAATTGATTCGCTTAACGTGCGTATCACGTGTTTTGCACGAATCGCTTGAGTTCGAAAGTCTGAACTTCAGCGGACATTTGCGCCGCGTTAACCAATCAGGAGCTTGCTCTTGTGGGGGCGTGATTATGACATAGTGCCTGTTGTTTGTGTCTCGGGAGAAAATCCTCCTGCCGACACCGACAACAGTTGATCAAACTGGGCTAGGCTCAGTCAGAAGCACCGCTGAAAGCTTCCATCATCCAGGTTAAGTTTCTGGAGGAGTTTGAGCTCACAGAGCTGGGTGAACCTCTGAAAGCATCTAGTGGACTCAGACACTGCTCCAAACCAATCAACGCTGTTTTTCAACCTTCATAAAGCACATAAACACAGTTATACTCTCAATAATATCTATCTTAGCCATTTAGCGACGAAGCTAGAGTCACCAGGTAAACAGAAACCCTGCCCATGAATTGAATTTGACGTGCGAATGAAGCGAATTTGACGCGCGAATTAAGCGAGTAAACTCAAAATGTTCACACGTCTATTTATGCGCAAATATTTATCCACACTTTCCGCGTCTGGTGTGAACGCAGCATCATGCACAATTTTTTAACCTTTAATTGATAAGAATGTTATTATTATTCAAAATCAGTCTGACCTCTTTAAAGCACATCTACTTGAATTCTTTGAGATCCCAGCAGTGAAGGTCTCTGACCTCTAAGTGTCAGACCCTTGCTTCCCTGAAGCCTAATACGGGGTTTAGGGCTAAAGCCTTTAGGGCGTTAGGGTGATCAGCCGGTCAACACCTCCAAATCCGAAACGATTTCACATGCGGGATCCCACTTCTGACATTAGCTGTAATGGCAAATTATTTTCCTCCTGTTTGCAAAGAATACATTTTAAAGGGCCATGAAACCCCCCCTGACTCAGCAGGGTGTTTTCACACCTCTAGTTTGAAAAAAGTCAGTAAAGGGGGTGAGTCCAGCTTTGTTTAGGTGGGAGTGTTGAGTGGTGAAAGAGGGAAGACTTTGCATGAAAAGGGGAGTTTCATTATGTAAACGACAGCTGACTTTCAGAAACACAGACACAGGGGAGCTAGACAGTGACTACGTTTACATGGAGATCAGTAATCGAATGATTTGCCTTATTCTGAACAAGACAATTATATGATTAAAGTGTTTACATGAGTTGCTTTTTGAATGTTCCTTTCATGATCCCATTTTACATGTTATAGCACATAATTCAATTAACATCATTGCATCATTGCCACGCTATCCACATTTCTTCCGGAGTTTCATATAATTTCAGGTGTTTCATTCTTAATTTGTCGACTTACTACAGTTTGACACTTTCACTTTCATTCAGAAACATTTCATGCATGCCCCTGTGACAAACAAAAGAGAAACTGCTGGAAGAGTGTAGTTTTAGTAGAGTTTGATACCGCACGCCGTATCGGAGGAAAAACACCCTCCGCATTTCTTGGTAAATGCAGAGACTCGTTAGGTGCAGAGAATAGCATCAAACAGCCGTGTGTGTATAGACTATCCTGTCAAAAAATGCAGCGAAGTCGGTGCCTGTGGTGTAGTGGTTAGTGCGTCGACACATGCACTCCGGTGCTCACGGCAATCCGAGTTCACTTTCGCCTCGCGGTCCTGTGCCGATCCTTCCCCTCTCTCTGCTCCTCATGCATTCCTGTCAATTCTCTCTACTGTCCTATACATTAAAGGTGAAAACCCCGAAAAAATAATTATAAAAAAAAAAAAAAATGCAGCGAAAATCATACACGGCGAAGATCCTACAGGACGGTTTGATTAAGGTGTTTACATTCGAAGAGCAGCATTTACAGCGGATCTTTCAGTCTATAATATTGTAGTGATATTAATGTACTGTAAACTTAGTAACTTAATCATTTTGAGTAAGGTGTGTCTTTAAAAACTGAAAGAGTACTGCTGATGATACTAACTAACTTTGCCATCTGAATAAACATAAACAAAGAACACTGATCGCACACTTACCAAATTTGTAGAGAATGAACAATCAACACGAATTGGAACCGCATCTTTTTTTAAAAGAAGACGAGTGGCAAATCTGGATTTCACCATTTCCAGATGCGAAAAGCTCTCAGGTAAAAAAAATGTTCCTTACAAACATATTTTTGATTGGTGCTCTCATCGCGGGAAAAATGGAAACAAAACCTTTGTTGCGGCACATTTATAAACACAACACTGATGACCCATGTCTCTGAACAATTCTTCTTCCTCCACTTGTTTGAATTATGGTGTGCAACACAACATGGTGTCTCTCTGCCGTCTGAACACTGTAACAGGTAAAAGGAGTCTTCGAAGCTATCATGCATATTAATGAAGTTGCACCTCATTCACAATAGAGCGGGCTGATTGGTTTGAACCAAGTCTTTCTCATGAATTAATGATGAAAACTCAAAGACTTGACGTTGTACTGGCCGGTACAGACATCCAGTCTCCAGGCTGGAATTTACACAAGGATCTCATGGCCGTGACGTAGCTTCAAAATGTCTTTTTTTGGAGGAACACATTTGCTTTAAACAGCGCAAAAACAACCAATTTTCACTTTTTTTGTGAAATAAATGTGTCCTAATAGTGTTTTTAGCAACGCGGGACACATATATGGCTGTCAACATCTCAAAAAATGTGTTTTGGTGTTTCGTGACCCTTTAATGTGAGGACTGAAATTGAATAAAGTCAGACAAAGTTTGTCTTTCAATTGCTTTAATTCTCCGGAGAATGATCAGTTTACACACAGACAGCCTCTGTGAGCAAAAGGATCCCAAGGATGGGCTCACAGGCATTTTGTTTTTAAAAACAATGTTTTATATAAGAATTTCTCTACAGCTCCTTAACTCTTAAACAACCAGTAGATTACACATGGCTGTAATAGCCCAATGATTATAATGCATTTGATCTTTATTTTAGCAAAAGCTTAATCAATTTATAATATCAATATAAAATTGTCAATCATCAATATATGAAGAGTTCAGATGCAAAAACCTCTAAATGTCATATGGAATTTGGAAATTTTCTCAATCCCTTATGTTTGTGTTCAGTTATTTCACATTGCAGGCAATAAAAATACTCTATTTGTCAACATAAAAGTGAAATTACTGAACCTACTAACAAGAGCCTGAGAAAAATGGTAATTTTAAAAGAAAAGTTTAGATGGCATTCAGAGGTTTTTGCATCTGAACTCTCCATATGATCATCAGTATTAAAAAATTCCATCACAGGTACTATGAGGTACACATTTTTACTTTTTAGTTTATACTATGTACCTTTAAGGACCTGTTAAGAACAAAACTGTACCTTTTGAAAAGGTATTGCTCCAGTGACAGATTTTGTACCTTTATTTCTGAGAGTGTACACAGTCTGTCATAACCTCCTAGGGCCCGAGTGTCCACATACATGGACATAACATTTTTAGCTCTTAAGTGGTTATCCTCTTAAGGCCCAGGGTGTTTTTTTACATGCATTTTTTTCCTCTTTGCTCTTTGGGCTTATTGAAACCTAATTAGAATAAAAATCTAAGTATCATCTTTTGATATGATGTACTTTTAGAGAAAAATAATGTCCATATATGTGAAATCGTGGTCCGAATTTACATAAAACACTTTTTTCCGAATTTTCTTTTATGCATATTTAACATAGAATTTTTTTTTTTAACTTTCTTTGACTATCAGAGAGTAAAAACAACATTTTTTCCTATTTTGGAGAGTTAAAAATAGGGTTTGGGACATTTCATATGCTGCAAAACAGTTGCAGGATGACACTGTATGTCTGTAACAAAATATAAAACATTCAAAGTATTTTAAATAAAGAGCTAGTTGACCCAAAAATGAAAATGTCCTCACTATTTACTAACCCTCAACTTGTTGTAAACTTTTATGAACTTTTTTTTCTGTTGAACTCAAAAGAAGAATTTTGGAAGCCAGCAGCCACTGACATTCATTGTATAAATAATATGAATGTCAATGGCTGATAGTTTCCAGTGTGTGTGAGGAAATTTTCATTTTTTGGGTGAACTGCCTCTTTACTTTATTGTGTTAAAATGTTTGGTGAGGACAGAAATTTTAACACCATAAATTAAAAAACAGTTCAGCCCACTTCTGGGGGAAAAATTCAACATATGCTGAAAAAAATGCTGGGTTTCCCACAATCGATTTGTGTTGGCATAACATGAAGGAATTAAGTTGACTTGTTAGTTTTTAGAAATGTAGGTGGATTGAGCATAAAACAACTAAATTTCCCCCCTCCAAAGTGTCAGAGAAGTAATTTGAACAAACAAAAAACATAATTTTTTTGAGAGTAGGCTCAGTAGAATATATTCTTAAGCCTACATTTTTTATGGAACCGCAAAAACGCAAAATGTATCTATGTTTTCTAATCAGATGTGTTTTGCCTCACCTATATATCTTCATATGGACAATTTTTCTGGTGTGGTCAGTTTTCTTGGTAGCTCAATTTGTAAAGATGTATCTTAATCTAACAACAAAATGTGTCCTAAGTAGCGTAGTATAGACTCGCATACATGTAGACAGTGCCCTCTAGTGGATTTGTCATTTGAAACGTGCAATGAAATGTAATTTGAGAAACGTATTTTAAGTCTTGCAACACAGGCTCATTGGGAAAATGTTCCCTGGTGTATTTTTTTGAGAACTGAGAAATATGTGCTCGCGGGTACGTATGTCTTCATTTCATGTGTAAAACGAATGATATGGGGTGGTACCGCTGACTGCTTACCTCCATATGGATGGCTTTTCCAGCATGACTGGTTGGTAACTCACCACAAATGACTCTATACTTGGGAAGTGGAGCAGAGAGTCTGGCAAAGGACAGTTTCAGAAACCAGATAAAATGAAACCCAAAAAAGCAACGCGAGGTTGCTTTAGAACAGGGGTGTCCAAACTCGGTCCTTGAGGGCCGGTGTCCTGTATAGTTTAGCTCCAACTTCCTTCAACACACCTCCTTGGAAGTTTCTAGTATACCTATAAAGAGCTTGATTAGCTGGTTCAGGTGTGTTTAATTGGGGTTGGAACTAAAATATGCAGGACATCGGCCCTCCAGGACCGAGTTTGGACACCCCTGCTTTAGAAGCACACTGCGGTGATAGCTATTCTCTTCTAGTTTGCTTTTGAAAACACTATCGGTTGGGTTTAGGGAAGGGGATGGGGATGGGAGGGTCAGTCGATATCAAGCTGATATATTATGTACAACAACAAGCTGACCGCTTGTTTAACAGATGAGATTGAGAAGAATGCTACAAAAAAATTACAAAAAATGACTTGTATGAGAAAACATGCCCCAGTAACATATTTGAGACTGTCCCCTATGGATATGTGAAAACAAAAACTGCAAGACAATGTAGTACAGGGTACACTGATAAAAAATACTCAATGTATTTGCTACATTTTTTTTTAGGTAAGTGGTTGCAAACGCTGAATTAAAAAAGGGGGCTGAATTTAAACAAACAAATTAAATGTATTAATGTTCAACTTATTTTGTTTGTTTAAATTCAACAATGAACCATTTTTTTTCACTGATTTGTCGGTTCTCAAAAATGTAGCCCTGGGGACATATTTCCAATGAGCCTGGGTTGAAAAATGTAGGCTGATGCATGAGTCAGTGAATCTGGGCTTAAAGAAAATTACTCACCTTCAGGCCACCCAAGATGTATAAGTGACTTTTTCTTTTGTAGAACTTTAAATAAGATTTGTAGCTGAAACTGCTCTTTGGTGATCCGTGAAATGCCAGTCAACTTTGAGAAAAATAAAAACATACACTAAACAAATTGAACACCTCTTACTCCTGATGATACATTAAAGTTTAACAAAACAAAAATACTGTTCTGTGCAAGAAACAGAACATTTTTATAACATGAACTCTGATTTGTTCATCAAATGCTTCTTTTGGAGAGTTCAAATAACTAATTCACCAGTTCATTTACATAATCACTCAATGACGTAACATAATTTTGCTCACACTTTATTTTAATGTACAATTAACAAACTATTAACTAAGACATGGGTGACCAACCCTGCAGATTAGAAGGATCGACCTTCCTGCAGATTTCAGCTCCAACCCTGATCAAACACACCTGAACCAATTAATTAGAACCTGAACAGCACTTGATAATTACAGGCAGGTGTGTTTGATATGGGCTGCAACTAAAAACTGCAGGAAGGTCGATCTCCAGGAATAGGGTTGAGCACCCCTGAACTAAGACTTTAGCTCAATCTACTAATTACCTTCTTATAGTTAGTATGGTAGTAGTTGGGTTTAGATATTGGGTAGGGATGTAAAATAAGATCATACTTCATAAGTGCTAATAAACAGTTAATATCTTAATAATAGACAGGTGAAAATCCAGTAGTGAATGGCATGAATTGTTACTTAAAGTGTTACCATAACCTTTTCAATTATTTGTCTTAAAGTCTTATTAAACAGACATTTACAGTACTTTATTATGACTAATAACAAAATGAAGTTCAGATCAACAGTGTAACAGCTAGCTGTTATTATTTGTTCAAATGCAAAACCCTCTAAATCCATCAGACCTCTTTTCTTGTAAATGAGCATTTTCTATCAGGCTCCTCTGATTAGGTTCAGAAGTTTCATGTTATATGTAATGATAAGGTCATTAGCTAGTAAATAAAATACCTTTTTTTTCAAAAATGTCACTTTAGACAATTGTTTAGTTTTTAACAAGGTACATTTTCTTTTGCGTCAAAACCAGCTAAATCCACGTCTGATTTTTTTGCAAAAACCTCTAAATCCACCAATTGGGACAAGTCAGTGTAATTAGTTGAAAAATCACTAAAGATGCAATTATAAATTATTTTACCAAACATAAAGCACATTACAAAAATCACCTAAAATTAAAAATACGTCTGTCAAGTAAGTGGCGGTTCATTCTACTGTGATAAACCAGGGAAAAAGCCGAAGGAAAATGAATGAATGAAATCTGTCAAGTAAGTGCATTAATCAATAACATTAAAATTGACATTCAATAAATCTTAACAATCTGTTGTCATTTCTACTGTTTGGGATTTAGATTTAATGTAAGTAGAGCAATGTAAACATTGTAAACTAAGCTTGGTAGATTCAAATAATGTAGTGTAAAACATTATGAAACATCAATATCTGTGCATAATCCATTAATATAAAAAGCTTATCAGACGTATAGGTATTATGAAGTAATACAAATTATGTATAGTTTTATATATTATATTTATCTTTTAAAAAAATAGCTTACATTAGCAAATAAAACACAATGTCTACTGGGCAAAAAGGGGATGCCTCTCAGATAATTTTAGAAGTTGTTATTCATTCATTCTCACCATACTTAAGGTCTTGGTCTCTTGTTTATCCTCATAGCATCCATGTGGGATAAAAGAACAGCATCTTAACTTCGTGTTTCATGAAACGCAGTTGCCGCTTAAGTAAATCAGACTCATTCAAACGTCGCTGCGCAAAAAAGCGCTATAAATGCTACACTTCCGACTGTACATTGTGTTTTCTTTTTCTGTAATGCACAGAGTTTTGAGGTCATTTGCCATTCACTGACAGTCGGACAGCCTCATCCAGTTCATCAAACTCCATTTTTTTTTATTTGAAAGCAGAATAAAGCAGTCTCCTCATAAAGCTGGCGTATCAGCACGCTGCTACATTGAAAACATATGATTCGATTCGCACCTTCTGATTGGTTCTCGGGGTATAGCGGCTTTTGCTGTCAAAGGCAAGTGGCAAATATCGACTTTTGCCAACAAACTGTTATTTCTGAATGCGCTGATGCTGGGATTTAGAAGATTTGAAGCAAATCTATTTGTTGAACATGTACTAAATGCCTAAAGCATTCAGTCAATGTCATTAGCTAATTTTTGGCGGAAATGTAGTTTAGCGGCTTTTGCATCTGAACTCTTCATTCTCGTATAAATTCAAGTGAATTCTAAATGTTCAGTTGCAGTACATGTGTAACTCAGTTAATGATTTTGAGTCTAGTAGGGGGCGAGACTATTCAGATACCAGAGAGCATGGACAGAAAATCTGATGAGACGCTGAAGTGCTCGATGATGTCATGAAATATTTGATGCATATTGGAGATGGTAAAAAATATAATGTTTTGAATTTAAGTGTGAAAGGAAGTGAAAGGAAATTAAAATATGTTTTTAGATGTTAGTATCAGTATGTTAGTTTTAAACATATCTAAGCTAGTGTGCTCCAAAACTGTGACAAGATATAAACCTGATATAAGCCCCTTTCACAGTGATATCGGGAAATATCCAGAAAATTTCTGGAACGACTTTACCGGTAAATTCAAATGTGCCGTTCACACTGGCAAGGACTTTTTGGAATTTTTCCGGAAAGGACTATTCACACATCCATTCCAAAATATGAGTAAATTCTGACATTAGAATTGTGTTCCCAGGTGTGTAAGAAATAGGAAAAAATTGTTATTTATACCCCAAGAAATTAAGTTTTTAAATTCCTCCTCCCTCAGTAGCAGTTGATGGCCAGTAGAGAGGGTATTTATTTAGAGTAGGGGTACCCTGTTTTTAAATGATTTATATGCCAAATGTGAAATGTCAGAAGTCTCTGTGAGTGTGTGCTGCTAAGGAAATTTCCGTACGGGGACAAATAAAGTTAACTAACTAATATCATTAACCAAAAATGAGCTCTAAACAGCCGCGCGTGTAACATGAAGAGGGTCCATCTTTTTCTTGAAGGTTTTACTTTTATTTAAAACTTTAACATTCATGTAGCTGTTTTTGTCCCAGAGACGGACCAAATAATGGGTATTGGGAACAACATCGATAAATAAATATAGAGGAACACTTACGAATTTTGAGATGTAGATTTGAGTTTGTACTGCAACTTGTGAGATACTTTTTAAAATGAAAGACTTCTGGACGGTGTTGTAGGCTACTCAAATCTGACTCACAGGAGCGCTTCTTCACAAGCACACGCGTCACGCAAAGCGGGCAGGTAAACTCACAGCGGTTTATCATGAGCATTTTATTAAAGCTGTTTATTTTTATAAACAGCTCGTATGTGAATTTGTCTGATTAGTCAGAGTAGATGTCCACGTCAGCACATTCTAAACGTGAACATGCTCTTTTCCGGCAATTTTCCTTCTGTGTTCATATGAGCAGCATTCCAGGAAAATACAGATAATGTTACAACTTCTCTTTCTGGACAATTGCCAGAACGAATTAACAGGTATTTTTTAAAAAGGACCAGTTCACAAATGATCCCTTTCCGGAAAATTGGCGTATTTTGTCTGTATGTGTGAAAGGGGCTATAAACATAAAGCTTGCAGTTTGTCACTTCAGTTTCTCATCAAATCTTCTGACCAATCAAATGCTCTCTAGTATCTGACATGCCCCGCCCTCTTCAAGTAGCTTTTCATTTGCTTTCATTTGATGCGCTTATGATCTCACTGGAAGAGCTGTGATAAACACAAAATGTTATTGGCTTTCTTTAATAAAGGGGAGGAGCTACTACATGTCCAGCCCTCTTGTCATGTTTCAGTTGAGACTACTTCAAATTTCAAATAACAAAAAGTGCTTTATGGGACCTTTAACAGGCCTGTAGCCAGCCTATTGAAAAGAGTGGTTCTTATTTCTCAAAAAGTGGATATTTTTGCAGTTATTTTCCCAAATTCCTATTAAATTATGAGGTTCAAATATTTTTAGTGTCATTTTAAGCTCTAATCTTTGCTGCATTAGCTTGTCGGATGGTGATCATAACCACATATTTTAGGCAACAAAAATATTTCCTACAATTTTGTCAAAGTGCTTATCATACTGATTTACCACAAAGCGTTTATTTAGAAATGTGTGTTTAAACTGTAATGTAGTACAGTTTTAAAAATAATGGAATGAGATGAGAATTGTAAATGTAAAATTTTTGATAAAAAGTACTTATTTTTAAAATATAAATTTATCACCATGCATCAATAACAAAAACAATTAAGAATATGTTAAAACTTATTAAGAACCAACT
Organism: Danio kyathit; assembly: GCA_903798195.1. Lineage (NCBI taxonomy): Eukaryota > Metazoa > Chordata > Actinopteri > Cypriniformes > Danionidae > Danio > Danio kyathit. The sequence continues at coordinate 58,124,668 of LR812520.1, forward strand.
AAAAAACATACAAGCTGAAGCCTGTAGGTAAATAACAAACTGGACAGCTCATTGCACCAGTCAGAATTTGTAAATTTGAATAATCAACAATTTATGATGGCATACTGTCAAAAATGGAACAAATTAGCTCATATAGGGGCCAGATTGTAGACTAACATATTGATTCTTACACCCAACAAACTTCTCAAACTTTGAATCCAGGAGGACTTTAACGAGGCTGTAGAATGCTCTGAATTCATCTGTTTTTTTCTCTCTGATCCAATTATCTCTGGATGCAGTTTGCAGAAATCTGCTGGTGAATGTGATTTTACTGAAAGGCAGTGTACTTTTGTTGTAGCAGGTTGTGTGTGTTTGGCTTTTACTCGGAGCATTTGGACCTGACAGCTCCTGCACAGCTCTCTTAAAGAAACTCAGTAATAAGCAGTCAACATGCTGCTTTGGGAAAAACAGCGGTTACTCTGTCATTACACAATGAACAGCAGAAGTTAAGGTGATTTTTAAGAAGATGATTTGCCATTTTATTAGAAAACGTGGCCTTTAATGCAAAAGATCCATTGAGGGATGAATCACAATGATGGCATACAGTCAACTAGTCATATTAAAGCTGCACAATTTTATTAAAATCACTATTTTTATGTGCATTAAAATATATGAATGCAAAATGTGCCAACTTTCTTCATGTAATTGTAATAAGCAGTTATAAACTGTAAAAGAAATGAGAATATACCTATATTTCTATACATGACATTTGCCAGAATGAAAGAAATATTAAGACATCTATAAATATTATTAGTGAGCGACATGGTGGCTCAGTGGTTAGCACTGTCGCCTCACAGCAAGAAGTTCACTGGTTTGAGTCCCGGCTGGGTCAGTTGCCTTTTCTGTGTGGTGTTTGGATGTTCTCCCCGTGTTGGAATCTGCATGGACCCAAGATTCTCATAGAAATCAGTCAAGTTTGGTCAAGGAAATATCATGGTTTGGGGTTACATTCTGTATGGAGGCCTGAGGTATCAAGACATTTGTGCTGCTCATTACATTACAAACCACAGGAGAGGGCAAATTCTTCAGCAGGATAGCGCTCCTCGTACTTCAGCCTCCACATCAAAGTTCCTGAATGCTAAGAAGGTCAAGGTGCTCCAAGATTGGCCAGCCCAGTCACCAGACATGAACATTATTGAGCAAGTCTGGGATAAGATGAAGGAGGAGACATTGAAGATTAATCCAAAGAATCTTGATGAACTCTGGTAGTCTTTCTTTGCCATTCCAGATGACTTTATTAATACGTTATTTGAGTCATTGCAGAGATGTATGGATGCAGTCCTCCAAGCTAATGGGAGTCATACACAATATTAACTCTTTTTCCACTGCACCATGACTTTATATTCTGTACTGGACATTATTTCTGTTAAGTGACAAGACTTTTGTCTAAGCAAAGTCAGACCTTACTGTCCTAATTAAATAATTAAAAATTAAGATCATATTTTATTTTGATGAAATAAGCATAATCTAGAGGCCTTTGCCTTTCATTTAAACCACTTCTGATACCAAATGATCAACTAGAAGTTATTATTTGTTGTTCCTAAAACTTGGTTAGGCGACAAGACTTTTGTCTTAGGTAGTGTATAACCATGAATTCAAATTGTGACATAATAAAAATCTAATTTTTGAAAATCTTTCAGTGTTTTTGAAAAGCAAATTTAGAAAGTGACAGCGATTTTCTATAAGTCTTAAATTTAATATAAACATGTCTGGAAAGATAGTAACTTTTAAGTTTTTTTATGCAAATTAATAAAGCTAAATGACAACAGTATTATTTTAAAATTGGAAATAAAATCCTCAGTATTTTACATGGATGAAAAAACATATTTACAGCAAAACCAATTACCTATGAGGAGAGATATTTCATATCACATACTATGCAGGAGTTCAGCACTAGCCGAGAAACTGCCATTGAGATGAATGGGAATGTTAATAATAGCTTTCTGCATGAATCATATCGCTCTTTCCTCAAACTTCGTCAGGAATAATGTTTTGAGTCAGTGTTATTTTAACACTTTTAATATCATTGCACACTGTAAAAAAAGAATCTGTTAATTAACAAGATTTATGTTTGTTTATGCTTTCAAACTACATTATGGCACCTTGATTTCGGACAAAATTTCTTCGTTTTATTGTAATGTACTAATTTATTGATTTTATTTTAAGATTTTTAGTATTTTTCCATTTTTCCATTGAAAGTTATATATATATATATATATATATATATATTTATATATATTCAAAATGGCGGCAACACCAAAGCTCCAAAAATGCCAATTTATTAAATTAAAAAGGCTGATACAAGGCGTGGGTTTCCTCTGGGTGGTTTGGTTTCCCTCAGAGACATTCGCTGTAGGTGAATTGAATAAGCTGTAGTGTATGAGTCTATGTGTATGGGTGTTTCTCAGTGCTGGGTTGCAGTTGGAAGGGCATCCACTGTGCAAAACATATGCTGGATAAGTTGGTGGTTCATTTCAGGTGGCGACCCCTGATGAATAAAGGGACTATGCCAAGGGAAAATGAGTGAATAAATGAATGAATGGATGAAAAGGTTACAAACGGTTAATGATAAATTTCATCATGATTAATTTTTCACGTATGTATTGTAATAAAAGTCTACAGACGGGAACTGATAAATTATGACAAAAGACATACAGTGCATCTGGAAAGTATTCATAGTGCTTCACTTTTTCCACATTTTTGTGTTACAGCCTTATTCCAAAATGGATTAAATTAATTTATTTCCTCAAAATTCTACACACCATAGCCCATAATGACAATGTGAAAAAAGAGTTTTTTTAAATTGATGCTTATTTAAAATGTAATCTATTTTGGAATAAGGCTGTAACACAAAAAATGTGGAAAAAGTGAAGCGCTATGAATACTTTCCGGATGCACTGTAATTAAAAGTGTATTTTGGATTTTTTGTCGTCTTTTAATAAACAAAAAATATAATTCATGAATTTACGATCAGCCCAAAATCTCAAAAATGACAAGTGCATTAAAATAAAAACAGTTTTTGTCTCCAGTATCTTATCGTGCAAAGTAATTAGTGATCATATAATAAAAACAACACAGAAAGAAGCAGAAGCAGTGGGAGAAGCAGAGGCTGTTGCAGAAAACGCCGCGGGCTGAGATTCGCAGGTGTGTGTTTGATGTCTCGGATTTCTCCAACATGTGGGTGGGTGGCAGACAGGTCTAATTTGTAAGGCTCCTTCTTGCCAAACAATAATCGGTGTCCGGGTTCGACACTCGGTCCCTTGAAGTTCTCTCCCCTGCAGTCATACACATCTATTAAAACGGGCCCGTTTGTGAAGGCAGGACTCCGGCATTATGAAGGTGGGCAGAAGGCAGAGGATAATTAGCCTCTGAACTGAAGAACAGGAGCAGATTTATCACGAAAACATCAAAGAGAGACACAATCGTGAGAACTGAGCCACGCTCGGCTCAATGTAAAGGGAATATTAAACGCAGAGCTCGGGAGAAGTGTTTGGAAAGGATAGTGGAATGTGAAAAGAAACAAGAAAATGTTAAAGTCAACAAATGAATAATGCAGACTAATCAATAATTAATAATGGTTACTAATTAATCGATTGCAGAATTCAGGGATCTTGAGATGTGCTTTTTTTTCTATATATTTTTATAATTTTATATTTATTGCTGGATAAACACTACCTGACAAAAGTCTTGTCACCTAACCAAGTTTTAGGAACAACAAATAATAACTTGACTTCTAGTAAATCATTTGGTATCAGAAGTGGTTAATATGAAAGGCAAAGGCCTCTAGATTACACTTATTTTACCAAAATAAAATATGATCATGCCTTGATTTTTAATTATTTAATTAGGACAGTAAGGTCTGACTTTGCTTAGACAAAAGTCTTGTCACTTAACAGAAATAATGTACAATACAGAATATAAAGTCATGGTGCAGTGTAAAAATAGTTAATATTGTGTATGACTCCCATGAGCTTGGAGGACTGCATCCATACATTTCTGCAATGACTCAAATAACTTATTAATAAAGTCATCTGGAATGGCAAAGAAAATGTTCTTGCAGAAATATATTAAGATTCTTTGGATTCATCTTCAATGCCTCCTCCTTCATCTTACCCCAGACATGCTAAATAATGTTCATATCTGGTGACTGGGCTGGCCAATCCTGGAGCACCTTGACCTTGTTTGCGTTCAGGAACTTTGGTGTGGAGGCTGAAGTATCCTGCTGGAGAATTTGCCCTCTCCTGTGGTTTGTAATTTAATGGGCAGCACAAATGTCTTGATACCTCAGGCTGTTGATATTGCAGAGCTCTCGCACGCCCCCATACTGAATGTAACCCCAAACCATGATTTTTCCATCACCACACTTGACGGATTTCTATGAGAATCTTGGGTCCATGCAGGTTCCAATAGGTCTTCTGTAGTATTTGTGATGATTGGGATGCAGTTCAACAGATGATTCATGGGAAAAATCTACCTTCTGCCACTTTTCCAAATGATCAACTAGAAGTCAAGTTATTATTTGTTGCTCTAATAACTGTGATCGACGACAAAACTTTTGTCAGGTAGTGTAGTTTAGACTATTATTTGAAGGAATATCTAAATTTGTTTTTCAAAGACACTTGGAATTATTTTCATATATTAGATTTTCATTTTAAGTCTCAGTTTGAATTTATTGGTGGATTTTACAATAATATTTGGAGAAATATTACTAAATTTGTTTTAAAAAGACACTTGGAATTATTTTCATATGTTAGATTTTTATTTTGACTCTCATTTTGAATTTATGTGTATACTTTGCAGTAATATTTGGTGGAATATTACTAAATGAGTTTTTTAAAGATACTTGAGATTTTTAAATGTTAGATTTTTACTTTATGTCTCAATTTGAATTCATTTTTATATTTTACACTAGTATTTGGTGGAATATCTAAAAAAAATCAAAGACACTTGAGATCATTTTCAAATGTCTGATTTTTTTAAGTCTCAATGTGAATTATTTATGGTTATAGTTTGCACTAATATTTGGTGAAAAACTACCAAATTAGTTTTTCAAAGACACTTGGAATTATTTTCAATAGTTAGATTTTTATTTTAAGTCTCAAATTGAATTTATGGTTATAGTTTAGACTAATATTTGGTGGAATATTACTAAATTAGTTTTTCAAAGACACTTGGAATTATTTTCTAAAGTTAGATTTATATTTTGAGTTTCAATTATAATTTATGGTTATAGTTTGCAGTAACATTTGGTGGAATATTACTGTCACTTTCTAAATTTGTTTGTCAAAGACACTTGGAATTAATATCAAAAGTCAGGTTTTTATTTTAAGTCTCAATTTGAATTTATGGTTATAATTTACACTAATATTTGGTGGAATATTACTAAGTTCGTTTTTCGAATAATTTTCAACTGTTAGAGTTAAAATTTTTGCCTCAATTTTTTTTTAATTTATGGTTATATTTTACACTAATATTTGGTGGAATATCAGAATTACTTTTTCAAAGACACTTGGAATTATTTTCAAAGGTTCGATTTTTATTTCAAGACTCAATTTGAGTTCATGGTTATAGTCTGCAGTAATATTTAGTGGAATATTACTGTCACGATCAACAGCAATCTAATCCTTGCAAATTGCTGGAGAACTACACATCTGTCGCTAAACTGGACTACAAATACCATCATGCACCTCATACACACCAGTTCCTGATTCCCCCTGATTACACACACACAGCTGGTAACTCATCATGGACTGATTCCTGGACTTTATATTCACCTCTCACACACACATTGCTGAGTCTTGTTATCTTGTAGCATTACGAAGCATTAATTCTTTCTAGTCTTTTCATGTTTTGATCCTTGCCTTGGTTTCCCGCTATTGATTCTTTGCCGCCTGTACTGAAAATTCGCCTGTTTTTGACCACGATCTTGGATTATCTTAATACTTTGTTTGCCCCTGTTTATATCGTTGCCTGTCTGACTAATCTGTTTAATAAACTGCGTGTAGATCCTCAACTTTGTTGTCCAGCGTCCTTCAGTTACAATTAAAAGTCACTTTCTAAACTTTTTCAAATGTTTTAGTCTCAATTTGAATATAGGGTTATATTTTGCAGATATATTTGTTTGAATATTACCCAATTTGGTTGTTTGTTGTAAATTATTTTCAAAAGTTTAGATTTTTATTTTAAGCCTATAAAGGTTATGGTTTATGCCAACCCTGCTTTTGTAAAAAGATAGTAATAAGTAATTGTTCTGTGTCTATTATACAACTGGGTCAAATCAGATGAAAACAATTTTAACATAATGTCGACTTCATATAGTGCATTAAATCACAACCGCATCTTCACAGGCAGATAAATGGATCATTTATAATTCATATAAAGTGTCTTCAGACACAGGAGTTGAATGACTGCATTTGGCCGTCACTTGGGCTGCTATGATTGGCTTTTATGAAGTGTTAGATAAACCCATTTCTACAGCAGCAACTCAGATCACTTCTGCCTCCTGTGATTCTCCCATAGGAAGTGTATTAAGTGTGTGTGTGTGTGTATGTGTGTGTGTGAAATAGATGCACACACAGTCTCTGGAGGATCTGAACGAGTTACAATTGTCATTTTTATTCGCTTGAAGGGCACCGCAGGAGGAGAACTCTATTTGTAGGGTCGTTCTGAATGAAAATGAGCAGCGGGATCTCTTCATAAAGGATTGACTGAATATCTTCTTGCTCAGTCCTGGAGAAAATTTCATTGCTTAGATATTGCTGTTTTATAGCTCAAAGCATTCCGAGGCTTTGTTGCAGATGTTTGGCCTAAAATGTTTTTGTTTTGTTTTTTATTCAGAGAAATAAAATAGGCACAAATAAGTCAATTGCTGAGAGCCATAAAGCTGCTGGAAGAACGTACTCTATGTGAACGCTTTGGGTTTTGGCGAGCAGTGAAATTTGATCTCTTGCACACTTTAAACTGCACTTGTTTTGTTTGATATGATGTCATTTGGGATATTTCTCTTGTGTGTTTTGCATCTTAACATTTACACAACAGGAATGTGCTTAAAAAACTGACTGAAAAAGCTATCCACTTTCATACTATTTCAGCATATGTTTTACGCAGCGGATGCCTTTCCAGCCGCAACCCAGTATCGGGAAACACCCATACACACTTATTCACACACACACACACTCACACTCATACACTACAGCCAATTTAGTTTATTCAATTCACCTATAGCGCATGTCTTTGGACTGTGGGGGAAACTAGAACACCTGGAGGAAACCCACGCAAACATGGGGAGAACATGCAAACTCCACACAAAAATCCCAACTAGCCCCGATGGGACTCGAACCAGCGACCTTGCTGTGAGGTGACAGTGCTAACCACTGAGCCACCATGTCGCCACATTTTATTTCAACACATTTTTATTCAGAAAACAAATTAACAAAAATAAAAAATACACATCTAAAATAAATGACTGAACAAAAAATATATAACATAATTATATATAACAACAAATCAAATGAAATATGCTTTAAAGACTGATAAAAAATGGGATAAACTTATATATTTATACTGTATAAGATATAACTAAAATAATATATTATAATATTATTTATATGTGTGTGTGTGTGTGTGTGTGTGTGTGTGTGTGTGTGTGTGTGTGTGTGTGTGTGTGTGTGTGTGTGTGTGTGTGTGTGTGTGTGTGTGTATAAATATGTGTATGTGTATATATATGTGCACTCTAAAAAATGCAGGGTGAAAAACAACCCAATTTGGGTTGTTTTGGTAACCCAACACTGGGTAAAAAAGGGACGAACCCAACGCTGGGTTACTTTAACCCAAAAGGTTGGGTTACACGTTTAACCCAGCATGCTGGGTTGTGATTTTTAACCCAACTATTAGTTAAAAGTTACTACACTGCTGGGTTGAATGCAACCCAAAAATGGGTCAGAAATTTAATCTAGAACCTGGTGATTAAAATCACTAAAATAAAACAATTCTACAGCATTACATACTTTAGTAATGTAATTTTATTTATGACAAAACATAAAAAAATGTGTCAATATGAATTTAAAACAGTTTTCCCATCTTCACTTCAGCATTAAGGCCGTTTCAATAAAAATTTCAATAACAGAAATGACAGAAACACTGTGACTAAAGGCAGTAACAATGCATCAGACTGAAGTCATAGTAACATTTACATCATGCATAAATCAGGAATCATCAGTAAGAATCAACTGCAATGTAATTGCAGAGTAGAGGAAAAATAAATGTCGAAGTAATAATAAAAATGCATCTAAATGACTGAAGTCAGAATGATTAACTTAAATTACAAATACAAATTTGTGCACAAACATCAACATATCCTCATATATATATAAATAATCAACTGCAATGTAGAAAACATGTGTGAAAGTAATAATGAAATGGCATCAATCTGACTGAAAAAAACAAAAAACTAAACAAAAAACTAAACAAAAAAACTAAGAAAATACAAAATTAAAAATAGAAGAAAAAAAAATACATTTTTATAACTTTCCCTTTAACAATTATGTGCAAACATCAATATATCCTGAGACATAAAGGACTCATCAGTAAGGATGATCAATTGCAATGTAAATGCAGTTTAGAAGAAAAACCAGATGTACTGCAGAAGTAATAATGAAAGCTGAAAATAGAAGCATTGACTTTGAGAAAACAAATTTAAAATAGGAAAACATTTCATAACTTTTACTTGAACAATCACGTGCAAACATCAATAGATCCTGAGATATAAAAGTCACATTAGTTGCAATGTAACTGCAGTGTAGAAGAAAAATATATTTAGAATAATGAAAGTGCATCAAACTGACTGAAGACAAATTTACTTACAAGAAAATATGCATTTACAACATGAAAACATTTGATAACGTGCACAAACATTTATATGCATGACCATATAATATGAGCATTGATTGTAATGCTACTGCAGTTTTGAAGTACAGTTGAAGTTGAAGAATTATTAGCCCCTCTTTGATTTTTTTTTTCTTTTTAAATATTTCCCAAATGATGTTTAACAGATTCAGGAAATTTTCACAGTATGTCTGATAATAGTTTTTCATCTGGAGAAAGACTTATTTGTTTTATTTGGTCTGGAAACTTCAGAACAAACCATCATTATACAATAACTTGCCTAATTCCCCTAACTTGCCTAGTTAACCTAATTACCCTAGTTAAGCCTTTAAATGTCACTTTAAGCTGTATAGAAGTATCGTGAAGAATATCTAGTCTAATATTATTTACTGTCATCATGGCAAAGATAAAATAAATCAGTTATTGGAAATAAGTTATTAAAACTATTATGCTTAGAAATGTGTTAAAAAAATCTCACTGTTAAACAGAAATTGGGGGAAAAAATAAACAGGGGGCTAATAATTCAGGGGATTTAATAATTCTGATTGCAACTGTATGAAGATTGCAGTTGAAGAACATAGGGTTATCCTTAACAAATTTCCAATACATGCATGGGTCAGATTATTTTAATTAATTATTATTATTATTATCTCTGTAATTTTATGCCTCAGGGCCCTATCATACACCCGGCGCAATAAGGCACAAGACATGTTTGCCCCGACTTGTTGCTATTTTCAGACCAACGCAACTCTAATTTTCCTGTTTTCCACCACGTTGTTTAAATAGCAAATCCATTTACGTCATATTGTGGACTCATGGATGTGTCAGTCTAGAAAAGAGGTGTGTAGGGCACATTGTCGGTGCGTTGCTGTTTTGAGGAACTAAAATAGACTGTGCAATTGACCAGCTGAAAGCAGGTCCAAAGTCCAGCGGAGAGCCTGTTAGTTATGCGCCTATTTGGGTTCAAGCGCTTACACATTGCTTAATACACACAGGGTGTAAAGCAATACACAAATATCTTTACATATGAAAAATAATTAAAAAATGATTACTTTCTACATAAATATAAAACCACTGCCTCCATGCCGCCTTCATCTTGGGGGGCTTTGTTTAGTTTATTAACTTGCTTTTGTATAATATTATTATTAGTAGTAGTATTTAATATATGCATATTTATATTGGTTTTATTAAAACAAGCTTAAATTTGTCCACCTGTCAGGTTTTGGACCATATGGGGCATATCATGCGTGTTTGGATATAACTCCGTTTTTTTGACCACACTTCGTTATTATTGTTCATTTATTAGTTTGCTGGAAATTAGAACTGAATTTAGAAATAGTTTTGAAACAAATCTTTGCGCATAACAAACAAAATTAAATATGTAGGCTAATAGATGTCTTAAGTGGAGTGTGTACAACACTGTTTCCTTACTCCATGAAAGAGAGAAAGTGAAATTAAAGGCCGAATGGAGGAGGCTCCTTCTTTATCCTTGCTGCAGATGGTCTGTTTAACTGTTTTCTTGCTAGTGAAGCATTCAGTTTTTCCACTTACAAAGTCTGCCATGTAAATAGCAAATGCGTCATGGCGCGACGCAACTGACTCTTAAAGGGAATGGAAGATGAGACTCTGATTGGTTTATTCTCAAATCACACCCATAACTCATTAAGAGAATAAGCACAACCTTGTTAGACCATGCGCCGGGGTGCAAAGCGTTCCATCCTTAAAATAGCAAAAGTGGATTCGGATATGCCCTTAATGCTTTTGCGCCACTTTGGAAATGGACAGAGACTCCTAAGTAGCTTTTAGAACAAGTTCTTGCACAGTCATGTTATGTGCATTTTTGAGAAACGCACGTGGAGTCATGAGCATTCATAAACTTGCACGGTCTTCAGAGCCAATATACATCATAATTGGGAAAACCAGCTGCTTTTTAAGTGAAGTTTATTTATAAACTAATTACGAGAGGATCACGTGATTATGATTGAACACGCCTGGTTATGCATTAACCATGTATGACCAACCAATCAGACGATCCCTAACCCACTATAAAGAGCCAGGGTTTCTTACTACAGTCATCTTCGATTTGAAGAATCCCTCCTTCCACCCCTACTCCTCCTCTTTTCCTTTCATAGGGCGGCACGGTGGCCCAGTGATTAGCACTGTTGCCTCACAGCAAGAACGTCACCGGTTTTAGTCCTTTAACAGACTGGCTGTTGTTTCTGTGCGAAGTTAACGTGTTCTTCCCGTGTGCGCGTGGGTTTCCCCCGGGTTCTCCGGTTTCCTCCCACATTCCAAAAACATGCACTCCAAGTTAATTGATCAATCTAAATTTAGCCCTAGTCAAACTTTTATCCATCACCATATCTCTTCATAGCAATTATTTTTCTGTCATCAACTCTTATATAAAGGGGGAGTTCTCGAGATCTACCTGAGCTCAAAGCTCCCCTTTCGCCCTGCAAACGGGAGGGAGCCCAAGGCTCAAGGACCTTCTCCCGGGACAGCATGCCAAACTTGCTTTATAATCAATCATCTGTGTTACCCTGAAAAATAACTGCACACCTTAGAATGTTCTTCAGCCGATCAGAATCAAGCATTCAACAGCCCACCCATAGTAAAAATCATTTATAATAAACACTACAATATTCCATAAAACATTCAAATGATCGATTTCGATTTCACAGTGACTTTAAGGCCTGAAAGCGCAGTTAAACCAATAGCGAGTGATTTTGATGCAGAAAGAAGTGTAATATAGTCGAAGGGGAAAGAACAGCAGTGAAAGTAGACCCACAGAGAGAGAACAGGAGAGGAGCAAAGCAAAGAAAAACAGAGACTCAGGGAGTGGGAGAGCAGAAGACAGACTTTGATCATAGTAGAAAGGAGTCTGCCGGGGTACGAGAACGTTATACTGCTGTGTCACACGCTCTAATCTGAAGGATAAATCTTGACACTTTCTTGATGGTGTTTCGCAGAGACCCGAGCCACATGTGCTCTTCCCCAGAGCCAAACCTGATTTTTCTTCTGTTTTTTTTTTTTTACACGTCTGATGGGCGCATGGATCGACCCGCTCGCAAACGTGCATCTCTGATGAATTGAATTTTACAGTTTATGAAGCATAACGTAAGATCTCCCTAAACCTGCTGAGCGTTTACAGCCGGGCCGTTTCACTCACGTTCAGCTGGAGGTTTAGTGAATCTGAACAGATATATCGGTGATGGTGTTAAAGGGATAAGTTCACCAAAAAAGGAAGATATACATTTTACATTTAGTCATTTAGCAGATGAGAGTTCATTTGGAGTTCACTGTAACAAGTTACAGACCTCGAGCTCGACCGTTTTGGTCGCATATGCGCCTGAAATTTTATGCGACCTAAAATATATATTTGGAAGCATTTGTGCTAGTGCATAAATTGTTGCCGTGCGACCTGTTTTCACTGCAAAATCCTCACCGCGTGCGTGGATTTAGGAGACGTTTATACAGAATGCATCTTTGCACCTAAAAATGCCTAACGCAGCGCTCAGGAACAGATTAAAACAGTTGTTATGTGAACTTGCCAGAAGTGGGACCAAGTCATTGTTTGGCAAGTCACAAGTAAGTCTCAATTCATTGCCCTCAAGTCCCGAGTCAAGACAGGCAAGTCCCGAGTCTAGTCCCAAGTCAAATGTCAACAAGTCTCAAGTCAAGTCCAAAGTCCTACGGTTTGACTTTTGAGTCTTTTCGAGTCTTTTTAACAGAAAAATAGATTGTATACAGATTATGTATGGTTATAAGATCTGGATTTAGTAAACAAACCTTTTTTATGAAAGAACATTGCTCAGATACAATAAAATACAAATGTAATTTAAATGTAACGTCTCCACAGCATATTGCACAAGAACGAGTTCCACCGCAATAGAGTCCATTTTGCCTCACATCACACAGAAATTGCAGGTCTACTGCTGTCTAATTCATTAAGTTTAGTTGTGCTATGTTATATCTTCGGTGATTAACTTGGATCGCTATGCCAGCTTAGCATCGTGAAGTTTATCGGCCATCAGCGATGGTCGATGGCATCGTCTATCGGCCCAACCCTAGATGTCTATTAGATATTATGTCTATTATGTTTTAAACATAAAAGTGCTTGGTGTAAGAGACATAGAACACTTTTGGACCAGATTTACAAAATTATAGGGGCAAGTTATAGAGTAGAGTCTCACGACAGCACTGATTGGAATGTAAAGCTTGTGGGTGATCCTACTGACAGTTCATAAATTTAATACTACATATTGAAACAATTTATGTGTAATCTACTAACAAATCAGGCACAAAATGGGTTAACACTTGCTTTTTGTGCTAAAATAATGGTGCAAATTCCAGTCAGCTGACTACAGTGAGTACGTTTACATGGACACCAATAATCAGATTTTATTACGATAAGGACAATACTCTGATTAAGAGTCTATGATATAAACAGCGATTTTTGATTAATTTAATCTGCCTAAGGTTATATCGAACCAAACAGAAATCGGATTAAGACGTGGCATATGCTGATTTTAGCCTCATTATTGCAGTGCAGTACAGACACGTAAACACCGCAATCAAACTATCACGCAATCAAACTATCATGTAGGATTTTTGCCGCATTATGCGACAGGATAGTCTATACACACACGGCTGTTTGACACTATTCTCTGCACCTACAGAGTCAGTAAAGGACCACAGACACCTGCATCGCAAAATGCCGATTTTTTTTTCCATATGGCGTGCAGTATCAAATTTCATTAAAAACAACACTCTTTCAGCAGTTCATACTCCCATCCAATATCTCGTTTGTCATGGGGAGCATGAATGAAATGTTCCTGAAGGAAAGTGAAAGTACAAAAACTGCAGTTAAAGTCGACAAATTAAAAATGAAATACATGAAACTCCAGAGGAATTGTTGATGGTGTGGTGACGCAATGACGTTAGTTAAATTATGTGCTATAACATATAAAATGGGATCATGAAAGGAACATTCAAAAAGCAATTTATGTAAACACCTTAATCATATTATTGTCTTATTCAGAAAATAATTTGATTACTGATGTCCATGTAAACATAGTCACTGTTAGTAAGTCACATCGGGGATTCATTAGAATGTTAAAACTAAGATCAGCAGCAAACATTACAGTATCCACACCTCTTCAGCACTTTTCCCCCCACTGCATTATTTTAGTAAATCCAACAGTAACATTTATTTTTTAACTCCATATTTGTGCTGATACATGTGTAACTCTGGTCTTTTGTCGGAAACAAATCAACGATTTGGAAATATTTATATTTGAGAAAAAAAAGATGGGCATACTGTACAATCGAAACACAGAGTTGAAGTCAATTATTATTATTATTATTATTATTATTATTATTACTACTATTTTATGTGTAATGGATACATTTTTTCAATACATTTTTAGATAATATATATATATATTTGTTTTTTAAAGATTTATTTTTGGCCTTTTTGCCTTTATTAGATAGGATAGTATTTAGACAGGAAGCGAAGTTGGAGAGAGAGAGGGGGGGGGGGGGGGGGGGGGCGAAATGTCCTCGAGCCGGGATTCGAACTCGGGACGCCCTGATGTGCTATTGCACCATATGTCGGCGCGCTATCCACTAGGCTATTGCGCCGACTAGATAATATTTTTAATAACTAACTTCTATTGCCTTTGGCTTGATGATAGTACATCATATTTTACTAGATATTTTGCAAGATACTAGTATTCAGCTTAAAGTGCAATTTAAAGGCTTAACTTGGTTAATTAGGTCAACTAACCAAGTCACTGGACAACATTGGTTTATTCTGTAGCCAATCTGAAAAAAAAAATCCAATGGGGGCTAACAATATTGACATTAAAATTAGTTTATTAAATGTAACAACTAATTTTATTCCAGCTGAATTTAAACAAATAAGTATAATAAAAAATAATAGTAAATACCGTGTGAATTCTCTTGATCTATTCAACATCAACATTGAAAAAAAGGAAAAATTTAACAGGACGGCTAATATTTTCCTTCATCTGTATGCCATTAGTATAGGCTGCTAGTACAAGCTGAAATACTCATGAAGTGTGCCAAAATTGTCAGCGTATCATGGTGAAGCTTCCAATTTGCACCCCTAAAAATACACCTCTCTTCAGCAGGGATCTCAATTTGATGTATCAGATCCATAACACGAATGCTGCACGAAAATTACACTCTGAAGCTATTAACATCAGAGGTCTGTTCAATCTCGAAATCAAAGGAAGAGCAACAGTCGCCTTATGTAAAATACCAATAGCTGATTTAGCATGCACCATTAATATATTTACCTAACGCTACAGTCCAATTAAGGAGTTAAAAACCAAGACATTTCACCCTGTGTTAGGCCCAGCTAAATATTACTCTTGAAAATGTCACATTACAGAAGTTAAATGAATTGCGAATGCTGTTTGACATTCTTCTAAACACTTTTTCCCGTCTGCGTTCAGTTTTGGGGTGAAGATCAGCCGTATTGTCTTGTAATTGGTGGGCAATTATGAGCAAATCGTTGCCTAATTTCACCGCTGATATTTGCATTGTATCCTGATAACCGTCTGGAAAAACACACTGAGCAAAAGCAGCGTGTATTGTTGCTGCTGGAATGTTATTGCGCCTCAATACATCTTTCAAAGCATCCAGGTGGAAACACTCAAGAGGTGAAAGGCTGTGTCATTTTATATGCTGAAACACACACACACACATAGAGTACTTGTATATATGGTTTACAAGGACTCTCCATAGGCGTAATATGCACTGAAAATAATAGCCATTGAATTAAAAAAAATTTAAAGGTATAATTGAATGATTTTTTTTTAATTGATTTTCCTTTTTTATATACACTCTAAAAATATGGAGTTATTTATTTAATCCAATAGTTAAGTTACAAATATTTGGTGCTTTGTTGGGTTATTTTGAACTTTTATTGGGTTATTTATTATTAACTCAACCAGTTGGGTTAAATATTTGGTGCTTTGTTAGGTTATTTTTAACCTTTATTGGGTTATTTATTTAATAACTCAACAAGTTGGGTTAAGAATTTTGAATTTCAACAGTCAACTGATTTGACTGACACATAACAGCTGTATTAATGTGTGCATAATGCTGTTTTTGTGTTATAACGTTTATTTAAGCTCTAACGCAGTAATATTGTTGTTGTTTTTTTATCAAATTACCTCTCCATCTCATGTTTTTTCTATCCGTTTCACCAGCACTCTCAATTATTGATGATACTGACACGCGCTTCGTAGTCGATCTATATTAAATAGATAAAACACTCTGTCTGGAACTTGAAATGTTGTGGAAATAAATCATTTTCAATATTTTGGAAATTGTGTGTTATTTATTTGCACAGCCATAATTATAAAATTAATAGTAGTACTAGTAATAGTTGCAATAGAAATACCAGAATGGAAAAACATAACATTTAATGAAAATAACCCAATGCATTGGGTTAGATTTTATTTACTTACCTTAGTAAAAATTAGTAAATCCAATTAATCAATTTTTTCCAATGTATTATATACTGTGGGCAGCACGGTGGCGCAGTGAGTAGCACAATCGCCTCACAGCAAGAATTTGACACATTTGACACGAGGTTTGAGCCTCGGCTGTGTCAGTTGGCATTTCTGTGTGGAGTTTGCATGTTCTCCCTGTGTTCGCGTGGGTTTCCCCCACAGTCCAAAGACATGTGGTACAGGTCAATTGGGTAAGCTAAATTATCCGTAGTGTATGAGTGTGAAGGAGTATGTATGGGTGTTTCCCAGTGATGGGTTGCAGCTGAAAGGGCATCCGCTGCCTAAAACATATGCGGGAGAAGTTGGCAGTTCTTCGACCCCTGATTAATAAAGGGAGTAAGCCAAAAAGAAAATGAATGAATGATCAACTTAATTTAGTTGTTTAAATTGACTTAACTTGTAAAGTAACTGTAAATCCAAATAATCAATTTTTTTCCAATGTATTATATACTGTGGGCAGCACGGTGGCGCAGTGGGTAGCACAATCGCCTCACAGCAAGAAGGTCACTGATTCGACCCCTGGCTGGGTCAGTTGGCATTTCTGTGTGGAGTTTGCATGTTCTTCCCATGTTCGTGTGGGTTTCCTCCGGGTGCTCCAGTTTCCCCCACAGTCCAAAAACATGCGGTACAGGTGAATTGGATAAGCTAAATTGTCCATAGTGTATGTGTGTGAATGAGTGTATGGGTGTTTCCTAGTGATGGGTTGCACCTGGAAGGGCATCCTCTGCGTAAAGCATATGCTGGGTAAGTTGGCGGTTCATTCTGCTGTGGCGATCCCAGATTAATAAAGGGAATAAGCCAAAAAGAAAATGAATGAATGAATTATCTACTGTACAAAAATGCTTATATGACCCAATTCTACTCATAACACTAAACCCAGCCTTCACAGGAAACCTGTGACAACTGTTGAATGTAAAAAGACCCTGTTAAATATGTCTTATAAGCATTTTTCATTATGAGGACACAATGCATGTCCTCGTAAACCACCTTAATAGAGTACAATGACAATATATTATGCGAATATGTGTATCCGCAATAGTTACATTGCAAAATGTTAATTTTTATTGCAGATTAAATGATAAAGATATTGGGTCCTATCATACACCCGGCACAATAAGGCACAAGATGTGTTTGGCGTGATTTGTTGCTATTTTCAGACCAGCGCAACTCTAATTTTCTTGTTTTCCACCACGTTGTTTAAATAGCAAATCCATTTGCACCACTTTGTGAACTCATGGGCGTGCTGGTCTATAAAGGAGGTGTGTTAAGGCGCATTGTTAGCACATTGCTATTTTGAGGAACTGAAATAGACTGCGCCGTTGACCAACTAAAAGCTGATCTAAAGTTATTATAAATAGCAGTATTATTTATTATATGCATATTTATATTTGTTTTAATAAAAACAAGTTTAGATTTGTCCTCCTTTTGGGTTTTGGAGACGTATGCATCATCATATGGGGCATAAGAATAGGACGTGTGTTTGGATATAACTCAGTTTTTTGACCACACTTCATTATTATTGCTTATTTATTAGTTTGCTGGAAATTAGAAATGAATTTAGAAATAGTTTCGAAACAAATGAAATTAAATATGTAGGCTAATGGATGTCTTCAGTGAAGTGAGTAGAACACTGTAAAGTAAAGAGTAAAAGTATAGTAAAGAGAAAGTAAAGAGGCTTAATGGAGGAGGCTTGTTTTTTATCCTCGCGCTGCTGATGGTCTGTTTAACTGTTTTCTCGCTAGTGAAGCGTTCAGTTTTTCCACTTACGCCATGTAAATAGCAAATGCAGCATGGCGCGATGCAAGTGACTCTTAAAAGGAATGAGAGACGAGCCTCTGATTGGTTTAATGCACATAATGCTCAAAACACACCCATAATTCATGAAGAGAATAAGCACAACCCTGTTAGACCAATCGCCAGGGTGCAGATTGTATTTTTCCATCCTTAAAATAGCAAAAGTGGATTCGTACAAAGCCTTAATGCTTTTGCGCCATGCGCTTTAGACTTTGCGCCTAGATTGTAAAAAAAACGAGCTCTTTATTTTTTAAATGTTATTTTAGTGTTATTTTAAATTTGTTCAATTTCTGTACTTAATTACTGTTTATTTAATTTATTAGTTTTTTGCTCTGTCTTATTTATGTTTGTAATTTATTCTATTTTATGCAGATGCACTGCATAGAAAAATACTTGATCTTCACAGTTGATGATTTTTTCCAATAGAGCAATTCAATTCACCTGATGAAATTATATTCATATTGCAATATATACCAAGGCAAAACTAAATATTGCAATGTCAGATTTCTAATATCGTGCAGCCATATAGCACTGAAAAAATTATTTTTGCAGCTTGTTCAAACACTTTATATAAAATAAATTGAATCAACACAATTCTTGAGGCTTTTTTAGGGTCAACTTAATTGTTTTATGTTCATTCATTCATTTTCTTTTCAACTTAGTCCCTTTATTAATCAGGGGTCGCCACAGTGGAATGAACCGCCAACTTACCCAGCATATGTTTTACGCAGCGGATGCCCTTCCAGCTGCAACTCATCACTGGGAAACACCCATACACACTCATTCACACACATACACTACGAACAATTTAGCTCACCCAGTTCTCCTATACCACCTGTTTTTGGACTTGTGGGGGAAACCGGAGCACCCGGAGGAAACCCCACACCAACACGGGGAGAACATGCAGACTCCACACAGAAATGCTAACTGACCCAGCCAGGGCTCGAACCAGTAAACTTCTTGCTGTGAGGCAATTGTGCTACCCACTGCGCCACCGTGACGCCTGTTTCACGTTCAATCTACTTAAATTTGCAAAAACAATTAAGTTAACTTAATCGGTTTGTGTTGAGACAACATGAAGGAATTGTGTGGGACCCAGCATTTTTCACAGTGTAGATCGTATCCATGTCATTACGCAATTTTGTGCCCTCGTAAGCCATATAAACCTGTATACACACACACACACTTCAGCTTATCAGAAGTGAAAAGATCCCTGTCCGTTCTCTTGTTCAAACACACACACATGCTGTAAGTTGATCTATCTCTATAGGGATTGTATAGTTGACACTGTGAACAGCTTGAATGCATTTGTAACGACACTTAGATCTACATCTCTTGTGCAAACACACACACACATACACACACAGTGAATGTGGACATGCATCTGTAACAACACATAGACTCTCAGCAGTCTTGCTAATCACCTCAAAGGGCCTGACCTCAGTGTCAGCCCCCCGCTAAGTTTCAGCTCCACCAGGAGGCCCAGTCAAACTCAATGGGCAGAGTGCTGAATGGGCTCTACGGCGGAGCTGCGTGATAGGGCCCACATGCAGAGGTTTTTAGCAAAATACACAAAACCACTTCAAAACATTTCATTGATGTATGTCAGGGAACAAAGGCATTCCTGATGCATGAGTGTTCGCAGCTGGTTATCCAGTAGCTTTCAGAACTGCTTTTATAGCTGGACACATGTTGTGACGAATTTAAAGGAAACTACTTCCGGTTTCTAAACCACACAGAGACATGCAGAACCACTGTGCAAAACTAGTCCAAATGAAACGTAAAAGAGAAGAGAAAATGCGTGTTTTGGATGGAGGCTCACAGTGTGGGCTCTGTGGTGGAGCTGCAAGCTGGGGCCTACTTATCTGGTGTCTGACTTCAAAAACAAACACAGCCCTCAAAATAATGATGTCTGGGGAAAAAATGACTTGTGAAGCTGTGTAAATATTTACAGCCTTGTCCTTTTGTCCATCTTGCCCTTCGCTTTCATGTCTGACCTGCTACACACACATAAAGACACAGACACACTGTTCTTCTTTGTGTTTTTCTCCTTCACTCAAATTTTAATTAAGATTCAAATGACTTTGTTAAATGACATGAAAGTCAAATGCTGCCAAAGTTATTGTGATTCAAAGAAGGTCCGCCCGGTGAAACAAATACACTGATAGCATCTCCACTGATTTCACACAATAAATAATAGGAATAGCCTAGTTTTTAAGTGTGTGTTTAGGGATATTAAGATAACATAATTAGGCCAATGCTCTCTTCAGTTTTTATCCTAATCATTTTTGTTTACTCCCAGACTGAAAAAAAAAAATAAAAAATTCAAGGATTTGAATATACTGTCCAATGTTTCGGTTGTGTTATAATATTGATTAATATTAATTATAATGTAAACATTTATCATATTAAATCACAACAAAAAAGTACAACAGGGCAACTGAAACAGTAACTTTTTAATGTATAAAGAGTTTATTGATTATTTATCAAACATATTTATTAAACATAATATTTATTAAACATTTTACACAGTGGATGCCCTTCCAGCTGCAACCCAGTACTGGGAAACATCCATACAGACTCATTCACACTCATTCACACTCATACACTACGGCCAGTTTAGTTTATTCAATTCACCTATAATGCATGTCTTTGGACTGTGGGGGAAAACGGAACACCTGGAGGAAACCCACGCCAACACGGGGAGAACATGCAAACTCCACACAGAAATGCCAACTGACCCAGCTGGGACCAGCAAACTTCTTGCTGTAAGGTGACAGTGCTAACCACTGAGCCACCGTGTTGCCCTAAAAATAATTATTTGTTTAGTTTTGTTTAATTTGATGTTCACAGTTTGGTTCAGTAATGTAAAATATATTTTTTTCTGCCATAAAATCTGAAAATTGTAACATTTTTTTTAATCTTACTGGATTTTTGTGAGCAGTTATATTACATATTTAATTTAATGTAGTTTTAGCATACTTGTAGTTTTTTTTAGGTAGTTTGTGGGATTTATTATAGTCGTTATTATTTCCATTTCCATTTAATTATTTGGCAAATGCTTATAATAGAAGTAATCAAAACAACAAAATAATAATATGTAAATACGATGACGTATGTTAATACTATTTACATATGTTAATCATATGTTTTTACGGTACTATTTTGTTATTCCATAGCACATTGGACATGAACTCATCATCAGAGTTGGGTGTAATGCATTCCACAGTAACGCGTTACTGTAATCTAATTACATTTTTGAGTAACGCAGTAATATAACGAATTACATTTTACATGTGTGTAACTTGATTACAATTATTAAAGTCAATGTAATTGCTTACTTAATATTTAGAAGAAACAAATGCTTCTTTTAGATAACGTTTTCTGCTGCAGCATCCGTTAATAATCATGCACTTTTAAATTGCTGGAGAACGCGAGCTGAAATATCTGCTGTCGAGAGCGGTTGCTGCTTCAAGTGCAAATACAGACATTACTTTGATTTCATTGAGCGTAAAAACTAAAATATTGTTGTGAAAGTCAGTCAATGTCCAGTCTAAAGAACTTTCGACTGCTTTTAACTCCACCAGCAACTTGTTCAAGCATTTGAACAGAAAGCCTTCTAAGACAATACTCGTCACCAAGGAGGACACCGGCACCCAGAAACACAGCGGCCCAACTCAGCCTAAACATGCTAAATTGGATTTTTGTGCAGGATCGGGAGTGAATGTATCTTCTGAATGTGAAGAGAAGCGTAGCTGCTTATGGGACGTTTACATATCGTGTCTTTTGCGCGCGCGCATATAGAGCGCATATTGCACGCGCTCGCATTTCCCAGGCACACAAACTGACCAATCAGCTTCATACTTTATAAGGAATATACACATTTCGGTAGACTAATTACCTCAGACAAAACAGAACACCCAAACACTGCAGTGCTTTTTCATACTATGGATGTCAGTGTATCCAGGTTTCTTTATGTCCTTCATTTGTGTTAAAAAAAGAAAAAGAAAAAAAAAACAGGTTTGGAACAAGTAAATGATGAGAGAATTTTAAGTTTTGGGTGAACTATCTCTTTAGCTCTTTTGAATATGTCAAGCTGCTGTGTTAAAGCTATTGTGATGTTCTTCAGTGAATATTAAATTACTGAAAGAGCTGCAGTTTATTTTGTATTTTTATAGGTATATTTTATATGTTTTAAAAGTAACTTCAAAGTAAAGTAATTAGTAATCTGATTACTTTTTACATGAAGTAATTAGTAATGTAATCAGATTACTATTTTCCAGTAGTAATTAGTAATTTGTAATCTATTACTTTTTAAAGTACACTCAAAAAATATTTTTTTTGCTCGTTCAAACTACTTATTTGAATTGAGCTGAAACAACACAATTCTTGAGATTTCATTGGGACAACTTTTTTTTATGTTTATTCCACATACATTTTTTAAAACGTGTTAAGTTAACTTAATCAATTTGTGTTGGGACAACATGAATGAATTGTGTGGAACCCTGCATTTTTTACAGTGTAACTTACCCAACGCTGCTTATCATGATGCTTCATGCTGATAATTCTGTTGCTTCATAATCGTTTCATGTTGTTCCTTGAAAATTAGTTTGAAATTAATACTGTACAGTGAAAATACAATCACATTTACTGCCAAGTGCTGGTATACAAATATTAAAATAAACGTACACTTTGTTTTCTCACTGTGCTTTTGTTTTGTTGAGTTTTATTGTCATTTCTCTACGTATGTGTACATCTTGCATGTCTACATAAATAAAATGGATCATAAAGATGAATACAACAGTGAATGTAAGAGCAATTGTAAACCTATACATAACTAACATAAGGGAGATAACTATACTAACTAATACTATAAATTCTTAACTATATACTGTATATAACCAAAGTTCGTTTAAGGCAAGTCATTTCACTCGGTGGCCATCTTTGAAACACCTCTCAGGCATTCTGTCTGAATGGGGAAACATCAAATTCTCATAAGTTTTGTTTCTAAACATTCGAATCGAATAAAATCTGAATTTTTTAGGGTGTCCAAGCTAATGCGTATGCGCACTCGAAAGAACGAGATCACGACACCAACCTTATTTACGGCAGTGTAACACATTATCATCCTCTGGATAATGATCGTCTGATCGTGCTGCTCTTCTGAAGTAATTCACAACTTGGTCTTGATGGCGAATCCCCTCCAGAAATGACAGAATCTCTTTGTTTACAATTTTGTGGGTGTTTGAGTAGTTGCTGCTGTCATGTGATGTGCGTTTGACAGGACGGACTGTACCTCATGTTTGTTCCTTACAGATTTCAAGTTTCAAGTTCACTTGGTTCATTTAAAAGTACAGATTTTAAACTTGATGTGGATGTATTTCTTATGTCTGTGAAGCAAGTTTTCCAGTGTGATTTGTTGACCACAGAAACTGTCGTAAAAGCACACGTCTGGTCTGAGCTTCTCCCCCGGAGAATTGTCAGTCTATAGCGATTGATGATTGGCTCCTGTACTAGTAGGCGAAGCTTCATTCGCCATATTGACCGTTACACTTTTCCCCATTCAAAACTATACGAGTGACATTTCTTGTGTGATATAACTTAAGACAGACTATAAAAGTACTTTTACATAAGACAGAACATTATTGTGCAAGATATTGTGCAAAAGAGGTATTTAAGGTTGAAGAAAGCTAGTAGTGCAGCATGATTTGTGGTCCATTCCCATGTAAACATTGTTTTCTTTAATTGAGTCCATGTAAGATGGAGTTTAAAGAGCCCCTATTACACATTAAAAACGGTCATATTTCAGTTTGATGGGTCTGCAACAACATACTGATATGCATGCAAGGTCAAAAAACACTTTCATGGTCTTATAATATGCATTTATTTTTACCTAATTATCCCAGCGACTCCCATATGAATCGTTCAGTGATTCATTTGTTCCCAAACCCCTCCCTAGCGCGATACTAATATGCGCTGATTGGATTGATGACAGCCTGTTGCGATTGGTCGACAGCGTTCAGCGCGAGACAGTAAAATGCCCAGCGCGGTTTATCAAGTCCCCAGGTTGCAAACATTAGTAAAGGATTCGATCGCAGGCGGACGCCCGAAACACGCTTCATAGTAAACTTACTAACACCACAGTAAACAGTACCCAGTTCTCAACAGTGTTATTCAGACACCACAGTGCAGTTAAACACCAGCATATTGCTCTATTCTTAACCATGACACACATTCATTATTAATCCACACAGCAGCACAAGCTAAACTTTTCTGAACCTTAACCGCTGCACGTGTGTAGGATCAGCTAACGGTGGCCATAGCAATGACAAACGGCAGTGGAACGAGCTCACAAAGGCATTTAAATCCATAAACAAAGCAGCACGCGTCGCGTTTTCAACGTGGCATTAGACGCGATATGAGAATATAAAGAGTTAACCTGATACAGTACAAGCGGTTACAAGTAACAAAACATGTAGATCATTTCTATTTGCAATCATTGCTGTGGCACCTCTTGCCTGAAGTGTTATATGTTCTCAGAGCTTACCTGTACTTTGCTTTGCCTAACGATCGCATTCCCAGCCGGGGGGGTTGTAGCCCTCACCAGCGCTCCTCCTCTGTCCTCTGACAAGCTATCTCTGCGGGCTCCCATCGCGCTCACCCTGAACCTTCGTAAGTCTTTCCAGTGCTGCGCACCAGCCCAAAGCCCAGCGTGCAGCAGCCTGCCTTTGTTTGACTTTGTGCCTAATAAACTGTCCTTATTTTGCCCGCACCCCTGGTGTATTGTCTGTCCATTACAAGATGGAGGAAGAAACTAATCCATGAGCTGTGTACTGATCAATCGCCCATTGTAAGTGCAGATTGCTGAACACACTTCCAATAATATCCAGTTAAGCACAGCGTCTTCATGACTCATGACTTCAGGATCTGTTTGTCTTTGCTGCTGTGTTAGTGGGCGGGGCTGCAGGTTTAAATTTGCGGGCGCAACAATTATGTTTCGTATCCACGTCACGCCGAAATGGCTAAAGACTCGTTATCAAGACGATTCATTTAAACCACTTTGAGTCGACTCTTTTTTTAGATGAATCAATAGTTTTAAAAAACTGTCCGCTTTCAGATTTAAGCTTTAGCTGGATATTTCACTTCACTTAGAGCTGTGTTACACACTACATGGAAGGTCATTTTCAAAAAACCCTAAATAGGGGCTCTTTAAGTACTGTAAAGTGTCCGGTGCATATGGAGAGAAAAGTTTTTCTACAGGTGGTTTGTCAAGCCCACTCACCTGCATGAGGCACACTCAGAAATGCACAATGTTTTTGTTTTCTTCTTGAGATATGGAGTGATTGTAAAAAATAAATGTATAATGTAGTAATATTTTCATGTTTTTTGTTTGCTTCAGGAGGAGTGCCGTAATTATATTAAGGTGTTGCTGAGCCATGACGGAGGGCTGTTTGTGTGCGGGACAAACGCTTTCAACCCACTGTGCGCCAATTACACGGTGAGCGTTCAAAATATTTGCTTTGTTCAGTATATTTTAACATACAGCACATATGTGTTCTACAGAATTAATGTTTTGCATAAAACCGAGCAAAATCTTTGTGTTTGTATGAGTTTGTGTTGCATTTGTGTTGAGCATCTCTCTCACACATACACATTCTCTCTCACACACACTCTCTGCTGTTGTTGCAATAGTGCAGAAATGATAGCAGCACTTGTGAATGTCTTCAGAGATATGTGTGCCTTCTAACAGCTATCATCTTCTGTGATAGTGTCATATCCGTGTGTGTGTGTGTGTTTCAGAGAGACACTTTGGAATTGGTTGGCGAGCCCATCAGTGGAATGGCTCGATGTCCTTATGATCCCAAACACGCAAACGTCGCTCTGTTCGCAGGTAAAAGCACATCTTTCAGGCCATGTAATGACTCTATTATTCACATAATGCATTTATATGTTTATCCCATTCAGCCTGAGTTGATAAGAGCCGTACACCCAGTGGATGCTGTAACATTGTCAAAAGTATTGATATTTCCATGCTGAGCATTTCAAATATTACATTTACTTGCACTTCAGTGCATAGACTAAATATCTGTCAAATAACAGGACTGTAAAACAGTCTGTTTAGTCGAAAATGAAAGTAAACTCGTTGAGAGAGACGTTTCTTAAAGAGACAGCAGCCTAAATTTGTTGTTGTCATTAAAGAAATTGTGGTTCTAAACTTTTATAAATGTCCTTCTGTTGAACACAAAAGAAGATATTATGAAGAATGTTGGAAAAAGCTGCCATTGGCATCCATAGTAGGAACAAAATAATAATATGGAAGTTAATGTCTGTTTTTTCTTTAAACATTTTTCAAAATATCTTCTTTTGTGTTCAACAGAAGAAATAAACCAACACAAGCTCATTGTATAAACGTACCCCTTTATACATTTCTGGAGAGTGCAAATTATGTACTCAGAGGTACATATGGCTGCATTTTGTCCTTAAAATGAACGCTAAGGTCCTGACGGCTTCTGTTTCTTTTCGCGCTTACCAGTTGACCGCTTACCTTCGTGTAGATGGCTTTTCCGTTGTTATAAGTTTGCCCAGTAGCTCGCCGTGTATGGTCAGACTTGAGACGCAGAGAGGAGTTGACCGCGATGACGGGGTTCGAGTCCGGTGAAGAACATTTCCAGAAAGCAGGTGAAACAAAAACAAAAGGCAAGAAATAAAATAAACAAGTAAATAAGCAGGGCGAGAACGTGGCAAGATCTGAAAACGTGGTAAAAATCAGCGGCGGCGAGGGCTTTTCTTTTTCTGGATTGCTTTTGAAAACGCTATTGGTTGGGTTTAGGGTAGGGGGTGATCGAGTCAATTGGTGGTTTTGAAAACACTATCGGTTGAGTTTAGGAAAGGTGGTGGGTGGGGGAATCGGTCGGTCAGTCAGTCAGTCAGTCGGTAGTCAGTCGACAACGGCCTCTGGGGTATTTACGCAAGAAGAGCAGGTGCGAATGGCACTCGCAAGAGAAATTTGAGATCCCAAAAAGCATACACAGCGGCCTCTGGTGGATTCACTAAAACAAAAACTGCAACAAAAAAAAAACGTAGCTCCTGTGATGTATTTCATGATCTCCAAAAATGAGCATAGAGTTACGTATCAATAATGAGCCTGGGTTGAAAGAAACTTAAACAGGTTTGGAGTGAGTAAATGACGACAAAAATTTTGTGATTTATCTCTTTATCATTAATCAACAAATCTCATAGTTGTGTTTATTTGGGTAGCAGGTTGTTATTTATTTATTTATTTATTTTTACTAATTATTCACATTAAATAAATTAAGCTAGTACAGTAGTTACTTCTCTAATACCGCTCTGGTGTTCCTTATTTGTGAATCACACTTGTGGTCCTCATGGTCAAAAAGGGACGAATGCCTGTAAAGTACCTTCGGATATTCATTCATTCATTCATTTTCTTGTCGGCTTTGTCCCTTGCGGGGTCGCCACAGCGGAATGAACCGCCAACTTATCCAGCACGATTTTATGCAGCGGATGCCCTTCCAGCCGCAACCCATCTCTGGGAAACCTTCGGATATATTTAGTAAAATCAATCAAATTTATTTTTGTTTAATAATATTTTTTCTATTTTTGTTATAATAATTAATATTTATGCTGTAATTCCATTTTTTATGCATTAAAAACAATCTTTTTTATGTTTAATTATTATTATTATTAATTATTGCAGTATTTCCAGGTAAAATAAAGTCTCTGCCATTTGTAATTATTTTTTTTATTATTATTATTGCAGTAGTTCCCGGTAAAATAAAGTCTGCCATTCAAAAAACAAAAGGCAGATTAGCACCATCTGGTTAAAAAAAACTAAACAAAATGGCAGCTAGCCCTCTGCAACTCTCACATGGTCACTCACTGAAGCTAAGCACGGCTACACCCGGTCAGTACCTGGGTGGGAGATCACATGAGAACCCTAGGTTTCTGCCGGAAGTGGTGTTAGTGAGGCAAACAGGAGGCACTCAACCTCATCCTGCACACTGTAAAAAATGTCCGTAAATTTAACGGTGAAATACCGTATAAATGCTACAGAATAAATCCGTATTCCACAAAACATGAGATAACCGTAGAATTTACAGTTAAAAACCGTAATTAGCTTTACGGAGTAAGACCTTAAATTTAACAGTTAAAAACCATTTGAAAATACGGTTTATTGCAGTAAAATTAACGATATACTGTATTATCCCTAACAGAAAAGATATGAATTACATGTGCAATAGAATTGAATGTGCTAAAATGTGTTTTGAAATGTTGAAAACTCTAGAGATAACATGTTATTATTTTGTTAAAGAATAAACCTACTTTTGTTGATTTTAGTCAATGCTCTCTAAATAACATTCTGAAAAAATAGTTTTTTCAAATCTGTACAAACTGCAAATGTATACTTAGTTGTTCTCATAAAATATTGTAGTGTTAAGACTAGATGTAAGCACTATGCACTTCCTTATTTATTTTACATATACAAATATATCTTAAATGTGCTAATGAACCATATATATATATGTGTGTGTGTGTGTGTGTGTGTGTGTGTGTGTGTGTGTGTGTGTGTGTGTGTGTGTGTGTGTGTGTGTGTGTGTGTGTGTGTGTGTGTGTGTGTGTTTGTACACACACACAAACACACACACACATATAGAGAGAGAGAGAGAGACCTAAAATATTGCTTTATTTAACTCTAATTTTATTTTTTCAGGGTGTTTGAAACTAAGTCTGAAATTGAATGCTCAGTTTTGTCTTTACTCTCAGGAATTAGGTTTAAACATTTGAAATATAACCGTTAAGCATCATCCAATCATGATAAACATTGCACCTTGGGCAAAGAATGCGATTGGCTGAGTTCTCATTGGCGCGGAGCAACTGGAGCGTTTGTGTTTATGCCCGTTTATGCACGTCGGCAGTGGATAAGAGGACGACACGACAACGACTTTTTTGCATCGCCATCGACGGAGCAGAAGGACAAACTTTCGTGAATATAAAGTGTCTGGGCACAGTGGGCAGATCGGTAAGTTAATAAGCAGTGTGTGTTATTTGAATAGCATGTACCCTGTCCCTGTTGACGGCGCATATCTAGGCAGTGCATGTAACGTAAAGCTAGTCGGATGTGGAAGCGGGATTTGAAACCGCATTTAGCAGTTTAAAACAGCACTACAGTACGTGTTTGTTCACACAGTTGAAATATTTAGCTTTTATTCTGTGGAACATCGGTGCAAAGCTGTAGGGAACTTGTTTTACATGTGAAACGTCACCGTAATGAACCACCATGCGTGTTAAAGTGTGGTGCTACAGTTTGCCGCGTTATATTTCGTTCATATGGGGCATTTAAGACATCAGTTCAGCGCGATTCATCAACGGATCGCTCGTATGTCAGCTCATAGATGTACTATCTTCGCAGCTTTAATGTCCCTGCATCTGTGCTTGCAGTCGGTAAACAGCGGTGAACTGATGATGACTCCTAACGGCCAGTCGCAGGCATTTCTGTTGAGCACGTGAACACAATGGCAAATCAGCGCTGTTTAAGAACGCGCTTAACACTGCTTAAATGTGAGCGGGAAATGGACGTTTTTAAAATGTTAGTAAAGTTACCGACTGCTACGAAAATTTCAGTATCGTGACAATACTAATTTACAGTACTGTAATTTCTTGTGTCATTTCAAAAGAACACTAGATTTTGAATAACAATAAGGAAACAAACTATTCCTGGTCCAACTAAGTATGTATCACTTTTTTACAGCACAAATTTCTGAAACCCTAAAGCAACCAGTTCATCACCAGGATCTGTTTTATCCCAGAGTTCTTCATGCTTATTTCACTTGTGAGACAGAAAAGGCCAAGTCTTTGGTTGCATAGGGAAATGATGAGGATTGTTGTTTCTGCCATGATTAAAGTTACACCTTGCATCATTGTGTGTGGTAAGTTTAAGTTTTCTTAATATACAGTTACATTTCAAAGCTTTAATATTTATAATCTTTATATTTAAAGTTGAATTTATATATTTTAGCAGTGGTGATCGGTGCCTTTTTTTCCAGGCATGCTGGAATACCAAATAAGTGTCGTGTGTGGCTCGTCATGTCAAAATATTTGTTTCACAAGTTCTGAACATGTACATGCTGTATTACGTCAAAATAGATGCCCACCGCAGACATGTTAAACAAAAGTTTAACATAAAAAGACAATAACCTTTACAATATGCTCAAAAAACACTACCTTAACTCTGATTTTACAATAATTAAGTGAGTACACAAGCATCCCTTTTATCATAATCCATAATAGGTTCGTATTAGGCATGGAACACATATTTTAACATGACGAGCCACACACATGACGAGTTTTGAACAAGCTTCACATTCCAGCAGGCCTGGAAGTGGAGGCACTGACCGCCACTGCATTTTACATACTGCTTGTAGTGTATGTTTTTGAATTAGTACTGCCCAGATCAAACTGCACCACATACTAGAGGCTTTTACATATATTCCACAACACTGACTAATAACTGTTTACAAAAATAATCCAGTTCAAAAGCTTTGACATGATTTTACCTAAATCATAAGCATTTCTGTGTTTTGTGATAACTATTCAGTGTCTTGTTTAATTGGAGTCATACATTTATTTAGAAAAAGGTCTTGCAAATTATTTGGTTATTGTCAAGTTCTGCATATTTAGCATATTTTCTGCATAATAGCTAAGAATGTTCTTAAAATTGTCCTTAACTATTAACCATTTGTGTATCTAAACATTTGAATTTAATTATTTTTGTAAAATCAGTTAGCAATCTGTGTTGTAGAAAAAAATCTGCTATGGGAAATAGTTTTTCAAGGCAGTGCCCAATAAACTTTAGTTTCTCTGATAGTCATACTGTATATGTAAATACACAATTACCTTGCTAAATGTACATAACTTCATTGCATTGAAATGTATCCACAGGAACCTCCTGCTATGCTGCTGAACGATTCATGCTCAGTGTGGACCGCAAGATTGTGAATGATGACATCACAACATTCATCACTGCTGTCTGCCTAATGTTCAGCAGTTATTACTGTTTTAACATTTACTACCCTACTGAACTGGCATCAGTGCTTGAATTTTTGCAAAGGTATGTAGACACACCTAGAAGAAGAGTTTCATTCAGTATCTCTTAAAAGTGAGTACACCCCTCACATTTCAGCCATCATTTTAGTATATGTTCTTAAGGGACAATACTATAGAAATGAAATATGGGCATATTTTATAGCCGTCAGTGTTGTGTTGGTATAGCAGTACAGATGTCCTGTCCACTGAAAAGAACTTCTCATACATCCATAAATGTCAAAATAGCCAGCAACAAAAGTGAGTACACCTTATGTTATACCAGATATATTCGGTTTAACCATTAAAAAGCCACATGTGCTGTTTATCGTTCATGTTTTTGTCTGCTAGACAGGACCATACAAATGTGTTTCTTGTATTAGAGAAGTTAAAATTTGGTGCTTTTTTGTATGATTCTCTCATACTGACCACTGGATGTTGAACATGGCACCTTCTAGCAAAGAACTCTCTGAGGATATGATCTGTACACTGATAAGCTGAACGTCACTTCTGCAACCTCTAAAACAATGCTGGCAGCGTCTGGTTTTTGAAGCCAGCTTCTGCACCCGACTCAAAGGATGAAGACTCAAGTTGTTTGATCAACACTTGTGAGGCTGCTTTCTTGTGTAACTCACATTGCAAAACCTCTGTATGACCCTGGCTGCTGTACTTTAAGTTGGTAGTCTACTTATAGGCTAGGCCATTTTAGTTCAGAGCAACGATTGTAATTATCAAATGCTATTTGCTAGAAGGTGTCATGTTTAACATCCAGTGGTCAGTGTGAGAGTCCTGTACTTGAACCACCAAGTTTTAACTGCTTTAATACAAGATACACACATTTGTATGGTTCTATCAAGCAGAAAAAAACATGAACATGATAAATATGACATGTGACTTTGCATGGTTAAACAACAGAGATCTGTTATAACTTAAGGTGTACTCACTTTTGTTGCCAGCAATTTGACTGTAATGGCTATATGTTAAGTTATTTTTAGAGAGGAAATCTAAACTGTTACACAAACGGCACATTGACTGCTCTAAAATATATCCATATTGAATTTCTATAGTATTGTCCCTTACGAACATACACTAAAACGATTGCTGAAATGTGAGGGGTGTACCCACTTTTGTAAGACTGTATGTGGATTCATTTACAAAGGTTTTTAATGTTGTTTTTTCTCTTCAAGGTGCTTTTTTTCATCAATCCTGAAAAGGGAAAAAAGGTGGTGAAAAAGAAGAACAAAAAACAACTCCCTCCCAGTGAACCCAAGAGTCTTCACCTTAATCTGTGACTGTTCCGATTACGAGTGGCGAGAGACATTGTAAATGGCCTGCAAAGGTGCCCTGCAACTTGTGTTGTCCCGCATTTGGCTTTTGTAGATATCATATATGTTTGACTTAAACTTTTACCTGTCTTCTCAAGCTTAGTTTAAAGTGGCTGTCAGTTAGCAGAGATGTTTTTAATTCTGAATATAAGTTGTATAGTCTTAACTGACTGATTCTTGTCTTTCTGACTGTCTGATTAAGACTGATCTTAAGCCACTGTATATTTGTGATGAAACACAAGAACAGAAAAAAAACACTAATGCTATGTTAAATGCCTGCCAGTCTTTATTAAAAATTCATGGGACCGCACAGATGTGTAAGTTTTTATTAGGTTTTGATGGGTCTTGATGATTTTTATTTAGGTTTGCATTTATCAATTAGTATACAAATATTCCAAATAGTTCCTTAAATGTAAGATCTGAACGTTAGCAATGTAACTTCTATCTCTTCTTGCTCCCAGCTAATGCGATATAATGTTGCTTTCACAGAATTGAATGAATTCACTTATGTTTAGTTTATTTATATTAAAATAACAGCATTTACATATTTAAAAAAAATATTTCTTAGTTTAAATAGTTTTTCTTCTGCTTTGTAAACTAATTGTTTAACTGTAATTATTACAACATAAACCTATAAATTAATCAGTTATAAACTGTAAAAAAGATGCTAAAGAACCGTAAATATTACACCATAAATCTTTAAATAAGACAGTTATAAACTGTAAAAAAAGATGGTAGTAAACCGTAAATATTACACCATAAATCTTTAAATAAGACAGTTATAAACTGTAAAAAAAGATGGTAGTAAACCGTAAATATTACACCATAAATCTTTAAATAAGACAGTTATAAACTGTAAAAAAGATGGTAGTAAACCGTAAATATTACACCATAAATCTTTAAATAAGACAGTTATAAACTGTAAAAAAGATGGTCATGAACCGTAAATATTACAATGTAAACCTTGGAATTTGACGGGTATAAACTGTTTTTATAGCAGCATAAATATGTTAATTAAACAGTTATAAACTGTTAAAAAAACGATTAAAATCCGTAAAATATACAGTGCAGTGGGTGCAATTCCGTAAAACCAATAACGGTGCTAGCGTATTTTTTACGGTAAAGTTCTGGCAACCACAGCTGCCGGTTTTTTACCGTAAAATTTACGGTTTATTTTTTACAGTGCATCCTGGCCAAATTTGCCCACTGGCCTCTGTCCATCATGGCCTCCTAACCATCCCCATGTCATAATTGGCTTCATCACTCAATTTCCTCTCTACCAATCAGCTGTTGTTGTGGTGTGCGGTCTGGTGCAATATGGCTGCCGTCATGTCATCCTGGGGTGCGTTTCCCAAACAACGACGTAACTCGCGGCTGAACTATCATAGTACGATGCATCGTTTGGGAAAAGAATTATGTAGTGACGAGTGTTTCCCAAAACCCCTAGTTTCTCTGTCGCAGATCTGTTGCTTGAACCATGTTAGTTATAGCGTAAAATGCCCATAATGATGCTATAAATGGGGTGGAGTAACTATTTCTTTAGAGAAGAACCTCATCATTTCTTTGTCCAATTGATATTGTAATTTGCACTCGTTTTCTATATTTATGTAAATGGCACATATATGGCCTATGCTTTCTTTACTAATATTATTGAGAAGTTAAACATTACATATCCTATTATAAAACATAAAATCACTTACAAAAGCTAACACTATTCTAATATCATATATAAATCATATAAATAAATAAATAATGAAGCTATTTATTATAGATATATTTACTTTCATAATAATATTAATAATATTAATGATGATGATAATGATTTTTATTATTATTAAGTAGGATATTGTTTATGTATTTATTTTATTTTTTGAAAAGTCTTTTACAATTTGACACATGCAAACCACAGCAGAAAGTTCTAACCAACAGACCCATGTCATATACAGAGATGCTTAATAAATAACCTACTATAAATTAAAAGAATTAACGTATGCTATGTTTTTTGTTTTCACAAGCTTTGGAGATGTAACATAAATTCCGCTTTTAAATAATAGGTCACCTCACTGTATAGCTTTCGCCATGAGGCTGTGTTCAAAATGACATCAATGTTTTCAAAGTGCACTGCTAAGGGAGCAAAACTGTAAAACATGAAGATTGCTAAAACTGAACTGTAAAAATACTTTGAAAGCAAATTATACCTAAGAGTGATGACTTTAATGCTTTTTATTTTTAATCATTCCAACTTTGAATGTTAGAATGTTCTAAATGAATAGGGCATAGGGGGGATTAGTGGGAATAGAACACAGCCAGGAACTATGTTTCTAACTACAGCTCCAGAGGTGTCGTTTCAAGTGCTCAAGTTTGCGACGCAGTTTGTGAATGTTCGTTGGAGCGATGGATTTGGGAAACAGCAAATCAACAAACTATGTTTGTAACGACGGAACTTGCGACCTTAGTTAGCTAACGATGATTTTGGAAAGGCACCCCAGAATGATTGAATAACGAGTTTAAAAAAAAAATAAGTAATGTGAGTTGCAAAGTCTGTGAGGTTTAGACAATTTAGATGACTCTGTAATTTTCTGGTCTAAAATGACCGAACACAACCAGAGGGATACTTAAATGTTTATTAAAAATCGTGAAATTGATTAGAATATTACATTGATCAAACCAATGAAAACATGTATTTTACTTCTTTATATTATTTTTTTTCAGCTTGGCAAACCATTGACAGGGCAAATAAAAATATGAACAACTTGCCTGACTGGACTAGTAGTAAAAATCCTTAACACAGCCTTGGTTTAGGTTTTAACACTGGAAAATAAAGGAATTAAAGGGTCAGTTCACCCCAAATTGAAAATTCTGTAACACTTTACAATAAGGTTGTATTAGTTAATGTACAGTATTTGCATACATGAACAAACAAAGAACAAAACTGTACATTAATTACAAAATTTATTTATGTTTGTTAATGTTATTTCATGGTAATAAAGTTCATTGTTAGTTCTTGTTAACTCACAGTGCAGTAACTAATGTTAACAGGCATAGATTTGGATTTTAATAACAGATTAGTAAATACTGAACTATGATTAATAAATGCTGTACAAGTATTATACTGTAAACATCATACATTAACTATTGGAACTTTATTGTAAAGTGTGACCAAAAATTTTGCTATTAGTAACTCATCCTAATGTCATTGCAATCCTCTGAGACCTTCGTTCATCATCAAAACAGAAATGTAAATATTTTAGATGAAATCCTGAAGCTCTCTAATCCTCTATAGACAGCAGTGATCCAGAGACGTTCAAAGACCAGATTTTAAGTTACCTTAAATGTGCTTAAGATCAAGCACTTTTTACTTAAATCCTTTGCACATGTATCATCATGGCACAATGTCAATGTTATTGACGTCTAACCTCTGACCTGTGACCCTAGAGGGCAGCTTGTTCACGGGTACAGTGACAGACTTCTTGGCTATCGATGCTGTGATCTACCGCAGTCTGGGAGAGAGTCCTGCACTGCGCACCATCAAACACGACTCCAAGTGGTTCCGAGGTACTAATTTTACACATACATGTACAGTTGGAGTCAGAATTATTCACCCTCCAGTAAATTTTTTATTTTCTTTTTCAAATATTTTCCAAATGATGTTTAAGGAAATTTTTACAGTATTTCCTATATTTTTTCTTCTTGAGAAAGTCTTATTTGGTTTATTTCAGCTAGAATAAAAGCAGTTTTTAATTGTTTTAAGCCATTTTAAGGTCAATAATATTATCTCCCTTAAGCAATATTTGTTTATGATTGTCTACAGAAGAAGCCAATGTTATACAATGATTTGCCTAATTACCCTAACTCCGCCTAATGAACCTAGTTAAGCCATTAAATTGAACTTTAAGCTAAATACTAGTATCTTGAAAAATACCAAAGAGTATCAAATAGAAAAGAAATCAGTTATTAGAAATGAGTTATTAAACTATTGTGTTTAGAAATGTTGAAATGTCTTCTCTCCGTTAAACAGAAATTGAGTAAAAAAATAAACAGGAGGGTTAATAATTGTGACTTTAACCATATAACTACAAATGCTTGACTGTACAAAGTGTTGTTATACTTAACGTTGTCTGTTTTGGTCTTTATTTTTTTTCTGTGTATACTAAACAAATGTTCTTGGAAACTTATGGCGGACAGATGTAATGATTTATGACTGGATTTTTTTTAAAAAAACTGTGCTTGATGCTCTTATAATGAGGTTTTTAATTATTCAAAAGTTTTGAGTCAGAATTTTTTAATATAAATAAACTTTGACTAATCGATCAGTGTCATTAAAGATATTTCAAGAGTTCACATTTAGCTGATGATTGATTATAAAGCATGTTTGGCATGCTGTCCCGGGAGAGAGCCCTGAGCTCCAAAGATCCCCGAGGGCAAGAGGGGAGTTTGAGCTCGGGTAGATCTTGAAACTCCCCATGCTGTAGTAGCTAATGAACGGATAGGGATTGCTCTTAAGATATAACTACTTACTAGGAGCATGTCTGTGGTGTTGATTTGGATTAGTCAATTAACTTAAGTTGTGTGTTTTTGGACGATGGAAGGAAACCAGGGGACCCGGGGGAAACCCACATGAGCACGGG
>LR812520.1:58164484-58209484 GCA_903798195.1 Danio kyathit
ATTTATGTTTTTATGCCTGTTTATTTATTTATTTATACCTGTCTATTTATTTATTTATTTATTTATTTATTTATTTATTTATTTATTTATTTATTTATTTATTTATTTATTTATTTATTTATTTATTTATTTATTTAAGCCTGTCTGTTTATTTGTTTATTTATTTCTGTCTATTTATTTATTTATTTATTTATTTATTTATTTATGCCTGTCTTTCTATTTATTTATTTATTTATTAATTTATTTATTTATGCCTGTCTGTTTGTTTGTTAATTTGTTAGTTTATTTATTTATTTATTTATTTATGCCTGTCTGTTTATTTATTTATTTATTTATTTGTATTTATTTTTGTCTGTCCTTCTCTCTATTTATTTATTTATTTATTTATTTACGCCTGTCTGTCTATTTATTTATTTATTTCTGTCAATTTATTTATTTCTGTCTATTTATTTATTTATTTACTTACACCTGTCTTTCTATTTATTTATTTATTTATTTATTTATTTATTTATTTATTTATTTATTTATTTATTTATTTATTTATGCCTGTCTGTTTATTTATTTATTTATTTGTATTTATTTTTGTCTGTCCTTCTCTCTATTTATTTATTTATTTATTTATTTATTTACGCCTGTCTGTCTATTTATTTATTTATTTCTGTCAATTTATTTATTTCTGTCTATTTATTTATTTATTTACTTACACCTGTCTTTCTATTTATTTATTTATTTATTTATTTATGCCTGTCTGTTTATTTATTTATTTATTTGTATTTATTTTTGTCTGTCCTTCTCTCTATTTATTTATTTATTTATTTACGCCTGTCTGTCTATTTATTTATTTATTTCTGTCAATTTATTTATTTCTGTCTATTTATTTATTTATTTACTTACACCTGTCTTTCTATTTATTTATTTATTTATTTATTTATTTATTTATTTATTTATTTATTTATTTATCTATCTCTCTGTTTATTCATGTGTGCCTTTATTTATTTATTTCTGTCAATTCATTTATTTATTTCTGTCTATTTATTTATTTACGCCTGTCTTTCTATTATTTTTTAATCTATTTGTTCATGCCGATCTGTCAATTTATTATTTATTTATTTATTTTTAATTATTTAATTATTAATTTTTTTTATTTATTAATGCCTGTCTGTCTATTTGTTGTTTGATTTATGCCTGTCTGTTTGTTTGTTTGTTTGTTTGTTTGTTTGTTTGTTTGTTTGTTTGTTTGTTTGTTTACTTACTTATTTATTTATTCATGCATGCCTGTCTGTGTATTTATTTATTTATTTATTTATTTAATTACGCCTGTCTTCCTATTTATTTATTTATTTATTTATTTATTTATTTATTCATGCCTGCCTGTCTGTCTAGTTATTGCTTTATGTATGTATTTATTTATTTATTTATTTATTTATTTATTTATTTATTTATTTATTTATTTATTTATTTATTTATTTATTTATTTATTTATGGCTGTCTGTTTGTTTGTTTGTTTATTGATTTATTTTTTTATTTATGCCTGTATTTATTTATTTATTTATTTATTTATTTATTTATTTATTTGTATTTATTTGTGTCTCTCCATCTCTTTATTTGTATTTATTTATTTGTGCCGGTCTATCTATTTATTTTTTATTTATTTCTGTCTATATATTTAAATATTTACACCTGTATTTCTATCTATTTATTTATTTTATGATTTATTTACTTACTTACTTACTTACTTACTTATTTATTTATTTATTTATTTATTTATTTATTTATTTATTTATTTATTTATTTATCTATTTATTTATCTATTTATTTATAAATGAAATAAGTAAATTATTTCTTAGCCATTCAAGTTGTTTTTCACAAATATCCAAGAGCTCGTAACCACTGGAAACTG
The DNA here is from genome assembly GCA_903798195.1 of Danio kyathit. NCBI lineage: Eukaryota > Metazoa > Chordata > Actinopteri > Cypriniformes > Danionidae > Danio > Danio kyathit. Next base: position 58,166,385 of record LR812520.1, read on the forward strand.
CACGCAGTTCACTTTTGCTTCATTCAAAAGAGAATAGCTGGATGTGTGTGTATAATTTCCAGCTCTCTGTTTGAACTTTGAATGCCGGAGAGCTACCAGATGAATATTTCCATGAGCGAATCATTGAAGGAACGAGAGCGTCATGTCGGTCTGAGCCACAAAAGACTCGCTGCTGCTTTATAAACCACTTTCTGCTGAAGGAGAGCGAGGCCAGGACCCCTGAATGTCCTCTCATCTCTTTCTTTGCTTTATTTAAAAGGACATGCATGTTTTATGAGGACCATCTCTCATTGAGTTTTCTCTTTGTCTGGCTCACCTCCCTCTGGGACTGTGCATATGTTGTTTGTTCAGATGAAATGTCTTTATAATGACTGATGAGTGTTTGCTTTTTTGAGCTGCAGTTTCTCCATAGGAAGCTCTCGGAGTGTAAAATTAAAGCCTGTTTTTGTGTGTGTGTGTGTGTGCGTGTGCGTGTGTGCGTGTGTGTGTGTGTTTCTCGCAGAGCCTTATTTTGTGAGCGCCGTTGAATGGGGACCGCATATTTACTTTTTCTTCAGGGAAATGGCCATGGAGTTCAACTACCTGGAGAAGGTAAGAAAATGATGGACAGATTTTAGATTTAGTTTTTAGGTTTATAGTATTTTATGGTCACCGAGGTTTACTTTATTAGATGAATAATGTAGTAAGAACTGTGAAACATTATTATAATTTCAAATAACTTGTTTCTTTTTTAAAATATGTGAAAGCAAAACAGGTATTCAATTCATGTTTATATATATAGCACTTTTACAATGTAAATTGTGTCAAAACCGCTTAACATAGTTCCAGTAAAGTCCAGATTTCAGTTGAAGTTCAGTTTAGTTTAGTTTAGTTAAGTGTGGCTTAAATTTCACTGCTATAAGTCCAAACACTGAAGAGCAAATCCACTGAAGCGCATCTCTACAAGTCCCAATCCGAGCAAGCCAGTGGCGACAGTGTTAAGGAAAAAAACTTCACCAATTGACAAAGTGAGGGGGAAAAAAAACCTCGAGAGAGACTAGGCTCTGTTGGGCATGACCATTATTCTTCTGGCCAAACTTCTTGTGTGAAGCTGCAGTCTAGGCGCCGGAGGCTGGAGAACACTGGACGTCCATCGTGGAGAAGCTACAGGTGTGAGTAGGTCACCGGCGGGTGGTCAGGCTGTTCCACAGGATCAATGCGAGACTCGTTTGTCACTTTCAGGAATCAGTCTCATGCACTCCATTCCTCCATGAACCCCACAGCATCAGCTCGAGATACGGCCTGGTCCAGGATTATGGATACCTTGATCATCTCTCATAGTGTATTTAAACGAGATGCAAAAATGAAGTGTTATAAATGAAAGTAGCAGTTATATTAAACAAACATTGAAACAAACATGTAAAGGATATGAGTGTTTCTAACACAGTGTCTTGTGTATTAAGGAGGAGTGTGTTCTACAGGTGGTTATCAAGCCAGCTCTCATCATACCACTTTGTGATGCATTGAGTGTATGCTTTACTAAAAAGATACAGTTGCAATCAGAATTATTGAACCCCTTTGAATTTATTTTCTTTTTTAAATATTTTCCAAATGATGTTTAACAGGGACTTTGCATGTTCTCCCTGCGTTCGCGTGGGTTTCCTCCGGGTGCTCCGGTTTCCCCCACAGTCCAAAGACATGCAGTACAGGTGAATTGGGTAAGCTAAATTGTCCGTAGTGTATGAGTGTGAATGTGTCATACGCATCTGCTGCGTAAAATCGTGCTGGATAAGTTGGTGGTTCATTCCACTGTGGCGACCCCGCAAGGGACAAAGCCGACAAGAAAATGAATGAATGAATGTTTAACAGAACAAGGAAATTTTCACAGTATGTCTGATAAAATTTTTTCATCTGGAGAAAGTCTTATTTGTTTTATTTTGGCTAGAATAAAAGCAGTTTTTAATTTTTTAAAACCCATTTTAAGGTCAAAATTATTAGCCCCTTTAAGCTTTAAGGCGGTGAAAAGAAACTGACCGTAAAGTCAGGCGGATAAACAGAGAAGTAGGAAGTTTCCAGAACTGCATCATCTCATTAATATCATTCAAGATTTTTAAACTAATTCTTTTTATTGTTTTTATAAATTATTTTAATGATTATAAAGATTTTTATACCCATTCAAGATTTTTTTAATCAAACTTTGATGCATCACTTGCTTTTGTTTATATCTCGGACAGTTTTACCTATTAAAGTTTATTAAAATATCAATGACAACAGAACGTGGGTTACTCTACAAATATATTTTTTATTACAGCAAGAATAAAAGCACACTTAAAAATACAGATGTTTTTTTTAGATTTAGCCCACTCCAAAATTCACACATTACTGTCTGGCTAGTTTCTGTCCTCTTCTTATGCTAAAAAGGCAATAATGGTCTAAACATTCCTGACCATTATCACCAATAAAGCCTAGAAAAACAGGGCATCAGTATATCGTAAACCGATAGGTTCAAAAATTCCCTTCCAGTTATTAAAGAAATAGTTTTTTAATTCATTATAGTTTTGTACCTATTAAATTGTTTTAAATTCAAAATTCTAATATTTACATCAGTGTAAAACCTAGGAATGGTGAAAAAACATATTTCTGTAATTGTGTACCTGGGTCTCCACTTTTGCCATGGACTCTTTTGGCTTTAACAAACTTATCCCTCAGGTTTTACCAAACTTTTTAACAAAAACTTTCCTCCTTTCCCACGGCTGTAGGGTTGCCTCTCGTCCCTTAAAATACGTATTCGTCCGGGTTTTGTCCGGTATTTTTTATAATTTATTTAAAAGTAACTTTTCATGCAAATTATTCCACACGCATATATTGAAAATGCCTCAATTCCTACTTCTGATTGGGTAATACTTGATGTCATCGTTAGTTTGATTGGTCTTCGTCCAGTGAGGAGGGCGTGTCTTTTAAACAGAGTCTGTCAAGTCTTGACAGAGAGTAGCCTAATGGCAGATGCTTAAACCCTCCGCGTCTTAAAGTTGCAGGCTGCAAAATTACCGCAGAGAGTGGGAGTAAACAAATACCTGGCTGCAGAGTGGTAGAAATTGTTATCAAGCCAAATGCATGATTGTCGGAGAGCGCTCTCTGTGGCTCATGCGGGACGTGCGACAACATGCCTCCGGAGAGCAGCATTTCCGCAATGACAGAGCTCACAAAAATCAAAGCTCAGTCAGACAGTTCCTCGCACCCCAAGTCTCTCCCGAAGCAGACATGGTAATGACAGTGACCCAGTCTGTGAAAATCTAGCTGGAGTCAATTTTTTTTTTTTTGTAATTTACTGTTTTCCACATGAAATAAAGAACAGTCTGTAAAAATGATCAAAATATATGTATTTAATATTAACTGAGTAAAACCATATCAACAACTGAAATCACAGTGAAATTAATGGCTACAATCATCATTTCTCTCAGAATTAGATTTGGTCTGGTTTTCACACACTGGGTCACAAATTGTAATTTGTAAAAATACTGTAAATACAATGTAAGTGGATCACGTTCCAATGTAATATTATAATTTGCTTGTAAAGATTAAGTCAGGGACATAAGCATTCATTTATTACATGAAACGTTACATTTATTACATAAATAAACAACATAATGCCTATGTAAAGAAAATAAACTATTCAATTCAATTCATCTTTATTTGTATAGCGCTTATACAATGTAGATTGTGTCAAAGCAGCTTCACATGGAAGATTATAGTGAATTGAAACAAAGTCAGTTTAGTTTTCAGAGATTAAGTTTAGTTCAGTTTAGCTCAGTTCAGTGTGGGTTAATGATCACTACTGAGAGTCCAAACACTGAAGAGCAAATCCATCAATGCGCAGCTCTACAGATCCCGAACCATGCAAGCCAGTGGCGACGAGGAAAAAACTTCACCAATTGGCGAAAGCGAAGATTTAAAAAACCTCGAGAGAAACCAGGCTCAGTTGGGCACGACCATTTCCCCTATGGCCAAACGTCTTGTGCAGAGCTGCAGTCTAGGCGCAGGAAGCTGGACCTCAGCGAAGACTCGTCTGTCCTTGGAGCATCACAGGAGTTAGTCTCATGTTCTCACTCCACGATGACCACCACAGCAGCTGATCAGGATACGGCCTGGTCCAGAAAACCTTGGGATCATCTCGTCGCTGGTCTCGGATCGCGTCAGTGGCACTGCGTAGTCTGAGGGCCTCAAGATGAGTACCCCCAGGTGGAAATACTGAATAAGGAGAATAATTAGCGTAGCTGCTGTTCATAGTGTATATAAACGAGAAGCAAAATCATGTGTGGGGCACATAATGCGTCATACCGCTATGTACTGCACTGAGTGTATGCTTTGCTAAAAAGATAGGTCTTTAATCTAGTTTTGAAGAGCGAGAGTGTGTCTGAGCCTCGGACATTATCAGGAAGGCTATTCCAGAGTTTAGGGGCCATAAATGAGAAGGCTCGACCTCCTTTACTCGACTTTGATATTCTAGGTACTACCAGAAGCCCTGAGTTTTGAGATCGTAAAGAGCGGGTTGGGTTGTAGCGAGACAGGAGGTTGGTTAGATAAACAGGAGCTAGATTATTTAAAGCTTTATAGGTAAGGAGTAATATTTTAAATTCAATACGAAACTTAACAGGCAGCCAGTGTAAGGAGGATAAAATTGGGGTGATATGATCGTATTTTCTTGACCTGGTAAGAACTCTGGCAGCTGCATTTTGCACTAGCTGAAGTTTGTTAATAGAGGATGCTGGGCAACCAGCAAACAGAGCATTACAGTAGTCCAGCCTAGAAGTCATGAAAGCATGAACTAGCTTTTCTGCATTTGATATGGATAGCATACTTTGCAATTTAGCAATATTTCTCAGATGAAAGAAAGCAGTTTTTGTGACATGGGATATATGATTTTTGAAAGTTAAATTGCTGTCTAATATGACACCCAGATCTTTTATAGTAGAGCTAATGCTAACTTTGTATCCCTCTAGTTGCAGGTCCAGTTGTGAGAACTGCTGTGTACAGCATTTAGGCCCAATAAGTAATAATTCTGTTTTGTCTGAGTTTAAGAGAAGAAAATTGTTGGTCATCCAGTCTTTAACATCTTTGATACACTCAGTTAGCTTAGACAGTTCAGACATCTCATTAGGTTTACTTGAAATGTATAATTGAGTATCGTCTGCATAGCAGTGAAAGCTGATCCCATGTTTTCTAATAATGTCCCCCAGGGGAAGCATCTATATTGTAAACAGCAAGGGGCCTAAAACTGATCCTTGAGGGACCCCGTACTTTACTGGCCTGACTTGTGAAAGCTGTCCATTAATATTCACAAATTGGTAACGGTTAGCTAAGTATGACCTAAACCATTCAAGAGCCTGTTTTTGGACACCTGTAGAATTTAAGCGGTCTATGAGAATATTGTGGTCAATGGTGTCAAATGCGGCGCTAAGGTCGAGTAAGACTAATAGTGAGATGCACCCTTGGTCAGCAGCTAAGAGTAAATCGTTGGTTATTTTTACTAATGCAGTTTCTGTACTGTGATGAGGCCTAAAGCCTGACTGAAACACTTCAAAAATATTGTTTGTCCGCAGAAAGGAGGATAATTGGGTAGAAACAACTTTTTCTAGTATTTTAGACATAAACAGAAGATTTGAAATAGGCCTATAATTAGCTAAGTTGCTTGGGTCTAGTTGTGGTTTCTTAATAATAGGTTTAATAACAGCTAGCTTGTAAGGATTTGGAACATGGCCTAAAAATAACGAAGAGTTGATAACATTAAGGAGAGGTTCTCCTATAACAGGTATCAGTTCTCTCAGTAATTTTGTTGGAATTGGATCTAACATACATGTAGCTGATTTAGAGCTATTTATAACTTTATCTAGCTCTTCCTGTTCTATGATTTTGAAGCATTGTAGGTTATTTTGATTCAGTTGAATGTTTACTGGATCTGGAGTATGAGGTGGTGCAGAAAGTTTAACATCATCTATTTTCTGTCTAAAGCCTTCTATTTTGTCACTGAAAAAATTCATGAAGTCATCACTACTGATTTGCGGTGGGACATTTTGTTCCAAAGATGATCGATTATTAGTTAGTTTAGCAATGGTGTTAAATAAAAATCTCGGATTGTTATGATTATTTTCAATCAGTTTGCGGAGGTGCTCGGCCCTGGCAGATTTAAGAGCCCTCCTATAGCTGGACATACTGTCTTTGTACGCAATTCTAAAAACCTCTAAATTAGTTTTTTTCCATTTACGTAAAAACTAATAAATTCCAACTTTGCATATTTTTAAAATTAGAAATAGGCTATTTGAAAACTTTACTAGCCAATGTTTTATGTGCTTTTTCCAGGTTTGGATAGGTGTTACTGCAAATAATGACAAATATTTTAGCCAAAATCTGTTATCAATACCACCCTTTAAAATTAGGTTCATTAGTATTTTCTCCTCTCCTCTAGGTTACAGCAGCTGAGTTAACACAGGTGTATCACACCATTACACATAACATCAGCTATAACAGTGCTGCAGAGTTGTAAAAGAGAAAGACTGACTGCATTTGATCTGTTTACACAGATTTCAATAAAAGACAGTTTATTTTAATGTCCAAGTGTTCATACTTTCCTGAAAACATATTTTACGTTGCGATTTACCACCACTGGCATGCTATTGGGCCTGTGATTGGGGATGTGGCCCCCGCTGCAGTATGCGTCCCTTATTTTTTTGTATTAAAAGTGGTAACCCTACATGGCTGTTGCCATTTCTAGGCAATAATTATTGGTCATCTGGTTCTCTCTATGGACACGGACCATAAAGATGTCTGAACAGTCGTAGCCTACTGTTTCAGACAAAATCTCTTCAAAGTGGTTCATATTCAACTCAAATCAATTGCGGCACAGCACGCACTGTTCGCCCGAGTCTCAAAAAATGGCGTGCGCACCGCCAGCCAAAATAATGTCGCGCACAACCAAAGCGAACTTTCACTAACACCACAATGACGTCACATTCGCCGCGCACACTCAAGCGAACTAGTGGACACGTCGAGTATAAACCAGGCTTTATAGGGATGGTCAAATGTAGATTATTGGATCTATTATGTTGATTATTAATATTATCATTTAAGATATAGATCAGATGTCCTTCGGGGGATCAAGCGATAATTTGGGGGAGTCAATCTCCTCAAAACCCCCTGTAATTCACACCCGTAGAGCCGAAATAAGGGACTTGTCATAGGAAAAACCTACCCCTCATGTTAATCCAGCCCTTTGTGTGTGTCAGGTGATGGTGTCTCGTGTGGCGCGTGTGTGTAAAGGAGATCTGGGCGGCTCTCAGCGAGTGTTAGAGCGGCAGTGGACGTCATTTCTTAAGGCCCGTCTGAACTGCTCCATCCCTGGAGACTCACATTTCTACTTCAACCTGCTGCAGTCCACCAGCCCCATCATACGCATGCAGGGCAGAGACGTCATCCTGGGAGTCTTCTCTACACCCTCCAACAGGTACACACACACACACACACACACACACACTCGCGCACACACACTAATGCACACACACTTACTCATGCACGCACACATGCACACACACAGTTACACATACACACACTTACTCACATGATATTTCACACACATGCACATTTGTACACATGCACACACACTCACACACGCACACACTCATGCTCACACACAGTCACACATGCGCGCATACATGCACACACATACACTCACTCTTACACTCTCACACACATTCACAAGCTTACGCACGCATGCACACACTCACGCACACATGCACACTCACACACACATACACACACACATTCGCACACACACTCACACACACGCATGCATGCACACACACACACACTAACGCATACACACACACACACACACACACCTGCACGCATACACACACACACACTTGCGCACGCGCACACACCCACACAGGGGATGCATGTGTGTGTGTGTGTGTGTGTGTGTGTGTGTGTGTGTGTGTGTGTGTGTGTGTGTGTGTGTGTGTGTGTGTGTGTGTGTGTGTGTGTGTGTGTGTGTGTGTGTGGGTGTGTGTGTGTGTGTGTGTGTGTGTGTGTGTGTGTGCGTGTGTGCGCGTGTGTGTGTGTGTGTGTGTGTGTGTGTGTGCGTGTGTGTGTGTGTGTGTGTGGATGATGAATGCAGATGAGACTGTAATGCTGTTCTGAGGCAGGAGGAAAATAAGAACAAAATCCCTGAGGAAGGTGATTTCCTCAAATCATTGTGGCAGCATTTATTGTTTCAGACCAGGTTACTGTTATTTATGAAGCGCTGGGATGCTGAGGTGTGTCAAGAACACGTCTGGGTTTTATTTCACAGCCAAATTACAAAAGGGAACCAAAATAAGATCATGTTTTATTTTATTGTTTATTTCTGTCCTTTTATTTATTTATAAATTAAATGAGTTAATTATTTCTTAGCTGATTTGTGTGTGAGCAAATATGCTAAATTGTTATTAAATAATGCAAATAAATAAATAAATATTAAAAACAAAAATAACAAAACATCAGGAAAATATTTTACATCTAAATTTAAAAGAAGATAAATAAGATCTTTATTTTATTTTATTGTACATATATTAAATATTTTTTGTTTGTTTGTAAATTAAGCAGTGGCGGCTGGTCAATAGAGGGCGCTGGGGCGCCGCCCCCTCTTCAAGTTAGACCCCTTTAATATGTTAATGTTTATTATCACAAATATTAACAAAATAAACTGATTTAATTATAACATTCTAACATTTATTGTAGTCATACTAACATTTATTGAAAAAAAATGTATGAACAATATTTTTTCATATGTGTGCGGGGCGCCGGACTAATGAGTGTCTATGTAGGTACACAAACTTTTGCAATGCACGTGATATGACGATAAGCTCTAATTGGCCGGTTTTAAATTGTCCTTGGGGCGCAGCGCTCTGCGCCCCGAACCCTTCCATTTTTGTTGTTAGAACGAATCATATTTGTTTTTATATGATTGGCCTTATGTGATTGGACCATTCTCACCAAAGAGCTTAGAATGCAATTTCTCGAGATGAAGGAAAATTCCGTTGTATCTTTGCAAAGATATCCGTTCACAAGGCGTTTGGATGAAGAAAAAAAAAAGAATCAAAAAGCTTGGACCAGATCGACCGTCTTTGCAAATTCACTAGTAGTCAAGTGATGGCGAGCGCGCGAATATTCGGGGCTTTTCCAGCACTTGTTATGACAAACGGAGATGGCCGGTGTCATGAGAAATCGGGTCCCCCCTGCAATCGAGTCCGCTTAGGACTTAGGACATGTAAGTCATACCTTTTACTATTTCCGTGTTTGCTGTTTCAAACAGCATGACGCAAGAGAGGCTGAATGCATTGGCTATGCTGTCAATAGAGAAGACACTGGTGACTGAGATGACTGACTTTAACGGTTATTGAGAAATTTGCAAGCCAGAAATAAAAAAGGAGAGCATAATTTATTTTCAAGTAGTGCTACTGGCCAGTGATTAGGCAACATTTGTTTGTGTGTGTGTGTGTGTGTGTGTGTGTTTACTGATTATCTTGATTACTTCATTACTGATAATAAACCCAAATTGAACTAAAATGAACTGATTTGTGATGCATTTATTGTATGCTTTAGTCATATTTTTGTTTTTTGATACATCACCTGAAAAATGGCTTTAACACTCTTACTTTACCAACAGTTAGATTTTTTTCTGGTGTTTGCGCCCCCCCCCCCCCCCCCAACCCCCAAAATTTTTTAACACCAGCCGCCACTGAAATTAAGTAAGTTTATTGTTTTTAACCGTTTAATCGAATTTGTGTAACAGCAAATATGCTGAATTGTTAATAAATATATAAATAAATCAACGATTAAATAAATAAATAAATATTAAAAACAAAATATTTACAAAACGCCAACACAACATAATTTTATCTGTTTAATTTAATTTATTTATTTATTTATTTATTTATTTATTTATTTATTTATTTATGTTTGTTTGTTTGTTTGTTTGTTTGTTTGTTTGTTTGTTTGTTCATTTGTTTATTTATTTATTTGTTTGTTTTTTGTTCTTATATACAGCTGAAGTCAGAATTATTATTATTAATAATAATAATTATTATTATTATTTAAATATTTTCCAAATTATGTTTAACAGAGCAAGGACATTTTCACAGTATGTCTGGTAATATTTTTTTCTTCTGGACAAAGTCTTATCTGTTTTATTTGGGCTAAAATAAAAACAGTTTTTAATTTTTTTTAAAATCCATTTTAAGGTCAAAATTATTAGCCCCTTTAAGCTATACTTTTTTTCGAAAGTCTACAGAATAAACCATTGTTATACAATAACTTGCCTAATTACCCTAACCTGCCTAGTTAACCTAATTTACCTAGTTAAGCCTTTAAAGTGTTCTGAAAAATATCTAGTAAAATATTATTTACTGCAATCATGACAAAGATAAAATAAACCAGTTATTAGAGATGAGTTATTAAATTTATTATGCTTAGAAATGTGTTTAAATTTTTTTCTCTCCATTAAACAGAAATTGGGGAAAAAAATAAACAGGGGGGCTAATAATTCAGGGGGGCTAATAATTCTGATGTAATTTTTAATATTTGTTTTATATCCATTACAATTGGGGAAATATTTGCTCTATTATCAAGAAAAAAAATGTAACCAAACCTGTAAAAATAACAAAAAGTATTGTCAGTTGTCATAATAAATATTACTGATTAATATATATTTTCCTGCTGAATATAAAAAAATATGATGCACAAAAAGTATGAATAAACTCCCATGCACACAATAGAATGTAGTACAATGATTATTGGAAGTGGTGTTAGTGAGGCCAGCAGGGGGCGTTCAACCTGCGTGAGTCTGTGTGAGTCCTAATGCCCCAGTAAAGTGAAGGGGACACTATACTGTCAAGTGGGCACCGTCTTTCAGATGAGACATTAAACCGAGGTCCTGACTCTCTGTGGTCATTAAAAATCTCACTTCTCGTAAAGCAGGGGTGTCCAAACTGTGTCCTGGAGGACCGCTGTCCAGCAAAGTTTAGTTCCAACCCCAATCAGACACACCTGGGCTAGCTAATCAAGCTCTTACTAGGCTTACTAGAAATATACTTGCAGGTGTGTTGAGGCAAGTTGGAGCTAAAATCTGCAGGATACTGGCCCTCCAGGACTGAGTTTGGACACCCCTGTCGTAAAGAGTATGTCCTGGCCAAATTCCCTCCATCGACCCTTACCCAACATGGCCTCCCAATCATCCCCATCCACCGAATTGACTCTATCACTGTCTCTACACTCCACCAATAGCTGGTGCGTGGTGAGCGCACTAGCGCCGTTGTGCTGTAGCTGCCATCACATCATTGAAGTAGATGCTGCACACTGGTGGTGGAGTGGGGAGACCCCCCTCTCATGATTGTGAAGCGTTTTGGGTCTATGGCCATACATGATAAATGCGCTATATAAATACACATAACTTACTTACTTACTGCATATGTGTGTGCATTTGTGTGTGTTTGTGCGTGTGTGTGTAGTACTAAATTCAATACATCCCTCTATTATATCTGTACCAATAAAAGTGCACTGATTATAGTTGTTATTCTGTTACAGAAAGAGAAAAACATTAGTTTTGTGTAATGTGAATGAAAATTACACAAACATTGAAGCAAAAAAATCCACTCATGGTTATGAAAATTACATTTCTTCATGGTTTACTTGACTTAATTATGAGAATCTGAGAAAATTCTTCTCTGATATTAAAATAATGTTCTAACAGGCTTGTGTTTCTTTGAGAAAAACTATAATTTCTTCTACTGTTAGCATACTGAATTATGATCTGCACATGTTTTTGTGACATTCACCCAGTAAATGTGTAAAGATTAGGAAATATAACTAAATTGAAAGGAATGGAAAGCGTCTCAACACGGGCACTTCAGCACGTTCCTCTGTGATTTAGCGTCTTATTAGTGTGTTTTCAGCCCGAGCAGCACCAATGAATCCAATTTCAAGGCAATTTGGATTTTGTTCTTTTGATATTCTGCCTGAAATGTTTCTCTTTTTTGTCTCTCTCGCTAGTAGAAAGACAAAGCGAGGAGTCGAGAGAGTTTTATTGTCTCTGGTTTTAAAATTGTGTTATCAGAGATGTTGAGGAATGATATAAACACATTTTAACAGTGGGCGAAAACACAGCTCTGTTTTTCCTCTGGGTTGTGAAGGGCCAGTTCAGATTGTGCTGTAGATTTTGCAGTAACAGTTATGACATCTGTCAAAATGTGCAAAGAGGGAAAGAGTCAGAGTGGCAGAAACAGCTGTATACGTTTAGAGAAATCTGCTTCTGCCTGCTGAGAAATCTGACAGTGGAGTGTGTGTTTTTTTGTTTTTGTTTTGTTTAGTTTTTTTGGTTGGGACATTATCATGATAGCAATACTCTGAAATGTGTGAGGTATTTTATGATGATATTTAGATTTAGTGCTTTTACATGTCTTTGTGAGTATATTTATTTATAGTGATGGCACGCATGCTACAGATCAAAAGATTGGGGTCTGTACATTTTCAAAAAAAAGAAAAAGATCACTTTTATACACTAATGATGCAGTTTTTTAAGCTATTATTTATTTAATTGTTTTAGTACATGTATTATTATTATTTTTTTGCAGTAATGTCCTGCAGATATTTGAATGATGTTATGTATTATAAAAATAAAAACTATTATTACATATTATGGTAACACTTTACAATAAGGTTCATTAGTTAATGCATTTACTAACATGAACTAATCATGAATAACACTTGTTCAGCATTTATTAATCATAATTCAACATTCTCTAATGCATTATTAACATCCAAGTTTATGCTTGTTAACATTAGTTAATGCACCGTGAAATAACATGAACTAACAATGAATAACTGTATTTCATTAACTAACGTTAACTAACATGAACAAATGCTGTAGTAAATGTATTGTCTATTGTTTGTTTATGTTAGTAAATGCATTAACTAACATTAACTAATGAACCTTATTGTAAAGTGTTACCCATATTATAAATAAATAAATATAATACAATTATGTTCAAATATTATTTAAAATAAATAAACAAACAAATAAATGCATAAATAAATAAATAAATAAATAAATGTTATCAACATTTATAATAATTAAGTATCTGACACTGGAGTGTTTTGTTTTTGGTTGAAACATTATCATAATAGCAATACTCTGAAATTTGTGAGGTATTTTATGATGATATTTACATGGTGCTTTTACATGTCTTTGTATGTATATTTATCTAAAGAAAGGCACACATGCTACAGATCAAAAGATTGGGATCTGCAATTGTTCTGCAAAAAAGAAAAAACTTATACACTCAATGCAATTGTTTTTTTTAATCTATTTTTTTTTTATATTTTATATTTTTTTATATTTATATTTGTTTTATTTTATTAAATTAAATTACATTTTTTATTTAATAATTAAAAAAAATAATTAGACAATTATAACAATTATTTAAATTATTATATCATTTAATTGTTATTAAAAAATAAAAGTGTAAACATAAAACAATAATTTTAAATAATTTTACTTAAATAATTAAAAATAACATAGTTAAAATATTTTTATTATTATTGTTTATTTTATGTAATGTCAAGTATGTTCATTTCAGTAATACACTAAGGATGCAGTTGTTTTTTAATTTACTTTTATTTAATTATTTTTGTTATTTAATTTTTAGTTTCATTTACATTTGTTTACAATTATTTTGTTTTAGTTACATTTTTTATTATTTCATTAAAAATATATATTTTTTATTTTAATTAAATAAAAACATTAATAATTATAGAAATGTCCTGCAGAAATTTAAATGAATAATACTTATTATGTATTCTAAAAATTAAATGCTATTAATAAATATTATAAAAAAATAAATACAATGTAATTGTAAACAGTAAATAAAATAATGACATCAATTATGTCCATGCAATTACGTAAAAAAATGCTGGGTTCTACACAACCCATTTGTGTTGGGACAACATGAAGGAATTAAGTTAACTTATTCGTTTTTACAAATTTGTTTGTAAAGTTGATTGAACATGAAACAATTAAGTTGTCCCAACGAAATCTCAAAAAGTGTGTTGCTGCTAATTTTAAATAAGCAGTTTGAACAAACAACAAAAACAATTTGAGTGAATATTTTTCAACCAAAAATAAAAATAACTAATTAACCAGCACAAACTTATTTGCTTTCTTTGTAGTTTTTACTTTGAATGAAGTACTTTGAATTTGTTAGTACTTTGAATGAAGTAGAAGAACGGTTATATTTTATTTTAAATAGTATAGTGATTTTTGATCATGTGATGCTAAAAGTCTTACATTCCCAGTCTTTTAAAAAGTAGTGTATAATAATGCGTCATTTTACTTGTATGATATTATACGGCAGCAATATTATAACAGCATTGAAGCAACAATCTAACTCATTGATGTTAATTATTTGATGCAAAATTATTTCCAACTCATTTTATTTCCCAGCAGGTTAATGCTCATTTCAATCATTTTACTCACAATTTGTCTGCTAATTGTTTACGAAAATAATTTAGCAGTGATTATCTCACTATGTGTGGCAGTGTTACTGTCTAAAGCCGTCACTAAAGTGCCACCACAGGTGGATTTGCACGGCAGGGCTGGATATGAAATCACTGGAGGTTTTGTACAATGACATTTCACATCTCAGTGGAAACCAAAATCCCTCTGAGCAAATAATAGATTTTAAAATACTTGAACTAAGACTAGGATTGCTGGTGCCATTCTATTGAAGAAAGAAAAACTGTCACTAGTATAAATGAAACTGAAAAAAAAAGTTACTCAAAATGACTGTAAATGAAAATGACTGAAAATAAACTATTGTGATCAGCTATTGCTTTCGAATTGTGGTTCAAAAGAAGGCGAACTAATAAAACTGGCCTTGACAAAATTGAAGGGTACCAACAATTTTGTCCACGTTTGTAGAAGTGTGCACTAGATGTATATAGCGTCCTCCACTAATATTGGCACCATTGGTAAATATGAGCAAAGAAGTCTTTAAAAAATGTCTGTATTGTTTAAGTTTTTGATCTTTTGCTCAAAATATTAACAAAAACAAATATCCTGTGTCTAACAATTATTGGCACTATGAATTCATATGAGCAAGCTGTTTTTTAAGTATATGTTTTTAGATATTTACATTTTTAGTACACTGCAAAAAATGCTTTTATGCTGAGTTCAGACTACATGATTTTAGCGCCAGTTTTGACTTGCCGACAGGTTTTGAGAAATTGCAGACAAATGCCTGAAATCCCAGGCAAATCGGTGCTCGTTCACGTAACAATCACAGAGTGTGAACTATCAAACGATATAAGAGAATTGCAGATGAGTCTCTGACACCCGTATATTTGGCATGATAAATATCTGGAGCTGTCGGCGATTCAAAATCATGAACGTGAAAAAAACATCGGCGATTACCTATAGCCAATGAGAGAGCAGCATCCAGTATGGGTATCTGCACACCAGCGGGAGGTTGGGGGAGAAGTTAAAAGTGATTATTTTCGGTATGTTTGGACCCAATAAATGGAGAAAAAACTAGCGTAAATTTGGCAGGAGCACCCATGTATGAGGTGTCATCTGGAAAATACCACAACCAGGTCAAAAAAGACAAAAAGTTGAGGAAAAATTGCTAATTCCCTTCAAAGTCAGGTGAGCAAAATAAGTACATTTACTACTCCACTGAAGGCTGAAGGCTAGTTAATACCAAAAGATATACTATGTGACATCATGTTGTTTCCATGTCACTTCTCGCGTGTGTAAGATGTAGTTGGTGAAGAGAGCTAGCGTTTTGGAAGTGTTATTGCAGAGCAAAAGTATAATATGCACGGCTATGCGCAAGGCACGCACCGTGGGTCACAACGATCACTCGACGCAGAAGTATAAATCAGCCTTAAATCTAAATATCTAAAAATTCTTAAATCAAGAAACATTTTCTAGACAAGGAAAAAAATTGTCTTGTTTTTAAAAAATAATGTCAAATTTACAGTGAGTTTTTCCGTAAAACAAGGTAAATAATTTGCCAGTGGTGTAAGCAAAATAATGTTATTTCAAAACAAAAACAATATTGAAAAACTCACTCTTTAATGTTTCAGATCATCAAACCAATTTAAATGTTAGTCAAAGATAACACAAGTAAATGCATCATGCAGTTTTGAAATGAAGGTATTTATTTATTATTAGGAGAATTTTACAAATATTTTTATTATTAAGGGGAAACAAAATCCAAAATGTGAAAAAGTGTTTTCTTAGGACAATGATCCAAAGCACACCAGCAAGTCCACTTCTGAATGGCTGAAAAACAAAACAAAATGACTTTGGAACTTGAAACTTTGGAGTGGCCTAGTCAAAGTCCTGAACTAAATTCAATTGAGATGTTGTGACCTCAAAAAGACAGTTCATGCTCAAAAACTCTCCAATGTGGCTGAATTACAAAGTCCACATCTGAATGGCTGAAGAAAAAGCAAAATGAAGACTTTGTAGTGGCCTAGTCAATGTCCTGATCTAAATCCAATTGAGATACTGTGGTATGACCTCAAAAGGGCAGTTTATGCTTAAAAACCCACCAATCTGTCTGAATTACAATGGTTTTGTACACAGGGCTTTGTAGTTTTGGATTTTGTTTTCCCTTAATAATAAAAAGCTTTAATTTAAAACTGCATGATGTATTTACTTGTGTTGTCTTTGACTAATATTTAAATTAGCTGGATCATCTAAAACATTAAAGTGTGACAAACATGCAAAAAAAAGAAATCAGTAGAGAACCACTGTACATCGTCAAAAGTCTATACTTACCATTTTTTTTATCTTGTTTTTCATTAACATTTTAAGCAAAAAATGTCAATATTGTTTAAGCCTTTGATCTTTTGCTCAAAATATTAGCAAAACATATTCTGTGAGCAACAAATGAAAGTATTACGTATGAATTCATATGAGCAAACTGTTTTCAAGTATTTAGTAAACTGCAAAAAAAAAAAAAGCTTTTCTTACTTAGTTTTGTCTTGTTTCCAAGTTTAAATATCTAAAAATTCTTAAATCAAGAATTATTTGTTTAAATCAAGAAGTATTTTCTATACAAGTAAAAAACATGGTCTTGTTTTTAAAAATAATGTCAAAATTAGGTCCGTTTTTCCTTAAAACACGCAAAATAATTTTATTTCAAAATAAAAACAAGATTGAAAAACTGATTTATTTTATTTTATTTTATTTTTTGCATGTTTGTCACACTTTAATGTTTCAGATCATCAAACAAATTTAAATATTAGTCAAAGATAACACCATTTTTTTTTGAGTGGCCTAGTCAAAGTCCTGACCTAAATCCAATTGACCTGGTTCTTTCATGCTCAAAAAATCCTCCAATGTGGCTGAATTACAATGCTTTTTTACACAGGCTTTTTTTATTTTTGCTTAATAAAAAAAAAAAAACTTCATTTCAAAACTGCATGTTATGATTACTTGTGTTATCTTTAACTAATATTTCAATTAGTTTGATGATCTGAAACATTAAAGTGTGACAAACATGCAAAAAAAAAATTAAACGAGTACTTCACACCAGTGTACATTGTCAAAAGTCTATACTCACCGCTTTCTTTAATCTTCAGTTTTTCATTTACGTTTTGATCAAAAGATCAAACAATAAAAGAAATTTATTCACAGCCTTTTTTTGCTCATATTTACCTAAGAAGCCAATATTACTGTAGTGTGCTGTAAAACATCTCCTTGTTGGGTCTACATTGAAAAAACAAACCTGGGAATACTTTGAAAGAAAAGCAAAAAAAAAAATGCAAGAAGAATTGGCGTTGAATTGCACACGGCGCACTGGCGCAGCACGACTCAACAGGATCTTTAAATCACTAGCTTGAAAAATCTCCCAATAGAGAACAGACATTTACATACTGTAGATCCAAAAAATACAGGCAAGCGGAGACAAAGACTGATTGAAGAAGATACTGTAGTACAGCCAGCTCATAAAGCGAAAGAATCAGCTCAACTAAATGGATAAATGGATGAATAAATGTTAGAAAACCTGAGGAGTGTCCACTTATTAGTATGATGTTTGTTTTGCTTATTTTAATAGCAAATTTCTATCTTATTTATTTATGTTTTATGCATTATTTGGAACAATAATTAATTAATAAATTTATTTATTACTAATATTATTATTATTATTAAACATTTAATTTAATATTGGTATTATTATTATTATTATTATTATTATTATTATTATTATTATTATTAATAAATGTTCAATTTATTATTACTATTATTATTTTTATTAAACTTTTAATTTATTATTATTATTTTATTTTATTTTTTATTATTATTTTTTTTATTAAATGTTCAATTTATTATTATTATTGTTGTTTTTATTGTTATTAAACATTTAATTTATTTATTATTATTATTAATTTTATTATTATTATTATTTAACATTTTAATGTCATTCGGAAACTCAAGAATAATAAATGCTATTATTTTGTTTTGCTTATACTAACTGCAAATTTCTATATTATATTTTTATGTTTTATGCAATGCTTGGTACAATATATTTATATTCATATTTATATTTATATTTATATTTATATTTATATTATTATTATTATTATTATTATTATTAGTAGTAGTAGTAGTAGTAGTAGTAGGAGTAGGAGTAGGAGTATTGTTATTATTGTTATTGTTGTTATTATTATTATTATTATTAGAAATGCTGTTATTTTGTTTATTTTAATTATTATTGTTGTTATTGTTATTATTATTATTATTATTATTATTATTATTATTATTATTATTATTGCATTATCATTGTTCAATTATTTTGTTACCTATCTTTTCCTCCACATTATATTTTCCTCCACATAGCTGATTTCTATATTTATATTCCAAGTCATATACAAAATCAATCAGCTTTATTATTTGATGCAGGAATTGCCATTTTATTATTTCTTTTATTTTTGCACAAATAAAAATCATAGGAATACAAAACAAAATTTTTTATAAAATGCCAAATTTGAGTAATTAATTATGCATTATTCGAGGTTCTTCAAGCATTAGCAAAGTTTACGTTTACATTTTATATTTCAATTCTTGTGGCACGTAATATAGCTGACAATACCATGACTTGTTTGTCCAGCAGCAATTTGGTTGGTGTATTTTTTTTTTATTACCTCAGTTGACCTGCTTGATTATTGGCAGAACTGTATAGTTGTTCAACATGTGAAGGCAGATCTGTTGTGTGCTGTTTTATTTATTTTTTCTTCTTTCTCTAAGTAATGGCTGAGCTTCAATGCCAAAGTACAACCAGCATGAACCTCCTGCTCTCCGCCGTGTCCATTTTTCTCGTTTAGTCCTCATTTCTCAGACCCCTGTGGTGTTATGTCTCTGTGTGATGAGCTGATTTTTGCCCACTGGAGCGGGCAGTTTCATGGGCGGCTTGCCAGAGAGCCTTTAAAACACTGGCCGAAAGGTGAAGAGGGCCCAGAGCCAGACAAAGTAGAGCTGGTTTGTCTGGATGCGACTTTACAAGGCTGTAGATCAACGCATCTGACAGCTCATTGGCTGGAGGAGAGCACAAACTTCTGACACGTTATTGGCTGAACGGCTGTTCACAAAATGGCTCCCGTTTGGTGTCTGTGTCTTTTTTGTGCAACAGCAAAAAGGTCATAACATGTACACTCACAAAAAGATTTTTTTGCTGCTTATTCAAAGTACTTCTTTTAAAATGAGTTGAGTCGACACACTTCTTGATTAATTGTTTTATGTTCAATACACTTAAAGGGCACCTATGATGAAAATCATCTTTTGTAAGCTGTTTGGACAGGACTGTAGGTGTAGATATAGTGTGTCCACAGTTATATTGAGGTGAGTTAAACATAACAAGTCTCTTTTTTTTTATTTCCTAAAGGTAAAATAGGATTCAAATCCCTCCCATTTTGAAACCCACCACAATGTGACGTAGGAGTGTGGCTTTCCCTTTTTATGAATAATAATAATGGAAAATAAAAGAATAAATAAATATATAAATCATAATAATAAATAATAAAAAACATACTAAATATTAAACAAAAAATCAATCAATAAATTTAAATGTGAACTAATATTTAATTATTAAATAAATTATTACTATATTCAGTTGTTTATTTAACACATACAATTTTTTAAGAATAATGTTCATGAAAAAATAACTTAATAAATATATAAATCCTAATAATAAATAATAAAAACATACTAAATAATAAGCAAAAAAAATTAATAATTAAATGTAAATATTAAATAATATTTAATCATTAAATAAATTATTAATACATTTATTTATTTTTTATTTTTTTTACTGAACACATATATACTGTTCACTCTCATATTGGGGTGATAAAAAGACAATAATTTTCTTTTTTTTTAATTTCCAGAAGTTAAAATGCGATCCAAATCCCTCCCATTTTGAAGCTGACCACAATCTGTACACTCTCAGAAATAAAGGTACGTGATCTGTCACTGGGGTGGTACCTTTTCCAAAGGTACTAATGTGTACTTAAAAGGTCCATATTAATACCTCAAGGGTACATATTAGTACCTTAAAATTTTAAGAGGAACACTTTTGTACTTTTTAGGTATATATTTTTTTAGGGTATTAATATGTACCCTTGAGGTATTAATATGGACCTTTTAGGTACAAATGTGTACCTTTCAAAAAGGTACCACCCCAGTGACAGATCGCATACCTTTATTTCTGAGAGTGTAGGAGTGCGGTTTCCCTGCCCACCCAATTGATTGACAGCCGCATATTAACTCGTATGATCATATCAACAAGACAGGATGTGCACAAAACTACCGGGATTAAAAGATCTGTTCAGCTCTCTCTGATCATCAATCATCATTGAATGTGATCAAGAATGAGTTTTACAAGTCTAAAATGTTTCTAAAACAGAGCATGTTTGTAAAGAATTACAGCGATTTTATCGTCTTTATCACCACAGCCGCATGTCAGTACATTTATAAAACAAGACGCTTCAATCCCGGTTTGTGGACATTAAATCAGGTTTATTTTGTACATTATTATAACAGATTTCCATAAAGCAAAGTGTATCCTGTCACATTGCAAAGTTAAACACGCACCGTGTGTATTCGTGAACTTTGTTATAACATTGTGTGTGACTCATCATTTCAGAAAGGCTTGAATTAACTCCACAACAAATACATCAAATAATCATTGGGAAAGTTCTTTCTGCAGTATTTCTCACAGAACTGCTTCCTTAATGTCTATCACTGTGCTGTTTATCTAACGCTGCCGGAGATTGATGCACACTCTGACAGGCACGTGGGAATGGTGGGCTGGGAGAATTAGCACAGACAACAAAAACAGCTACAATGTGTTCAGAGAAGAAAATTCTAATCTTCTGAAAGGTATGATAAATAATCTAATGGGTGCTTTGTGCTGAACTTTACAGACACGTTCTGGAGACACAAAAGACTAATCTGAA
This sequence comes from Danio kyathit, assembly GCA_903798195.1. Lineage (NCBI taxonomy): Eukaryota > Metazoa > Chordata > Actinopteri > Cypriniformes > Danionidae > Danio > Danio kyathit. The sequence goes on from LR812520.1 coordinate 58,187,916, forward strand.
CGAGCCCCTATTATGGATTTTTGAAAATGACCTTCCATGCAGTGTGTAACATCTCTAAGTGAAGTGAAATATTCAGCTAAGGCTTAAATCTGAAAGTGCACCATGTTTAAAACTATTGATTCATCTATAAAAGAGTCGACTCAGAGTGGTTTAAATGAATCGTCAGGGTAACGAATCGTTAGCCGTGCCAGCATGAAGTCGATACAGAACTCAAGTCCCACCCGGGAATATGAAACCCCTGCCCACAAACACTGTAGCAGGAAAAAGAAGAAGACAAACACTGTAGCAGATTCCGGTTGAATCAAGTCGCATAGGCGCTGTTCTCTGAAGTGTGAGGGGAAAGTTAGTGTTATTTTCCCTACCCAAAGATGAGGCTGTGAAGAGTCAGTGGTTGAAGTTTATTGTTGCAAAAATACCTCAGCATTTTATCCCCAGCCTTGTGCTGTGTTCCCATCAGTTTTCTGACAAGTGCTTCAGCATTCTACACTCTAACAACAGGGCATTCGTCGGCCATTTGTTAAAGGAAGGATCAGAAAAGACTATTGATGTAAGAGACTTTGTCAGAGCTTGACAGGAACTTTACAGTACACAGTTCATGGATCAGTTTCTTCCTCCATTTCACAAGTGTAAGTAACTTAAGTGCAATTAAAATGGTTGCCTCCTTGTTTTGTCATAGTCTAGCAAATTATGTATTTAGTTGTGTTTTTTAACTTGTAACGGCTTGTACTGTATCAGGTTAACTCTTTATATTCTCATATCGTGTCTAAAACCACGTTTAAAATGCGACGCGTGCTGCTTTGTTTACAGATTTTAATGCGTTTGTGAGCTCACGAGCCACTGCCATTTGTCATTGCTATGGCCACCGTCAGCTTTTCCTACACACGTGCAGCGGTCAAGTTTCAAATAGTTCAGCTTTTGCCACTGTGTGGATTAATACTGAATGTGTGTCTCTATTTTTACTTATGGTTAAGAACAGAGTAATATGCTGGTGTTTAACTGCATTGCTTTAATGCACTCCTGCACTGGGTTCACAAATACACTCTGCACTCTGACTTCTTCAAAATTGTTGATAAGCCGTGCTGGGCTTTTTTCTCTGTGTCACGCTGAAGTTCTTGAATCTTAATAGACTGGGTCATCGGACCAATAAGCACAGATTAGCATCGCGTTAAGGAGGGGTTTGGGAACTAATGAATCGCTGAACTAATCCTATGGGACTTGTTGGGATAATTAGGTAAAAATAAATGCATATTAAAAGACAATAAAAGTGTTTTTGACCTTGCATGCATATTAGCCTGTTGTTGGAGACCCCTAAAACCAAAATATGACCTTTTATAATGGAAAATAGAGGCTCTTAAATTTTGAAAAAGAGGTAAAATAGGTGTCCTTTAAATTTGAAATAACAATTAAGTTAATTTAATCAATATGTCTTGAGACATTCCCAAAAAAATTCACAGTGTTTATCTTTAAAAGGTTTGATGTTTATTTTATTTTATTTTTTTGGAGGGGGGGGGGGGGGGGGGGGGGGGGGTCTAACATACAGTAATATTGTTGAAATTTAAAAATATCTAAAAATACACTCAGTTTTTTTTTTTTTTTTTTTTGCTGCTTCTTCAAACTGCTTATTTAAAATGAGCTCAATCAATCATTCTTGATTTTTTTTTTGGCACAACTTGATTGTTTTATGTTCATTGATTCATTTTCTTTCGGCTTAGTTCCTTATATATCAGGGGTCACCACAGCGGAATGAACCGCCGACTATTCCGGCATATGTTTGATGCAGCGGATTGTTTTATGCAGCCAAAACCCAGTGCTGGGAAACACCCATACACACTCACACATGCACTCATACCCTATGGCCAGGGCCAGACGGAATCTGTGGACGTTTTTTGCTATTTCTGCGGACAATTTTGGTAAAAATCTGCGGATTTCTGCGGAATTATTTTGGGAGTATCATAACTAGAACCTTAATATGTTAAATAAAAAATAATATCTTTTTAACTTTTATTTAATGTTTAAAATGCAAATCCAATTAGATTAACTGTAAATAGTTAACTTTAAGTAATTAAACAGAATTAATGATGGGCTAAAAATTCTGCGTGCACAGATTCCGTGTGGGCCTACCTATGGCCAATTTAGTTTATTCAATTCACCTATAGCGCATGTCTTTGGACTGTGGGGGAAACCGGAGCACCCGGAGAAAACCCACGCCAACATGGGGAGAACATGCAAACTCACACATAAATGCCAACTGGCCCAGCCGGGACTCGAATTAGCAACCTTTTTGCTCTGAGGCAACAGTAATAACCACTGAGCCACCATCTCACCTTATTTTAATTAATAAAACTTTATTAGAACATTCCACTAACATTATATTAATGTTCTGTTAGAGCAAGTTCATTTATATAGAGCATTTCATACACAATGATAATTCAAAGTGCTTTACATAAACAAGAATAAACATGCTAACATTTACACAACTTTTAAGGAACTTTATGGAAGGTTCTAAAACCATTGAGCAATAATAATAATTATGTTTGCCTTAGTAAACACTGTTAATAAAGTCACTGCCTGTCAGAACATTGTGTTTTTACTATAATAACCTCCCTTTCTACAATCCCCAGTTGAGTTAAAAGGTGTCAGAACATCAGAACATCACTGTTTGTCCCTTTTATTCCTTTAAACGTTTGCTGTAATTATAAGGTCGTGCGACTTTGGGAAGATGGGAGATGACATCCAGTGACATCTCTGTTAATTTGGTGTAATCTTTTGGCACAGATGTCCTCCATAAGGGTGGCAGGCGGTGGGTTCAGGCTCGTCTCCAAATCAGTCCATTAACAGCAAGCCCACCGCGGCCTTTCCATCCATCAATCTGCGCACATTTTCCAAATTTACCAAATGATACCCTTCAAACCCGAAGCCCTTCAATTACCGGCAGCGCGCATTTTAACAGATCATTTTAGCGTGTATCTATTAGCGGGGAATATTAGAGCAGAAATGGAGTGATTAGAAGGGAATGAGCAGATCTCATCATGTCTGAATGCCATGATTGCTCTGAAACGCTTTTCATTTAGACACTGTGGAAGGTGGAAGGACTTGTTCTGCTATACTTGCTCTGTCATTGTGATCGGGAAAATGTTGCCATTGTGTTAAGTTCATTTTCATCAGAGATGCTTGCTTTTTACTGTCTGATTAGGAAATATAGCTCATGGTGTAATGGTGTAATCATAAGCTGTGAACACACATTGCATAATTCAAAGCATAATTCAACCATAAATGGAAATGCAGGGATCGTTTTCTTATGTTTTTCAGATTAAAATAAATAACAAATAAATATATTATAATAAATAAATAAATAAATAACAAAAACTAAATAAATATAAATAAATAAATATTTAAATGTTAAATAAATTGTTAATATATGTAGTTGTTTAACACATGCATTTTTTAAAGAATAATATTTATGAAAAATAAAATAATAAATAAATATAAAAATTCTAATAATAAACAATAAAACATGCTAAATAATAAACAAAAAATATATGTAAGTATTTAATAATTTTTAATTGTTAAATAAATTATAAATATTTAATTTTTTTATTTTTACACATACAAATTTTAAGAATATTAATGAAAAATAAAATAATAAACAAATATATAAATTCTAATAACAAATAATAAAAACATACTAAAATAATAAGCATAAATAAATAAATATATGTAAATATTAAATACTATTTAATTATTAAATAAATTATTAATATATTTATTTATTTTATTTTTTAGCACAAACATTTTTTAAGAATAATATTAATGAAAAATAAAATAATAAATAAATATATAAATCCTAATAAAAATAATAAAAAACATACTAAATATAAAAATAAAAAAATACATTTAAATATGAACTAATATTTAATTATTAAATAAATTATTAATATATTTAGTTGTTTATTTAACACATACAATTTTTTAAGAATAATATTCATGAAAAAATAACATAATAAATAAAACATAAATATATAAATCCTAATAATAAATAATAAAAACACACTAAATAATAAATAAAAAAATAAATGTAAATATTGAATAATATTTAATCATTAAATAAATTATTAATACATTTATTTACTTTTTATTTATTTTTATTTAACACCTAAAATTTTTAAAGAATATTAATAATTTAAAAATTATATTTATGTCCAATTGTATGTTTGTTTATGTAATGGGAATTGTTTTAAGCATTTTTGTTTATTTAATTTCTCAGAATATCTTCTTTTATTTTCTGCAAGAATAAATAAAGTCAAACATGTGTGGAAATTAGGCAGTGGTGATTAAAATAATATTAAAAATATATTAAATCTAAAGTTTTTTATGAAAAACAAATTACTTTAAAATTAAAGAGAAAATAAAAGATATGTAAAAAATTATAGCTATACACAAATATTTATAAAATATATATTTTTTATTGATTTTTATTTTAATTGTTATTAAATATATTCTCATAAGCTGATTTAAAATGTTATAAATAAATAAATAATAAATAAAAAAATATATATATATAAGATTTACCTTAAAACACAAAACACTTTAAAATATTGCGCAAATATTGAGTTAAATAATTCCATTGTTAATGAAATAAAGTATTTAAAACAAAATATAACAGAACAGCGGAATGAACTATTCAAGCATGTTTCACGGTGCATATGCCCTTCCAGTCGCAACCCAGTACTGGGAATCACCCATACACTCTCAAATGCAATTTAGTTAATTCAATTCACCTATAGCGCATGTCTTTGGACTGTGGGGGAAATCTGAGCACCCAGAGGAAACCCACGCCAACATGGGAAGAACATGCAAACTCCACACAAAATGACTTGAACCAGCAACCTTCTTGCTGTGAGGTGACAGTGCTAACCACTGAGCCACTATGCTGCCCTATATAATACTTATGCAAATAAAACAGACAAATATTGAGTAAAGTAATCCATAGTAATTACACGTTTTAATGAACTCTTTTATTGGCACATTTCAGCACCAATAATTACATTAATTTACAAGGCATATAAACCTAAAGTCATGGTTTACAGATTTCTAAGACCATTAGGGGGAAAAAGATAAGTTCCCTGTCTGAGACTAAATGTCGCTGTCATGGAAGATAAAACACGAGGTCTGGCTTATTTTTAAGTCCAGATTTGGCCAAATGTTGTCCAGCATTGGCTCAGCAGGTCTGGTGTCAGGTGAGGGGCGCAGACAAGCCTCTCTTCCAGCGGGACACCAGACAAAACTGGCCAAATCAGTCCAAACACACATGTCCTGAGAGCAGCTGATGGGACATGTGTGAACGCAGACACGGCCAAACAATCTGCTTCTGTGATTCAAACTCCCTTTCTGCTGTTTACCGTTGTTCTGCCTGTGTGTTTTGCTTTTTTGTTTTGCGTATGACAGGATGAAGCCCACATGACATCTTTAGAATATGAATATTTGCACATTTAGCTGTTTTCATCCCACTAAAAGTACACCTCTGGTGGAAAATGTCATTATGGATTTTGTATTTCTCAGTTAAATAGATTAAAAAAGCAGATGAAAAATGATGAAATGAAGTAAAATTAATGTATTTAAAATTTACAAAGTAAACAAAAGCTTGTAGGAAATAATGACTAAATAATCATAACTAGTTATTATTATTATTATTATTATTATTATTATTATTATTATTATTATTATTATTATTATTATTATTATTATTATTATTAATAGGAAAATAATGAATAAATAATCATAACATCCTTGTAGGAAATAATGAATAAATAATCATAACTAGTTATTATTATTATTTATATTATTATTATTATTATTATTGTTATTATTATTATTATTAATATTATTATATTTTATTATTATTATTATTATTATTATTATTATTATTATTATTATTATTATTGCAGATCTGATTAAAGAATTATAGTTCTTTGTTTTTTGCATTTAATAAAATCCTAAGCAAAGTTAAGAGAAAAAAATTATTTATTTAAAGTTCACATATTTGTTATGAAATAAACAAATGCTCAAAAGAGATATGAATAATTAATCATAACTAATATTATTTATGCAGATTTGATGAATAATGCATTTTTGTTTTACTTGTAAAACAATCAAGCAAAGTAAAGGGGAAAAATGTATAGTTTTTATGGACAAGTAAAATTTATTATTTAAAAATCATGTTTTATTAATGAAATAAACAAAAGCTTGTATGAAATATGAATAAATAATCTGAACAAGTTATGATTAATTATGCAGATTTGATTAATTAAGTATGCTTCTTTTTTACATGTAATATAATCCTAAGCAAAGTAAAGAGACAAAATTATAATTTTTATTAACAAGTAAAATTTGATTGTTTATTTTTATAAGTTATGCAGATTTGATTTATGAATTATGCTTTTATGTAATACACTTCTAAGCAAACCAAAGAGAAAAAAGGTCCTTTTTTATGGACAAGTAAAATTTATTTAAGCTTCACGTTTTTGTTATGAAATAAAAGCTTGTAGAAAATATGAATAATTTGATTAATAAATGTTTATTCTTTTTTGTTTACATGTAATATAATTCGAAGCAAAGTAAAGATACAAAATTATACTTTTTATGGACGAGTAAAAATCATTTCTTTAAAATTTGTGGTTTTATTATGAAATAAACAAAAGCTTGTAGGAAATATGAATGATTCATCATAACTAGTTATTATTAATTATGCAGACTTGATTAATCAAATATGCTTTTTAAACATGTAATACACTTCTAAGCAAACCAAAGAGAAAACAATTATACTTTTTATGGACAAGTAAAATCTGTTTATTTAAAATTTACATTTTTGTTATGAAATAAACAAAAGCTCAAAGGAAATATGAATAATTAATCATAGCTAGTTATTATTAATTAAGCATATTTGATTAATGAATTATGCTTTTTTCATGTAACACAATCCTAAGAAAAGTAAAGAGAAAAAAATTACACTTTATGGAAAACTAAAATTCCTTTATTTAAAATTCAAAGTTTTGTTATGAAATAAAGAAAAGCTTGTAGGAAATATGAATTATTCATCATAGCTAGTTATTATAATTATGAAGATTTGATTAATGAATTATGCAATTTTTGTTTTACATGTAATACAATCCTAAGAAAAGTAAAGAGAAAAAATTATTTTTATGGACAAGTAAAATTCGTTTATTTAAAATATAAACAAAAGCTTGTAGGAAATATGACTAACTTATTATTATTAATTATGCCAATTTGATTAATTAATTATGCGTTTTTTACATGTAATACAATCCTAAGAAATGTAGAGAAAAAAATGTACTTTTTGTGGACAGGCAAAATTCATTTTTTTCAAATTCACATTTTTGTTATGAAATAAACAAAAGCTTGAAGGAAAATGAATAATTAATCATAACTAGTTATTATCAGTTATGTAGATTTGATTATTTAATTATGCCGTTTCTACATGTAATACACTCCTGAGAAAAGTAAAGAGCAAAAATGATACTTTTATGGACGAGTAAAATAAATTGATTTAAAATTGACATTTTTGTTATGAAATAAACAAAAGCTTTTAGGAAGTATGATAACTAATCATAATTAATTTTTATGTAATACACTCCTAAGCAATGTAAAGAGAAAAAATATATTTTTATGGAGAAGTACAATTAAATTGATTTAAAATTCACGTTTTTGTTATGAAATAAACAAAAGCTCGTCAGAAATATAAATAATTAAGATGAAATATTTGATTAATTAGTTATGCGTTTTAGTTTTACATGCACTACACTCCTAAGAAAAGTAAAGAGGACAAAAATTACTTTTATTTGGTTAACTAGATTTCAAAATGTTGTTTTTTCAAACCTATTTCCAAAATCATGGATAAACTTGCTCAAAAATGTAGTAGTTATTTATGACGCAGCCCTAAATTCATTTAATTCTAGAAGAAAACCAAACAATGTGATTTTAAAAATATGCAAGTCTTTATTTCAATAAGAAATTCTGATTTATTTATTTGTTAAATATGGAAGTCTTTATTTTAATAAGTAATTTAGGGGTTTTTTTAGGTTAAAGTGCATTACAGTAAATACAGCAAGTACTCTTTTTTGTCAATGTACATTGAAAATAGCATTTGGTCTAATTAAATAATTAACAATATTTTTCAAGGGAAAAAAGTGACATAGAAAGATCAAAAGAACTAATTTTGAATTAAAATAAATACAAAATTGAAAAGAAAAAAAACAGTTCTTTCAATCTTTTTGCACACTAAACGTTTTTACTGTCGCTTTTGATTAATTTAATAAATCCGTGCTGAATCAATAGCATTTAAAAAATTACTGACCCCAAACGACAGTGATTAAGAGTTCATTTTAATTAAACCGTACGCATCAGAGCATGCCAGAATCGATCACTTCATATTTTCCGTGAGCTTGCATGCCAAAAGCAGCCTTGGGTGCGATTTGTTGTGCTGTTGTGGCTGAAATCTGGACCCAGAAGAAGATCCAAGTTTCCTCAACCGTCAAACTGACCTCCTGCTGTTTGGAGAGAGAGAGAAAGACAAGCTGCCCTAGAACACATGGTGAACACCTGCAGACACACATACACACAGCACTTGTCCATCCTGGCAGTTCACTTTACACTTTTCTTTGGTGTCTGACTGATCTACGATTTTCTTTGTGTTTCATGTGCATCAAGCCGTAATATTTTCCTGCTATATATACTTTTTCCAGTCTTTCTTTTTTAAAAGTAAGAATTCACCTTATGAATAAAACTGTCGTCATTAATTCAACCTTGTGTCTTTCCAGAGAAGTATTTCTTACATGAAACCCAGAAGGTGTTTTATAGATCCAGTCTGTCTCTCTGTCAGTCTTTCTCTGTCTTTCCATTTATCTACATGTTAAAATCATATAGTGACTACATGTAGGTTCTTATTTGCCAAAAAATCCAAGGAAAGTCTCATTCAGCAGAATGTGTATGTGTGCTGTGTTGTTATTTGTGACTTATGTCTTATGTTGCAAAATGCCAAAGATATATAGTGTGGTTGAAAATAAATTGTTTTCTATGCCAGATATTTAAAGGAGACCTACTGTATTATGCCTTTTTTCAAGATCCAAATTAAGTATCTAATGTCCCTACAGTGTGTATGTGAAGATTTATCTCAAAATATCACACTAATAATGTTTTAAAACTCTTTGAAACTGACCCTTTTAGGCTTTGATCCTAATTGTGTCATTTTGGTGACTGTCACTTTAAATTCAAATGAGATTGGGCTCTTTTTAAAAGAGGATAGAGCTACAAATGCCTGTGTGTCAGCATAGTGGCAGATTCAAAAATGAGACTAACATTCTATGCTAATGAGGGAGAGAAATTGGGGGAAAAAATAAACAGGGGGGCTTATAATTCAGGGGGGTTAATAATTCTGACTTCAACTGTATATACATACAGTAGTTGAAGTCAGAATTATTACCCCCCCCCCCCCTGTTTATTTTTTCCCCCAATTTCTGTTTAACGGAGGGAAGATTTTTTTCAACACATTTCTAAACATAATAGTTTTAATAACTCATTAATAACTGATTTATTTCATCTTTGCCATGATGACAGTAAATAATATTTGACTAGATATTTTTCAAGACACTTCTATACAGCTTAAAGTGACATTTAAAGGCTTAACTAGGTTAATTAGGTTAACTAGGCAGGTTAGGGTAATTAGGCAAGTTATTGTATATCGATGGTTTGTTCTGTAGACTATGGAGAAAAAAATTTGCTTAAAGGGGCTAATCATTTTGACCTTAAAATGGTTATTAAATTTAAACTAGCCAAAATAAAACATATAATAATATATATATATATATATATATATATATATATATATATATATATATATATATATATATATATATATATATATATATATATATATATATATATATATATATATATATATATATGTGTGTGTGTGTGTGTGTGTGTGTGTGTGTGTGTGTGTGTGTGTGTGTGTTTATGTGTTTATGTGTGTTTTTTGCTTAAAAATATGCATTGCTAAAACTTAATTTAGACATTTTTTAAAGGTGATTAGATTTAAAGGTATTCAGATTTTATTTTAACCCTCAGATTCTAGAGTTTTAGGTAGTTGTATATCAGCTAAATATCGTCAGAGTCTAACAAACCATATCTCATATTATATATCTCAATACAATCATATATCTCAGTTCCCATATATATTTAATTATACAGCCATGTGAAAAAGTTAGGGCACCCTGTTAAATTCCAAATTATTTTATATCAGGATATAAAAAAATGATTTGATCTTTGTAATGTCTTAACATTTTGGAAAATAAAATCTCAGATGAACAAATAGCATTAACAAAAAATCAGGCACTGCTAATAAAATGACTTAATTCTTATTTTTTTATTTATTTATTTATTTATTTATTTATTTATTTATTTATTTATTTATTTATTTATTTATTTATTTATTTATTTTTATTTATATTTAATTTTTATTTATTTATTTAATTTTAATTTTAATTTTACTTTTATTATTTATTTATTTTATTTTTATTTTATTTTATTTATTTATTTTTATATTTACATTTATTTTGTTTATATTTATTTTATTTTTTATTTATTTTTATTTTTTGTTTTTAGTTTCATTTATTTAATGTATTATTTTATTTTATTCACCTTTTTATATTTATATTTTGTTTATTTTTATTTTATTTATTTTATTATTTTTTTTATTTTTATTTTTTGTTTTATTTATTACATTTTATTATTTTATTTATTTTTACTATTTTTTTTATTTGATCAATTTTAAGTTTTGCCAACACCCATTTTTTGACATGACTGTAGCTTTAGTTGTATAAAACAACTAATGTAAGTATGTCTTATGTAAGTATGGTGAGCTTGTTGAGTCACTTTAGTTCTCATCAAGCTGAATTAGATCAATCTGATGCAAGTGTGTGTGGAGGCGCTCTATAATGAGATGCTGTAGAGGCAGATTGGTCGATTAGTCTGTCAGTTCCAGAAAAACCAATGGGGCTGTTGCGACATGTCACTTTGGCTTAGGGTAACAGCATGTGTGAAAATGTGAGAGTGTGTGTGTGTTTAGGGTGTGGATTGGATCAGTGATGTGTCTTGACCCGCTCTGCTCTGTCTTTATCCAGCATCCCCGGCTCTGCGGTGTGTGCGTTTGACATGCAGCAGCTGGCACGTGTGTTTGAGGGCAGATTCAAAGAGCAGAAATCACCAGAATCCATATGGACACCAGTACCTGATGAACTGGTGCCAAGACCCAGGTATCTGTCTGTCCATCAACATATTACTTATTCATTCATTCATTCATTCATTCATTCATTCATTCATTCATTCATTCATTCATTCATTCATCTGTCTACCCACCCATCCATTCATTCAATCAATCATTCATTCATTCATTCATTTATCTGTCTACCCACCCATCCATTCGTTCATTCATTCATTCATTCATTCATTCATTCATTCATTCATTTAACAATCAAGTCATTCTTCCATTCATCTGTCTACCCACCATTCCATCCATCCATTCATTCATTCATTTAATCATTCTTTCATCTATCAATTCCTCCATCCATTTTTTATCCATCCATCAGTTGATAAATTTTTTTGTCATCCATTAATTGATCGAAGATGATTTTATTCATTCATCCATCCTTTATTTTATTTCATCTATCAATCTATTCATTCTTCTATTCATCTGTCTACTGACCCACCAACCCATCCATCCATCCATTCAAACCATTCATCCATCCATCCATCCATCCATCCATCCATTCATCCACACATTCATTCATTCATTCATTTATTCATTCATCTATCAGTCTATTCATTATTTTATTCATCTGTCCACCAATCCATACATCCATCTAATTATCCAATTATTTATTCATTCAATCATTCATCTACCCATCCATCCCTCTATCCATTTTTTATCCATCCACCAATTCGTTATTTTTTTTTTTTTTGTCATTCATCAATCTATTAATGGATCCAACCATGATTTTATCCATTCATCCACCCTTTTCTTATTATTTAATCTATATACCCATTAATCCATCCATTCAGCCATTTTGTCCATCCAATCTTTAATCAATCCATCACTCCACCATTTTCTCTATCCATCAGTTTATCCATTAATCTGTTCATCCATCCTTACTTCCATATTTGTATGCATTTATACACATATTGGATTTTTTCCAACAATCTACCCATCCATCCATCCACTCATCCACCCATTCATCCATACACTCACCCACCCACTCATCCATCCATACACCCACCCACCCATCCATCTATCCACCCATCAATTCATTTATCCATCCACCCACCCATTCATCCATCCATCCAGTAATCAGTTCATTCATTGTTTTATACACAAATCCATTCATCCACCAATCATTTTTTTTCACTACAAACAATAAATCTGTCCAGCCACCTATTCATCCATCAATGTTTTTTTATCCATTTACCTTCCATCCATCCATCCACCAGTTTATGTATTTAATTATCCATCAATCCATTCATGAATTGTTTTCCAACAATTTATCCACCAATCATTTTCCTCCACCCACCATGTAATCAGTTTATCCATTATTTATACATCAATCCATTTATCCACCAATAATTTTTCCATCCCTCCATTCAACTTTCAATAATTTTTACAATTTACCTGTATCTGTTCATCCATCCATCCATTGATTCATTGATCTATCAATAATGTTTTACATCTATCTATGTAAGTATCCATCCATCCATCCATCCATCCATCCATCCATCTATCCATCTATCCATCTATCTATCTATCTATCTATCTATCTATCTATCTATCTATCTATCTATCTATCTATCTATCTATCTATCTATCTATCTATCTATCTATCCATTGTTCTATCCATTGTTCTATCCATCCATCATTTCATCTATCCATCAATCTATCATTTTATTCATTTCTGCACTTATTACAGTTTTTTGGTTTGGCTCATTTCTTGAAACAGAAATTACATTCGCAAAATTCTAAGATCATTTGGCAAAACAGTGTTACAGTTTAGCACAACACTATAGCTCACTTGCAAAAGCTCATATCTCTCCAAAAACAGTTCACTCATGCAACAAAACTAAATTCCTTTCCCATATAAAAAGTCAGTGCCACAAAAATGGCAAATATCCTTCTCAATTGCTTTGGCTCATTTCTTGAAACAGACCGGACATTCTCAACACTCTTGGTGTTTTTGCCAAAATAATGTGGATGGTTCGGCACAACACCATGGTTCACCTGCAACAGCTCATACCTTTCCCAAAACAGTTCACTCATGTGTCAAAACTAAATTTCCTTCTCATTTAAACAGTCTGTGCCCCCAAAATGCTTCATCCTTTTGGCATTGTGTAAGCACTTCAAGTCAAACTGTTTAGATGTTTTGTCACTATGGCAAAGGACCACTAAAATATCACTCATGTCCACCTTACAGTCTTAGCCCAGTCCTTCATTGACAATGGTTACTGTACTGTTTTTGTCTAGCTAACAGAATACAATTGTGTATAAAACAAAAAAAAAAAAAAAAAGAAATAGGATTTTAGGGTAAGAGTAGCCTCCAAGGTTTGACGTCACACATTGCACTCATACTGCCAAGGAAATGGTAACTCCTATTTTTATTGTAATGATCAACCACACACAATGTAACTTCCATATATCAGAGCAAAAAGAAACTGTATACAGCATAATAAACTGTAATATAAACACACAAACAAAAAACTAGAGTGCTATAACTTTCCCTGCGAAAGTTTTGGATGATGGAGGAGACTGTAGAGCGAGGCACATTAAGGCCGCACTCGGCGACCTGCCTCCGCCATTGTGAGGCCATGGCTTATGACATGGTCTATAACTGTGGCCTGAATTTCATCCGGGACAGCACAGTGTCTTCATGCACCACAGCCTTTTCCACCTATTCCACCACCACGCACCCTTACTCCTCCTCTTCCTCCTCTTCCTTGAGCAGGCATCTGCCCTTGTTCATTTCCTTGGCCAGGTGCCTCCATGTTCAGAAATAGTGCTGGTCCTGCATGGTCAAGCTCTTTACATACATGTTAGGCAGCATTCACAGTCATGGGCAGCACGTGTCAGGTAACTAAACATACTGTTTGATTGGTCATCTGAGATGTGTGAAACTCCTCCTTCATTAGTCAAGTTCTAGTTTCACCTGACTGTCAATTGCTGTAATAAATTGTAATCAAATGTTCCAAGGATTCACCTACTGTATGGTATTCATGGTATTATGGTCTTGACTCATTTTGACAATTGAACAGACTATTGTGCATGTGATGACATATACAACGAAATGACGCTGACACATTTTGGAGAGAACAACCATTAGACTGAGAATTAACAATCAGTTTAGATCAACAAGATCTATTTACTTGGAAATTGTGCTAAATGTAGGCTACCTGTACTTAATCATTTGCAAAGATGTACTTAGACATTTGCAATTTGATGAAATGAATGAGAAATTCAATTCTGTTGTGAACAATTGCCAAGTGGTTTGGAGGTTTGTCCATGTTGTTTTGAGAATGTAATTTCTGTTTCAAGAAATGAGCCAAACCAATGGAGAAAAACTGTAAAGCGTTCAGTTTAGAAATGTTTATATTATGTATGTGGATTTGTTACTTTCTTAGGCCTGGAGGATGTGCTGTCCAGGGCTCCAGATTCAGCACCTCCAACACCCTCCCTGACGAAGTGCTTAATTTCATCAAAATCCATCCTCTGATGGACGAAGCGGTTCCTTTGTTGGGACACAGACCCTGGATAGTCAAGACCATGGTCCGGTAAGAAAAAAAAGAAAACATAAAACAAAAAAGCAAACAGGATATATCAGCAAACCCCAAGATGCTTGTTATATGAAGTGTGTTTCTGAGTTGAAAAGGTGAAGCAAAATTTCTCAAGGCCTCCTAAAAGCAGCGCTGCTTAAACAGAAATTGGCTGATATATCAGGAATCAAAGCCAGAGCTCTGCTGTAGAAGGGCTAATGTTTGTAGCATCTATACTCAATGGACATAATTCTGCGTTAAAAGCGCTTCTATGTCGTCTCTCAAGGTTAGTGGGGAAAAAATACCTTAGTTAAATTATAAATCTGAACTCCAGAAGTGCATCCGTGGAGAGTAAATTGCCTGAGGCCTTCAGACTCACAGAGTAACCGAAGCAAAACATCTTTGAGCAGAGAAGGAAATCTATCAATAAATCACCTTGCTTTAAAAAAAAGATTGAAATGGCCGCTGGGTCCTTTCACTAAAACTAGAGATAAACAGTCCTGAAGGAGGGTGTTGTTGTTGTGATTGTATGAGTGGGAAAAGGTGGACATTTAATTAATTATTATAGTTTAGTTTATTGCTGCAAAAATTGTTTTTTTGTCTTGTTTCTAGTCCAAAAATATTAATAAAAACTTAAAAGTAGGTGTGGGTCATCAGAGACACTATATCTTGCTCACTTTAATCTAAATAAGCCCTTTTTACACCTATTTATCTTATAAGTCTCAACAGAGAGAGAATTTACAAATCTAATCTGTCATGTTGCCTTTTAATTATCTCTTAAGGTATATTAACAAGAATACAAAATTAATTGAAGCAGATAGCAGCAGCAGCTAAATCTGATTTACTGGTCAAGTTATTGTAAAATAAATGGCATACATAGTTGTGACTCTTGGCACAAAACAAAAAATGAACCCTACAGCTAACAGAGAATGTTCTCTGAGCATACTTGCATTCTGCCAAAGTTCTCTCAAAGTTGTAAACAAACCTTTTCGTTAATGTAAAGGGTAACCTGTTATGCATACCTGTCAACCCTCCCGTTTTTCTCGGGATTCTCCCGTATTTTACAGTTCTATCCCGCTATCATCCCGTATCTTCAGTCTTTCTCTGAAGGGTGACAATAAACATTAAAGAGCCGATCCTCCCTATACGCAACCCATAATGCCTAACCACCAGGGGACACCCCTTGCTCTTAAATGTGAATCTGTTTGGTGCTTTGTTTTATTTAGGCATGAAAACACTTTGGAATAAACATAAAAACAACAGGATTCCCTTCCTTTTCATTACAGGTGCTGTTGCCCCTCCTATGCAATCCTCAAAACAGTCATGTAGCGGTGCGTGACTGTCAGCTGGCGCGCTTCAAAGTGATAAATAGATCAATTTAAAGTGACACCTGTTATTTAATGTGATCAAACGAAAAATCCAAATAAATGAGATTCATTCGTTGCTCTTTAATCAGAATGTTTAAGTTTTACAGTGAAGAAAAGATTAATGACAATTAATAACTTGGTTCTATTTCTTTATAATAGCTATTCATTTTAAGCTGAACTGTTTTCTTATCTATTTGCTTCTAATGTATACTATTTGTTTTTTATTTTGTAAATAATAATAATAAAACATATTACTGACAGTTTAACTGTTTATTTACAATGAAACAGCTCCAGAAGAACAGATTTAGTAATTTGGGGCCCCCCCCCTTATTATGTCCCTTATTATGATAGTCATATCCCTTATTTTCACATCCCAGTGTTGACAGGTATGCTATTATTCCCCTTTCACAAGATGTAAAAAAAGTCTCTGATGTCCCTAGAGTGTGTATGTGAAGTTTTAGCTCAAAATACCAAACAAATCATGTTTTATAACTCTTTGAAACTCATTTGATGACTGTCGCTTTAAATTCAAATGAGATTGTGCTCTTTTCAAAAAAAGGCGGAGCTACAAATGCCTGTGTGTCAGCATAGTGGCAGATTCAAAAACAAGACTAACGTCCTATGCTAATGAGTGAGAAATTGTCACTAATGGATGGGGCTTTTCCCTTCTGATGGCACGCACAATAGGAGAATATCAATCAAAGTGTTTCTGCAGACTATTTTTAACAAGTGTGATTATAAAAAATTTAGTTAATACATTTTTACCATTAGAAGCTGGTTATATTCACAGACTGTTGCCACAGAACGGTGTTAAAATGATTTCAAATTGTTTTTTGCATAATAGGTTCCCTTTATTACAATGTTTGCAAAATCACTTTTATTGTCACATCATCAGCAGCACGTGTGCTATGATGAGTGAAAAGCTTAGTTTGCTTAAAGTTATCAAATGTTCTTTAGAGAAAAAAATTTCGTTAGTTTGTCATGGGGGCCAGTTCATGAAAAGCATCCCAAATTAGAGGCCGGAGAGATATGACTTGCAATATGAGTGATGACACAGCAGCATATAAGAGCCCATATGTTGTATTTTGCTCCCTAAGACACCCACATTATATTTTTCTACATTCAATTTTTTTTTAATATATTGTATTTTGAAACTACATAACATCACTGCATTGTACAATGTGGCTTTTTTATTTTACAAACATTCAAATGTATTTCAAAGCACAACAAAATCAGTGATTTGCTCAAGTAGTCTTCTTTTACAGTCGGACACATTCATATGTTATGTTTTGAACTGCATAACAATTAGGGATGCAACAATTCTAAATTTTGGTTGTACGATTATATAGTAAGAAGAATAATCATGGTTTCACGGTTATTACATCTAATGTAAATTTAAGCTTTATATTAGGTGAGTATTTAACTGTTGTTATCTGCATTTATACATACATAATCATTTTAATAATTTATAATAATTCATCTCACATCTTTTGTTTACATTGCACTAAAAGTAGAAATTCAGATCATGAAATTCAGATTCAGCAGAAAGTAGGTCAGGGGTCATCAACAGGGAAGAGTAGACGATTAATATATGGGTCCTTCCTATGTTTTTTTAGTACTTTTTATGAAATTATTATAAAGCATGCTGCATTGTGCTTTTTAAATATTGTTTGTAAATGATTTGTCTCTTTATGTGTTTGATGTATCATGAAATGCTACTGCCCTAATTTAATTGCCCCTGGTGGGATTAATAAAGTTGTTAAACTTAAACTTATGTTGTTTAAACGCGCTATATTAACAGACAACTCATCACCTTGGGATTATAAAGTTTATCTGCGTTCTGAATGATTTTGAGATATTGAGCTTCAAAGTTTTTGCATTCTATAGCAAACAGTATGTGTGTAACATTTGTTTTTTAAATAAAAAGTCTTAAAATGTAAACAACTTATATAAAAAAAACCTCCAATAATGTAAATAAGTTTTCATTTAGTAAGAATATGTCTTTAACTCAATTCTGACAAAAATTTCAGGTAGAACTTTATAATTCTAAGGTGACGAACTGTCAATAGCTGAAAATATACTTGTTTGAATATTTGTCTTTCATTATATTGATGTTGCAACTTTGTTTTTATAGAAGCAATAAGCGTCTGTTAAACTGTGCATGTTATTTTGCTCATTTTGAAGGTACCAGTTGAACACTATGGTGGTGGACACTGAGGCAGGCCCTC
Source organism: Danio kyathit (assembly GCA_903798195.1). Classification (NCBI taxonomy): domain Eukaryota; kingdom Metazoa; phylum Chordata; class Actinopteri; order Cypriniformes; family Danionidae; genus Danio; species Danio kyathit. The sequence goes on from LR812520.1 coordinate 58,206,376, forward strand.
ATCGCAATCGTACCGTGGTTTTCCTCGGCTCTACTAGGGGAACCGTCCTTAAGTTCCTCATCACACCCAGCCCAGAGAACCCATACTCCAATACCAATACATTCCTGGAAGAGCTGGAGGGATACAACCCCGAAAGGTGATGAATGAAATCCAGTTTAACAAGCTAGTGAATTGATACATTTATATGAGGTCTTACAAATCATTATACTGTTATAAATATTTGTCACAGGATTTCCTATATATTTTTTATTATAACATCTTTATAATTATTAGTAATTATTATTATTATACTGTTTTTATTATTTCATATTGTTGTGTTTGTGAAAGTGGTGTAACTGAGAACGTGATTGGCTTATATAGAGCACATTTGCAGCATTTGTCAATCTGAGACGGGTGTTCACACACAAGCACATGCACAGTCAGTTGCACACATCAACGACCAGGAGTTAGAACGATGGCAGATCCAACAAGTTGAAAGGTAGCGTTTGTAAACTGGAAATATAAGCACTACTTTTTCCTCGTTGAGGTGAAAGAAAAGAATGTTTATGTATTGTGCAACTTATGCCCAGGAAAAAAGAGTCTCTGTGTCGGTGACAAGTAATTCCAATCTAATGAAGCACCTCACGTCGTCACATGCCGCCACAAAATTAGTGGCTACACAGGTGATAACGTGAGCTCTTCTAGCAATGGAGGAGACAAAGCCACGACGTCAAAGCAAATACAACTTAAATTTTCTCCAGCGCAAACACTTCAGACAGAATTAAACTAAATAACATCTAGATATACAGTTGAGGACATGCTGCCGTTGTCTCACATTGTCCCACAACACCATTAAAATAGTGTAGATTAGTGTACAATGTTTTATATTTATTTTATAGTCATTTGACTAATTCAATTTGTTTTAAAGTAACGCAATAGTTACCTTCCATGGTAATTAGTTACTTTTATAATTATGCGACTCAGTTACTATTTATGAGAAGTACTGTAACTAGTAACTATAACGAATTACTCTTTCAAAGGAACATGCCTAACGCTGTTTATTTTATGTTAAATGTTTAATGTTATATTTAAGTTTTTTTAATTTAGATGAACTATCACTTTAAAAGTCATGCACTTAGAATTACAATCTATGGACTCTATTTTAACGGTCTAGGCGCAAAGTCTAAAGCTCATGGTGCAAAAGCATTAAGGGCGTGTCCAAATCCACTTTTGCTATTTTAAGGACTGAAAAATACGCTCTGCGCCCCGGCGCATGGTCTAACAGGGTTGTGCTTATTCTCTTCATGAGTTATGGGTGTGTTTTGAGCATATTGTGCATTAAACTAATCAAATTTTCATCTTTCATTCCCTTTAAGAGTCAGTTGCATAGCGCCATAGCACATTTGCTATTTACATGGCAGACTTTGTAAATGGAAAACTTACAAGTAGACAAGTGAAAAACTGTGGAAAAGTGGAAAGCTAAATGCTTCACTAGTGAGAAAACAGTTAAACAGACCATCTGCAGCGAGGATAAAAAAACGAGCCTCCTCCATCTTTACTTTCTCTTTCTCTTTACTCCTTTACTTTCGTGGATAAGGAAACGGTGTTGTACACACTCCACTGAAGACACCCATTAGCCTACATATTTAATTTACTGTAGATTGATAAGCGCAAAGATTTGTTTTAAAGCTATTTCTAAATTCAGTTCTAATTTCCAGCAAGCGAATAAATGAACAATAATAATGAAGTGTGGTCAAAAAACGAAGTTATATCCAAACACATGTCTGTCCATTTCTTATGCCCCATATAGGGATGTATACGTCTCCAAAACCCGACAGGTGGACAAATCTAACTTGTTTTTATTAAAACAAATATAAATATGCATATAATAAATAATACTGCTAATAATAACATTATACACATGCAAATTGTCATGAATAAACTGAAAAAAGTACATCCTGTGTGTATTAAACAATGTGTAAGTGTTGAACCTGCATAGACGCATAACTAACGTGCTCTCCGCTGGACTTTAGACCAGCTTTTAGTTGGTCAATGGCATGATCAGGCATGTGTTTAGCCGAGGACAACAAAGAAGGAAGACTAGACCCACCCACCCATATATATATATATATATATATATATATATATATATATATATATATATATATATATATATATATATATATATATATATATATATATATATATACCATATATATACCATATATATACCATATATGTCTCTGTATGTGTGTGTTTAAATCATAATAATAGAAATAATAATTCTAAAAAATATATAAAAATTCTTTATATAAATATTAGTTTTTTTTTTTTTTTGCTTTAAAAAAATGTTTAGCAGTTTAATAGTCAACTAAATAATGTTTAATAGGTTTATAATTGTACCGCAAAGTTGGGACAGATCCACACACCACCATTAGATGGCGCCACTAACTCGGTTAGTTCTTTTGTGTCCGAAGAATATATATTTCTCTGTAATTTAGTGACTGTAAAAATATTAAGTGCAGTTAAATTGAGTAGCCTAATATGCTTTAACTGACGTGCGGAACGAAGCAGTTAATGCTCGTTCTTGTGCACAATGATGAGCAATGAAAGTGCAGACCATCAATCAGGTTTTCTGCTTTGAACCTCATTAAGACCACCACCCCCCCTCCTCAAAACAAAAACAACTTCGGAAGCCATGGAAATCTGTATTGATACGGAAGAATCACATCCCTGCACAATCTATTTCAGTTCCTCAAAATAGCAACGCACCAACAATGCGCCTTAACACACCTTCTTTATAGACCAGCACACCCATGAGTCCACAAAGTGGCGCAAATGGATTTGCTATTTAAACACCGAGGCGGAAAACGTGAAAATTAGAGTTGCACTGGTCTGAAAATAGCAACAAATCACGCCAAACACGTCTTGTGCCTTATTTGGCTGGGTGTATGATAGGGCTCTAAGTTGTGTCCAAAAAAAAGATGAAAGCGTATTAGCAGACAAGACATGCTTCAGACATTGTGTTCAACTTTGTATACCATGATGACATGCTGCCTCCCTGATAAGAAAGCTCATTTCAGGATTCCAGCGCAGACTTTACAAACGAAAGAGAAAGGGAGATGGAGTT
>LR812520.1:58211984-58574484 GCA_903798195.1 Danio kyathit
AGGCCTACATAAGCTCGAAACAGCGATTTTTGATGACGTTAATCCGACTAAAGTCATAACTGAACTAAACAGAAATGAATTTAAGACATGGAGTATGCAGATATTAGTGGCATTATTGAAGTAAACACCGCAATCAGACTATTACCATCATGTAGGACTTTTCTCCATATTTTCTGACAAGATCCACACATGCGGCTGTCAGTAAAGGACCGCACACACACACACACATCGCAAAATGCATAAGTTTTTTCTTTCCATTCAGTGTGCGTTATTAAATTCCCTAACACTCTCACCAGTCCTTACTCCTTATTTGTGTCTTATACCCCAGTTTGTCACGGGGGCATGAATGAAATGTTCATGAGTGAAGGTGAAACTGCCGAACTCCTGTTAAAGTCACCCAATATTACAGGAAACTCTTCACGTAAACACCTTAATTATATTATTGTCTATTAAGGCAAATAACTAGACTACAGATGTCCATGTAAGCATAGTAAGTAGTGTCTTCGAAGTAAGTGAAAGATCCAGAAGGGCATCCTGCTCATTTGATTCAGAAGGGCAGGTATACATCTGCGCTAAACTCTCAAGGTAAAAGTCATCATAGCTTGCGTAGAATAGACCCAGCTCCCAACCCAACTTTGATAATAGATTAATGGCGATATTTTTTTTTCGCCCGATAAGATGTAGCACGTTAACGCCGATAACGACCCACCACTAATTTATAAGTATTTTTATATTCTGGGTAAAGCATAAAACTAAAAAATGTTAATCCAATTAAAAACTGTCGAGCCGATAATTGAGTTTGTTTTGGGGGGACAACTTAATTGTTTTATGTTCAATTTACTAGAATTTGTAAAACCAATTAACTTAATCAGTTTGTGTTGGGACAACCTGTAGGAATTGTGTGGAACCCAGCATTTTTACAGTGTACATTTCTGGTCTGGCCCATTCACACTCACAGTCTATGGTTCTATATGCAAATAACCATAGTAGTGTAGTGATTGGCTAATCTATCTGCATGTGAAATGTCAGAGTGTGAGTTTGGGTGGTCAGACTGGATTTTAATGAGTTAATGCGTTGTAGGATGTGTTGAGCTGTAAAAGTGCACGTGTGGTTGTATTGAAGGTTTTGATCTGTGTGTGTGTGTGTGTGTGTGTGTGTGTGTGTGTGTGTGTGTGTGTGTGTGTGTGTGTGTGTGTGTGTGTTTGTGTGTGTGTAGATGTGGTGATGACTCCGCACAGGCAATGCAGCCGCTCTCTCTGACCCTGGACAAACCCAGTCACACACTCCTGCTGGCCTTCCACTCGTGTGTGGTGCGAGTGCCTGTCGCCCGCTGCCACCTGCACTCCAGATGCATGAAGTAAGAGACACACACACACACACATGCATACAGTTGAAGTCAGAATTATTAGTCCCCCTGTATTTTTTTTTCCCTAATTTCTGTTTAACGGTGTTAGAAATGTGTTCTGTTCAACACATTTCTAAACATAATAGTTTTAATAACTCATTTCTAATAACTGATTTCTTTTACCATGATATTTTTCAAGATACTAGTATTCAGCTTAAAGTAACATTTAAAGGCTTAACTAGGTTAATTAGGCAAGTTGAAGTAATTAGGCAAGTCATCGAAAAAAATATTGCTTAAGGGGAATAATAATATTGACTTTAAAATGGTTTAAATAAATTAAAACTGCTTTAATTCTAGCCGAAATAAAACAAATAAGACTTTCTCCAGAAGAAAACATATTTTAGGAAATACTGTGAAAACTTTTTTGCTCTGTTAAACATCATTTGGGAAATATTTGAAAAAGAAAAAATAATTATTATTATTTTGACTTCAACTGTAAATGCTGGGTTTCCATCAGCATTGTGAAGTATTGCTTGGAAAAACGAATGGTGGGAATTGCAAATCTGAATTAAAAGTCTCTTAAAACTCCCAAAAGAATTTTTTTTTAGCTTGCTTGAGGTGTTTTGAACTTTTGTGAAAAAGATTTAATGAAAATAATAGATGAAAACGCATTTGCTGAATATAGCAAACATTACACCCACATGACTAATCAGCGGACTCATTTATTCTTGCCGTGTTTACTGTTGGTTGCTAGCTAACCAATACTATACAGTCAGCCACTAACAATTTGATGGAAACACACAGGGTGCGAATTATACAAATGTGTGTTAGGTTGTTAATGTTAGTTTATATAATGTGCCTCAGTGAACCAATTTGATATATTGAATTAAATTCCTAATGAAACATGTTTAAGCTTTCAGTGTTTTGATGGATATTGATTGACAGTTGTGTGGTTCTCAATGACATTTTTGAAATTGAACAAACGGTGACAAGTTCGCATTCGTGCTCCAATAGGTGTACGACCACACACTTGTTTATTATTTTACTGTTTAACTTCCATGTGAAAGCAAATGTATAATCAAATACAAAGTAGTTTTACGTTATTTTTTGGCTACACATGTCAATACAAACACCGATTTTACAAGAAAAATGCTTTGTGAACACTTACAATGTCTGTCAGTGCTGTAGATCATCCGGTTTCAGACTGATGATGCATTCAAAATGGTAGGAACCATTATAGGGGTGGTCAAATGTATATTTAAATAATCTATTATTTTAATTATTAACAATATTTAAGACACAGATCTTAGAAGAGCAAACTATTTCTTAACTATTTAAAGTGCTGACCCTCCCCATACATCTTGTTTTGACATCAGGGAGGATGAAGTGTTAATTAGGGGGTTCAATCCCCTCCAACCCCCCCTGAAATTCGCACTCTGGAAACACCTAATTAAAACTTTGAAAAGGTTTGCTTTAGGTGGAATCCCGGCTATATGTTTTTAGGAGCCAGTGCGACATATGTCATTGTCATTGACTTTAGCATATTAATTATTTAAAGTAGTAAATTATTATAGTAGTAAACAATAAACTGAAATAAAATAAATACAAACTATAGACATACTTTACTATAAAACTATTTTTGTTTTAGTAGACAATCTAATAAAAGTGTCAACACAAATAAATAAAATCGAAATATAAATGGAAAAAATACAGCAGTAATCATTACTATAATTATAAATAACCAATGCCTCAGTGTCCCACCAGTGACGATATACAGCCATATCGCACTGCTACGAGTGTGATATTACGTTTATACAACAGTTCAATGGCATAATCGTGTATATAACAAAGAAAATCAAACACGGAGAGTCGCAAAAACCCTTTTGTATGAGGAACTTTCTTCCGCTATTCATTCACATCTGCAGCTGGTGTCAGAACAGCAGAAACCGTTGCTACTTCACCAACGTCACTTTAGAGCTAGTATTAGAATGATTCTCTAGCGTAATGTCAAAAATGGTGAAAAACAGGTGATTTTGCTCACATTTTAAGATTATAAGGCTGAACGCCATGAAATGCCATCAGTCTACATTGATTTCCCAGTATTTCTCTGTTACATTCGGGATATCACAATAATTAACCCTGAAATAGCCAAAGCTAAGCAAACACTACCAGATTACTATGGTATAAATACAACCAGGGCTTTACATTAACACCCGCCAACCCGCCAAATGCGGGTAGATTTCAGCTCTGGCGGGTGAGAAAGACACCTCCACTAGCCACGTTGGCTAGTTGGAAATCATTTTTAAATTGTAGTTTTAGCAGGGTTTGAAAATAAGCGTGGCCCAATATTCGTGCAAATGTGATCTTAGAATCGAGAAGCAGCACGACTGACAAAAATAATGGTGTTCGCGCGAGCAGAAAGCAGGTAAATACCGAACGAGAGAATGATCACTCACTCCCGCGCACAGCTGATGTGATGCGCGCGACTGTTATTAAGCGCGCGCGCTCCCGTTTACTTGTGCGAAGCAACCGTCACCGTGCCTAGAGGAAGCGCAACTGGTGTGATCGGTTCCCTTTGAAATAGACTGGACAAAAAGTGATGATCGTGCACCCACAGTCCTGCTGCTTTCAAGAGCTCAAGATTAAAACAAAAATACACATATTCTTTTTTAAGCAGCAGCGGCCACTACTTTCATTTACAGGCCTATATTAACCGTGCGCGTGATTATCCTTTCATTATCAAACACGGTATGTTTCACCTACTTTCTTTTCCTTAGAGTTATTTTTGTTAATATGGTTTAATTATATTTCTTTACAATAACATTGCTTTAATGGGAGATTACTCACCGTTTATGTTAACTGCTGATCTGGGACTTTTAGCCAGGACAGATTACTGTGCATATTTTAGATACATGACAATAATTTTTTTTTAAATGTAATGTTTTTTTAAAGAAAGTTTTGTTGAATTAAAAAGTGCACCTACACAGGTATATTTTCCTTGTTTTGACACATTAAAAAATTGTGGCTAAGAATTAATTGGGTGTGGTCCGAGATAAATTTGGTATATCCTTAATTTTGAGCCCTGAAAAGTCGTGTGAAATAAAAACTGATTGTATTGCAACACAACCCATTTGCTCATGCACACTAAGCAAGCTAATACACAGTACACACAAGAAGTTAAATGAATGATAAGGCATGTGGACATAACACATCTAAATCAAGTCATTTTAGCATGTCAAAGTCAAATTTAAGCATATAAAATATATTTTCCCTACAAGAAAATTGTGGCTAGTGAAAATGGCGAGTGGCTAGTAATGTTGGAAATCTACTAGCCACAGTGGCTGGTGATCAAAAAAGTTAATGTCAAGCCCTGAATACAACACTACAACATACAAAAGAAAGAAATCGACTTAGAATGTCACTTACCTGTTTTATAATGATTTGATCAGCTGTAGTTCAAAAATTACTCAGTTTTTCTCCTCTAAGGACTTATTATGCAGTCTCTGTTGCCATCTTGTGGCACAACCGTCTTTGCTCTGCTCAGTATGACAGGCTGATAGCCGTCCAAAATAATAAATGTTTAAAATAGCCACTATTCTTATAAGTAAACTGCATAGTTTCCATCTAAACAACTACATTCTCACCTTAGAAAGCCTCAAAAGTACATTACGTTGTCCAACAGTTTCAATATTTGTCAAACTGAAGTGAGTTTATTGATCTGCTGTCACGCTATGTAGGCGAAGTAATACACAAGAGTGAAGAGGCTGTACGAGTGCTGATATTGCAGAATTTCGCACAGCTATCAGCCAATCAGATTTGAGAACCAGACAAAAATGTAGTAAAATAGCATATAATTATGCTATTATCATAATTATTATATATTATGAAAAAATATATATATTTTCGTTCATTAAAGAAATCTGAAAATAATCTGGTTTTAATCTGCGTTTAACAGACTGTACGAAGATTATATTGTTTAAAAATATTTATTTTTAACTAATTCAAAACATTTTCGTGTTTTAGTTTCAGTGATTTTATAAAGACACTGTTCCGCTGATTAAAGACTCTCGTTCACACGCTCTCTCATTTTCCATCTTACAGTAAATTGTGCCACCCAAACGCACAGTGCTTGATCAGCGCCTTTGAAATGACTGTGACCCAGCTTTTACAGTTTCCCTCAGACACACACACACACACACACACACACGTACACACACTTGTTCTGGCCCGTGTCCCGTTCGGCACATTTGGAACGGGCTCTTCCTGTGAAGCAATAAAGCTCTGGTGTAATTCAGCCGTGATTAATGGCGGAGGCTGTGATTGAGTCTGCTGACGCTTTCCTTCATCTTGCGGTAAAGCACAGTCCTGCCATCTGCACCAGCTCACCATCCTCAATCTGTGCCCCTTTACATCACTCCTGACCCGCTACAGCACACCGACATGGGTGGCACAATTAATACACTATTTGATTGCATTAGGAGGTTTGTCTTACCGGTTTCTCAGTAGCAGAAGTTGTCATAGTTGGGAAAACTTATGCCGAGTTCAGACTGCATGATTTTCAAAGTAGTCGTGTCACAGATGTTTTCTCACTGCATGACTGTCTGGGCTAGCATTCCGTCAGTGCTTTGTTTACACTGCAAGATGTATCGGCGACAGGGTGGCTCACACTGCATGACTTTAAAATAGGAAGAATCGCCGACAACTTTGTCCAAACTACGTTTCACAACCAAACACACGTGAGAAGACATGGAAACAACGCAAGGTCATGTAATATAAATCTTGTTATTAACTACATAATGAGAAAGACGCCTTTAGTGGGGTAGAAAATGTACTCATTTTGCTCACCTGACTTTGAAGTAGAGCTGCACGATTCTGGCTAAAATGAGAATTGCGATTTTTTTTTGCTTAAAATAAAGATCACGATTTTCTCATGATTCTGTAGATGTAAAATAAAGGTTAATATGAGTCGGCTATTATTATTGTTATTTCTCAAAGATATGGTAAAACAACTAAATAATAATAATAATAATATTATTATTATGTGTAGCTCTACTGTTGGTTAAAATGCTAAATTTTGAATAGACTTTGAATGATGGACTTGAACAGACTTTAAATTTGTCCTGGTCATTAATGCACAGTAAAGTGACGACATCAGAGTACAACTTTTCATAATTCTGGTGTTGAATTATGTTTGAGACATATGCTTGCAATCTATCATTGACAACATTATTAGACCATTTATTCACTGGTAAAATCAGTCTATATCAGATACCCTCTTACATTATTTTCAACATCAAATAGGCTAGAGTAGTTATACTGACACTGTTAAACATTTATTCTCATGCACAAGACTCTGTGTTCGCTATGAAAGAAAAACATATCAAATGCTTGTCGTAATCATTACTCTAAAATGCGATGTGATTATTTAAATGATGTGCGCGCGCTTTCGGTTTCATTTTCACTGCTAAGTGCTGTCCATACTTCCCGCGCGGCTCCCAAACGATCACTCTGTGCCACAAACGGAATGTTATTTACAACTTTATTACCTGTTATTCACAGCCTATGCAAGTTCTGATCACTAAAGTAGACGCGCGCGCGTCTATCATTAAGTAGGGCGCGCGGCCGCTCTCTCTGTGGTAACAGCTCTGCGGTCAGCAGCTCACGCCACGTGTGATTTCGCGGTCGCGAATACATCATTACATGAAGACAGAAATGACATTTTTGGGTAAACTATAACTTATAAATACAGTCTGTCACTCTTTCAACGTCATTTGGAGATGTGCATGTCGCTGAGCAACGTATGTAAAACAATGAGAAGACTTTTGTGCGGCTGCCTTTGGTTTTCTCCTGAACTTGAAAATATGATTGTCAGAATCGTAGAAATGCTGGATTAAGATCGTCTAGGGGGTCGAATCGAAATCGCGATCTTTTTTCGATTAATCGTGCAGGTCTACTTTGAAGGGAGCAATTTCTCTTAAACTTTTTTTTATTTTCCGACCCGGTTGTGCATATTGCTCAGATGACACTTCACACAGACACGTTGCTCCTGTTAAATTTCCAGGAGTTTTTCCCTCAATTTCTTGGGTCCAAATAAACTGAAAAGGAGTGCTTTTAACTTCTCCCCCAAGCTCCCGCTGGCCTGCAGGTACCCAGCAGTGAATGCTGCTCTCTCATTGGCTGCAGGTAATCGTTGATGTTATTTTCAATCAGAACTCATTTCACATGGCATGATTTGAATCGGCGACAGCTCCAGATATTTAACATGCAAAATATCTCGCGGGTGTCGGGGATTCATCGGCGATTCTCTCAGATTGTGTCTTTGATAGTTCATACTGTGTGATTGTTACTCACGTGAACGAGCTCCGATTTGCCTGTGATTTCAGGCATTTGGCGGCGATTTCTCAAAACCTGTCGCCAAGTCAAAATCAAGGCTAAAATAATGCAATCTGAACTCAGCATTAGAGCTCAATAAATCGGAGAGTATAACAAATTTTTTTACAATCCTATTTGCTGAAATAATAAAAGAAAAACTCCATGATTATGTTATCAGACAAAGGAAAAAAAGAATTGCATGACACTGACAACGGCAGCCGGAAGTGAAAACATCCGATTTACTGTCCTGCCCTATAGACGCTGCATTTGAAACGCCTTGCATAAGCAGTCATTTGTTTTTTGTAATTTGATGCGAAGATGATATAATACATGCATAAATACATATAAATCTACATATTTAAAAAACTATATATATATATATATACATTAAAAACTTTAATGGATTTCAAATTACGATGACTGGTTAACGCGTGTCATAACAGTCTTGTCAAAAGGGTCCATTGCAAGTTTTCTGATGTTTAATATAAGCAAATTAGACATTGTTTTAATAATACCAATAATAATTCCTTACATTTATATAGCACTTTTCTGGACACTCAAAGCGCCTTACACATTTTTGGGGGGGAATCCCCTCAACCACCACCAATGTGCAGCCTCCACCTGGATGACCCGATGGCAGCCATATTGCGCTAGACCACACACCACACACCAGCTGATTGGTGAAGAGGAGACAGAGTGATGAAGTCACCCAGGTAGCAAAGAATTCTGGCCCAGATTTGGCCTAAAGCTGGCACAGCAGGCATTCGTCCGGCACTGGCATTCAGCATGTGGGCCAAACATGGCCCAGGTTTGGCAGAGGTAGCACCGTCTTTAAGGTGGCACAGAAGACTTGGGCAAGATGTCAAATGTAGTATTTGGCCCAGATGTTAAAAATTTATATGTGGGCCATGTAAGTTTGTCCTGTCTTGACCCTCTTTTAAAAAATAATTAAAATTATTTTTGAGTAAAGAAAACATTCTACCAATCAGGTTGCTTTAAGAAAAAAAAGCCTGGCCATAAAGCGAAATGCTTCATGGGTTTATCAAATTCTTTGCAGTCGTGACATACCAACATATCTGGCCCAGTTCAGGCCCAGTTATGGGTTATTAACTTGGCTGAGACTTGGTCCACATATGGTCCATGTTTGGCCCTTGTATGGAAGCCAGACTTGGTCCAATCATGTACTGTAATTCATAGCGGCATGTGGACCAAGCAAAAGCTGATTGTGTGGGCCAGATCTGGGCCAGAGACATTTTGCTATGTGGGCAATTATGATATAGCGATGGTTAGGAGGCCATGATGGACAGAGGGCAAATTTGGCTAGGATGGTTAAACCCCTACTCTTTGTTGAAGGACATCCTGGGATTTTTAACGACCACAGAGAGTTTTAATGACCTCGGTTTAACGTCCCGAAAGACGGCGCTTACTGAGCAGTCCCCATGAATATACTGGGCTGTTATGACCCACACGGACCGCAGGTTGAGCGATCCCTGCTGGTCTCACTAACACCACTTCAGGCAGCAACCTAGCTTTTCCATGTGGTCTTCTATTCAGGTACTGACTGGACGCAGCCCTGCTTAGCTTCAGTGGGCGATCATGTGAGAGTTGCTGTGAGCTAGCTATCAGCTTTAATTTTGTTAAATATGCACTAATTTGCATACATTTTAGGGCTGGGCGAATAATAGCAATTTTCATGTGCATTTTGTCAGTAAAGCCAGTTCTAGTACAACCCCTGCATGTGCTTTCAGATGGAGCACACTGTAAAAAATATCTGTTAATCAAGTTTTTGTATTTCATGATTTTTGGTTGTGAATTGCATTATGGGACCTTGATCTCAGCTCTGTCCACTTTTGATAAACAGTTTAACAAAGTGACTTTTATTGACATTTTAGTAGTTTAAAATAATATAATGTATAAGAAATAATATATAGTGAAATAAATCTGAAAAAAAGCAGAAAATGTACTGGCAGATTATTAAAAGGTTTTTGTGCCGTGATATACAACACCAATCTATCAATATATCACAATATATCACTTTAACTATTAATAAAAGTCACTTTTTCAAACTTTTCAAGGTTTAAAGTTGTTGGAAGAAAGGTCAAGATCCCATAATACAATTCAAAAGCAAAAATAAACGGGAAAAAATAAAAAACATAAAAACATGAATCACAAAATATGGAGAATCGCTAATATATGGATATTTTTACAGTGTTTGTTTACTTCACAGACAAACATTCTGTGTTGACGACAGATGTTTGTGTGGCTAAATCAGGGATGGGCAAACTTGATCCTAGAGGGCCGGTGTCCCTGCAGACTTTTGCTCCAACCCTAATCAAACACACCTGCCTGCAGCTTTCTAGTGATCTTGAAGACACTGATTAGTGTGTTCAGGTGTGTTACACCGGCCCTCCAGGATCAAGTTTGCCCATCCCTGGGCTAAATGGAAGTTCTGTAAATCATGGTGCAAATATCTGACATACAGTATGTGATATATGTTATAGAAGTGAAAGTTTAACCCAAGTGTGCCACAAGCCTGCTTTTGAGTGAAGGTCCCGGCCGTTAGATCGCCCCCTGGGGGCTTGCTGCAGTACAAGTCATAAAGCCCGCCTCCTCCGTGTTAATGAAGGAGACATGAGACCAAATAAGGCACTGGTTATCGTGCAAATCTTCATTTTTGTAAAGAGTATGTTTTGAGCAGTAATTTAATGCTGGGCGTGTCATCGTGATTGACAGCTGTGATTGACAGTTTCTCAAAGCACACCGTCGGAGCTTCGGCAGGAGACTGAAGTGTTATTATTCGATTTCTGTGTTATTTTACCATGATAAAACGAGTTGCTCAGCAGTAAACTATAGTTTCTGACATGTTTCGAGTCAATCTGGCCAGATGCGGTGGCCGTTAGCGAGTTGATGCTGCCACATCCGAGCCGGAATCGGCCCGCGAGTAATGTGCGCTGCGGCCCAGAGCTGGCGCGATTAAATCTTCATTATATAAAACCTCACCTTTGTTAACTTTATTACAACAATTTGTGTTGATAAAACGGCAAACGCAGGCTACTATGTAAACGCAAAGTGTATATTAGCTAGCCTTTGTTATAGTGCAGACACCGGCGGTCAAGTGAGAAGTTCGGGGGTGTGGTTGATTTGATGTACAAGAGTTTGGTTGGAAGTCCGCAGCTCCTCCTCTGGCTCCATCAGACAGTCCTTCTGCGCATGCCCAGGCTCCAATTTGTGCCCATCACAGTTTGTGCCCATCACAAGGCCTTTTTTCCTTCACAGCGTTCAATGGAAAATGGCGATGTCGCGTCGTCCATATTTTATACAGTCATTGGTTTAACCTTGAAGAGAGTCAGAGACTCTTACGAGAAGATATAAGAGCACGGCTGAATGTCTGAGTCGTTTCTGTCTGCTTCTGCTTCTCTCTTTTCATTCAGTCTCTGGAAGTCTTTATAAATCATGATTTCTCTTCTCTTTGGTTTTCTGTATTCATTATAGAGGAGGTCGGTATTGTCCTCTGTAATAATATTGATGAACATTGTGTGTGTGCGTGTGTTTGTGTGTGTAGAAACTGCATTGCGTCCAGAGATCCATACTGCGGCTGGACCAGAGGAAGCACCTGCACACTCCTGAGACCCGGCACCAGGTCAGACACAAAACAACAAACATCCGCTACACAAACATAGATGCTTGGCTTAAGTGTTGGGAAAGAATGCTGTCCTGTGGTGGATATGAATCTCAAAGAGGCAATGAAGTTACCATTAAGTTTATACTACACTGTAAAAAAAAAAATCGTAAAAAAAAGGTAAATGACTGGCAGCTACGGCTGCCAAACAAAAACCATAAAATTACGGTAAAATTTCTTTTGTTGAAATAAAGTGCAAAAATAATAAATCTACAGATATTTTCATTAAAATGTTTACAGAGAAACACTGTTATTTTACAAACTTCTTCTAGATTATTATGATCAAATACGTTCAATAAAGTTACAAAATAAGAGTTTTACAGAAAAACACTATTATTTTACAAACTTTTCATAGATTATTACGATCAAATCTATTTAATAAAGTTACACAATAAGAGTTTTACAGAGAAACACTATTATTTTACAAACTTTTCCTAGATTATTATGATCAAATCTATTTAATAAAGTTACACAGTAAGAGTTTTACAGAGAAACACTGTTATTTTACAAACTTTTCATAGATTATTATGATCAAATCTATTTAATAAAGTTACACAGTAAGAGTTTTACAGAGAAACACTGTTATTTTACAAACTTTTCATAGATTATTATGATCAAATCTATTTAATAAAGTTACACAGTAAGAGTTTTACAGAGAAACACTGTTATTTTACAAACTTTTCATAGATTATTATGATAGAACACCATCAATAAAGTGACTGCACTAAAAGTTTAAGAGAAAACAATGTTATTTAAAAGAATTTTCCCTAAATCATTACGATTAAACACCTTTAATAAAATGCCAAGACATACGCAAGGTCATAATTTAACAGTTTTATTTTGGATCAAAAAAGTCTGGAAAAAAACAAGATACAAGATACAACTGATTAAAATTCTCACAACTTTAAAATTACAGTGGTTACATTTTATTGAATAGTGTTTATGTAAAACATGTTGAGGTTTAAGTTATATGGAATGATTCAGTTCCAAATCTTAAATGAAACTGTAATGTGAATGGGACACTGACAAAGGAGTGCGGATCCAAATGCAAGTTTATTACACAGGGATGGTCACGCAAGCAACAGTCAACAGAGGAGCAAACAGATGTATGCAGGGAATCCAGAGTCATGGTCAAATAACAGGCAAATGGTCAGTCCCAGCAGCAACAACATAACAATTAACTAACAAACAAAGCAAAGCAAGAGAAACGCGTCATAATGTTCACAGTAACAGTATAACAAGCCTTAGCAATTAGTGCGTGCGTCTGTGCTGCTTTTAAAGTCCATGTAATCAGTTCATAATGATCCTCCGACTGTGTGTGTGTGTGCCCAATTAGTGGAATCTGGAACAGGTGCATGTGAGCATTGCATGACTGGATCTGTAGTCCATATAATGGCGGATTTGTAGTTCTATGGTGATCTGCGTGTTTACCAGCGATCTACAAGGATTAAATTGCTGATGATTGTGACAGGAACATTTATACTACTACAGTAAACAGCACAACAGTTTCATGAAATTCTCAGACTATAGGATTATGATAAACTTAAGATATACTGAAAACGTATACAGCTACTTGATTTTCACTGTTTCACACCCACTATTTGCACACACACACACACACACACACAGTCGGAGGATCATTATGAACTGATTACATGGACTTTAAAAGCAGCACAAACGCACGCACTAATTGCTAAGGCTTGTTATACTGTTACTGTGAACATTATGGCGCGTTTCTCTTGCTTTGCATTGTTTGTTAATTGTTATGTTGTTGTTGTTGCTGCTGGGACTGACCATTTGCCTGTTATTTGACCATGACTCTGGATTCCCTGCATACATCTGTTTGCTCCTCTGTTGACTGTTGCTTGCGTGACCATCTCTGTGTAATAAACTTGCATTTGGATCCGCACTCCTTTGTCAGTGTCCCATTTACATTACAGTTTCGTTTAAGATTTGGAACTGAATCATTCCATATAACTTAAACCTCAACATGTTTTACATAAACACTATTCAATAAAATGTAACCACTGTAATTTTAAAGTTGTGAGAATTTTAACCAGTTGTATCTTGTATCTTGTTTTTTCCAGATATTTTTGATCCAAAATAAAACTGTTAAATTATGACCTTGCGTATGTCTTGGCATTTTATTAAAGGTGTTTAATCGTAATGATTTAGGGAAAATTCTTTTAAATAACATTGTTTTCTCTTAAACTTTTAGTGCAGTCACTTTATTGATGGTGTTCTATCATAATAATCTATGAAAAGTTTGTAAAATAACAGTGTTTCTCTGTAAAACTCTTACTGTGTAACTTATTAAATAGATTTGATCATAATAATCTAGGAAAAGTTTGTAAAATAACAGTGTTTCTCTGTAAAACTCTTACTGTGTAACTTTATTAAATAGATTTGATCATAATAATCTATGAAAAGTTTGTAAAATAACAGTGTTTCTCTGTAAAACTCTTACTGTGTAACTTTATTAAACGGATTTGATCGTAATAATCTAGGAAAAGTTTGTAAAATAACAGTGTTTCTCTGTAAAACTCTTATTTTGTAACTTTATTAAACGTATTTGATCATAATAATCTAGAAGAAGTTTGTAAAATAACAGTGTTTCTCTGTAAACATTTTAATGAAAATATCTGTAGATTTATTATTTTTGCACTTTATTTCAACAAAAGAAATTTTACCGTAATTTTATGGTTTTTGTTTGGCAGCCGTAGCTGCCAGTCATTTACCTTTTTTTTACGATTTCTTTTTTTTTTACAATTACAATTTATTACTTTAATTTTACGTAATTTTAAATGTACTTCAAAAAAACAGGAAAAAACTGTGTGTAAATAATACGGCAATTTAATTGTATAAAACAGACAAATTGCTGTAATTTGTTATTAATTGTATAGTACATAAAATAACAGTCAAGCTGTTAATTTACAGATATTGTTTGTAATTTTTACGGACTTTTGAATATAATTTAAAATAACAGAAAAAATACTGTATAAATAATAGTGTAATTTCCCTGTATAAAAAACACAAATGTCAGTAATTTGTCTTTAATGATAAAGTACCTAAAATGAAAGTCAAACTGTTAATTTAGAGAAATTGTTTGTCATTTTACTAAGTTTTGAATATAATTTGAAATGACAAAAAATTACTGTAAAAAATTTAGAGATATTTTCTGTAAAATTAGGTTTTTTTTTTACAGTGTACTACCACCACTAAACATTAATCTTGCATGATCCCATCTAACAACGTTTTAAGAATGTCCTGGAAAAGTTCTCTCAAAGATATGAACAACTAATCTTCCTGTAATGTTAACGCAGTATTTGTTCAAATTAACAATGAAATCATTTTATATAACACTTACCGGCCAATTAGGTACACCTTACTAGTACTGGTTTGGACCCCCTTTTGCCTTCAGAACTGCCTTAATCCTTCATGGCATAGATTCAACAAGGTACTGGAAATACTCCTGAGAGATTTTGGTCCATATTGACATGACAGCATCACGCAGTTGCTGCAGATTTGTCGGCTGCACATTCTTGATGCGAATCTCATTTGAGTACAGTGAACTCATTGTCATGTTCAAGAAACCAGTCTGAGATGATTCACGCTTTATGAATTGACACGTTATCCTGCTGGAAGTAGCCATCATTTGGGCATTTGCGCCCACAGAACTGCCGCTCACTGGATATTTTCTCTTTTTCAGACCATTCTCTGTAAACCCTAGAGATGGTTGTGTATGAAAATTCCAGTAGATCAGCAAATACTCAGACCAGCCTGTCTAGTACCAACAACCATGGCACGTTCAATCTCACTTAAATCACCTTTTTCCCAACATTCAAACCATTCTTAGAAACCATTCACACAGAATGCATTTTTTTCATTCAAATGCAAAATGCAAACACACTCTTGACTGACATTTTGATGACGACATTATATTTTTTCTATTATGCTGGGTTCACACCGAAAGCAAAGCATCACATAACTCACTGTAGTTTACTTGCAGGATATTGTAACCAAGTGAATTTTTAGTTTGGGTTGAATTATTTGAATTTACGCAAAAGACACAATAGAGGTGGATTCTAAGTGTTCGCAGCAAATGCCTGTTTGTATTTGCATTGACATTGTATGTGATATACTCCTGCAAATACTTAATTTTGCTTTTGGTGTGAACCTATCATTACGCTCACATCTCATGTTTTTTGCAATGGCTCGTGCCGCTTGGTTTAATTGCCTGGTCCAAACCCAAGTTCGATTGTCCCCCCATCTTCACATCATCTTTTTTCCTTCTGAATCCTGGTACACTTGCGTCATCGAGCTGCTGTTGTGTGTACAGCTGTTGATAGGTGATGGCCACGGAAGCCACCAAAGTGGAAAGACGTACGCACATCACGGTCGTTCTGCTTTTACTAAATATTTTGGTTTTGGTAACACTTCAGAGCGCGACTTGCGTCTATCTTCTGCTAAAAAATATCTAAGATGTTGAGAACATCACACAATGTCTGCAAAAGTTGTTTTTGGCCGTTAGGTGATACACAGACATACACACACAAATGAATGTCATGAAAACGAAAGTTTGTTGTACAATTAGCACTTCTCTTCCGTTATTTCATACGATGGCAGTAAACCGGACCAGAGTTTGCGCAAACTGTACCCCAGACCAGCTCTTTCAGGCGGACTCTGCAGCCATGCCTCCATTTTCAGATGTCTCCATTTTCCCCTATCCACACTAAGACGGAGCAGCAGCGTTTTAGAATGAAAACGGCCTCTTCAGCGCTTTCAAAAGACTCCGTTTTTGCCACTCAAAAACTCCAGTGTAGTGTGGATGGAAGGCGTAACCGTAGCAAACCTTATGCATTTTTAAAACTAAAATGTATTAGTGGGGCCTAAAGCCTGGTTTATACTTCTGCGTCAAGTGATTGGCGTGACCCACGGCGTGTTTCTGTTTCTCTGCAATACACTTCCGAAATGCTAGCTGGCAGTAGGTGTTTATGTTTCTCTGTGTCGAGTTTCTTCGCTGGTGTTTTGTTTTTTCTGAACACTTCCTTAAAGTACAAGTGACTCAAATTCGCTCATTTTGAGGCGGGAACCGGCAGACGTGCAACAACTTTAATCATAAGGTAAACACAAAACAACAGTCTCCATCCGGAGATCCTTCACGGGACTCCACACATGTAAACACTCGCTGCATCGGGCGCGCGGCTCTCACCTCCACCCACACTCGTCAGCGATACCAAGCCGACCAATCACAGAGTTTTCGCTACACGTACGCGTTTCATTTTTTGAAAGGTGCGCGTCAACGTCGCCGACGACCATGGTGAGGGGCTATGCGTCAACGCTTAGGCTGCGCCGTAGCATACACGTGCGCTTGACGCAGAAGTATAAATCAGGCTTAAGTCTTGACTAGTGCGGTTAAATGACTTTTGTCCTGGGAGCATTGTACAAATGTGGCGGCGCTATTGACGCATGCTCAGGGTCCATATGCGATATCTAGTGTATATATTTATGAGCTGCTAAGTAGCTGTTCACCTTTAACTCAATTGTACTAATATTCAGGTATAGCCAAACATGACAGTCGTTGCTCACTAGAACATGTGTCTGTCATAACAGTCGTTGACTTGAAAAACAAAACTGAGATCCAAATGTGTTTTGAATTGTGTTCTGAGTGCACTGACACTTGAAATTGACTCTGCATAACTAGTAGCATTTGCGTTCGTCGAATGTGTGTCGTGTATCTAATCTGTAAATTTTACAGTTTAAATTAGAATCCCTTTTGTCCTGTTTTGCAGATTACCGTTCGTGCAGGACGTCGAATATGGAAACACCTCACATCTCGGAGACTGCGATGGTGAGTTTGTGACCTTTACTTCCTGATGTATCTCCAACACGTCTCTCCTTCCCCCGAGAGAGTTCTCCAGTAACCCTTCAACAATACAGAAAAGATCCGGTCTGGTCCGCTTCCAAAAGTTTTGCTGGAGAAGTCAAAGTCATGAGAAAGTCACAGGTTGAATCGGAAGAGATGGAGGAAGATAATGAGAGAAAAGAAAAGCCTTGAGTCTTTTCCTTTTAGAAATTAATTGATTTCTGAGTGTGCGCGTGTGTGTGCAAGTTAGCGGCAGTGTTTACATTGTTAAAAAGACAAAGGACGGTTTATATTTCCAAACATGCAGAAGCTTAGATTCGCTTTGCGCTCTTAATGGTGTTTTGAAAATCTGGCAGCTTATGAAACACTTTCTGTCAAGTCTGTGCTGTGGCTCAAACCTATTGCATACGTTCCAAAAATGAGATTTAGCTTATGGAAAAGCTGTGAGGTGCTCGAGTCTCATCTTCAAGAGCACTTGAATGGAAATGACTGCCCTGATAGTCAGACAGAAGAGGTTACAGTACATATCACTGCAAGCTATAGTGATTCAGCTTATAGTAACATGCATTCTTAAAATTAAAGGTTTTAAAAGAGGTAAGCGTTTTAAAGAGATAGCTCACCCAAAAAAACAACAATTATTTATTCTACCTTGTGTGGGTTTAAACCTTTATGAGTTTCCTTCTTCTAAACTCAAAAGAAAGCTGGTTGCTGGCACCCATTAACTTCCATAGGAGAAAAAAAAAATACTACGGAAGCCAATGGAGGCCAATTTTCATAATATCTTTTGTGTTTAACAGAAGAAAGAAACTCATCTCGTTTAACTCAACTTATTTTTACTTACACTGTTACAACATTTTATTATAATTTACTGGCAGCACCGTTTTATACCGAGGTATGTCATGTCGTAGTCACAGTCACAGTGTCAATTAGACACTATCAGACTGGAGGTTTTGGATACCAGATAATAGACTTTATTAACATAATAAAGCCGAGAAAGTGCAGAGCAGCTCTTCAGGACAACCTGAAGTCTCCCCTAGACAATCTGAAGAGTTTGTTTTCTGTGGTCCTTCTTTATACATGCAGTTTCACCTTCTCGTGTTTTTGCTCAGCACATATATGGTTGTGTGACATTTATCTGTTATATTCTTGGCTCTCAGCCCACTAGCTAAGGTCTATGTAAGCAACTGCTTTCACACCAGAGATGTCACTTCATAGGTGCAACTTCTTTGAAGTGTTTACATACATTGTTATGATGGTTCATTAACTTGATAATATGTTACTCACTCTAATGCTTCTGACACATATAGCTTCATATGAGTATTTAACATATATAATCAGTGCTTTACATATTCAGTTTTTCTACATAATCAGTCATTCTTCAGAATAGCCTTTTCATAGTGTTGCTCCTGTGCAGGATTACTCATCTTACACAAACCCAGTTTTAGCCTGGCTCATGTTTACTGCATACATTTAGAGCAGGGGATCTCAACCTTTTTCACTTCGAGGCCCACCTCCTTCTGCGAAAATATTTTGAAGGCCCACCTGTCTGACATTTTGTCTTAAACTGAATGTCAAAAAAATGCGTATTTTAAAGCTTCATTTATTAGCAAAACATTTATTTTGTCTTCCACTATTATTCTCTTATTTTTCATCATTTTATAAAAAGTGAAGTTTTATATATTTTATAAAATTTTTATTTTATTTTATTTTTTAAACACGCAGAGATTGAAATTATCTGAATTTTGAATTACAACTTCAGAGTATTTGGGCCTTTTCTTCAATAAATGAACCTGACAGGACAACAAGAGATGGGAATAAAACTACTATTCATCTGTTGATCTACTATTCATATCAATGAAAAATAAACAACAAAAAATTACAGTAGCAACAATAAATCTGTGGAAACACATCGATCTGAAGGCAGTTGGGTTTGCAGCTGGATATTATTGGAGTTACAAAAACAGTGACCAGCTGTTTACCCCTGAAGCACCACCGAGCCTCGCTAGATCCTCCTGTACATGACCACGTCCATTATAAAACACTCGCAGGACATTCATTTGGACAACTATGCGGCTATTTTACTACAGTGTTCCCTCAAAGACAGCGCGCATAGTTTGTGTATTAACGGACTTGTGCGACTCTGATACAGTAGCTACAAGTCGCAGACTTAACTCTATAACTCTAATCATCGTTACCTTTACATTTGCGTGACGTTTTGCTTTATACAACTGAGAATGTAGTCCTAGTTGGCGTGCAACGGTTGGAAGTTTAAGCCACAGTTATGTCTGTATTTAACAATGAGGCTGTTTTTGAGTCATCAATCACATAAAACGGGAAATGCCATTACATTGATCATTTTAATATGACATATTTAATAGTGAAATCAAATAATTACATCATAATATTTAAGTTTATTTTATCTCGCGGCCCACCTGCAGGATCGCTGAGGCCCACTGGTTGAGAATCATTGATTTAGAGAATACAAACTGCTTCACATTTAGAGAATAAAAAATCTTCGTCAACAGAGGTCTGGGTGGTCTGAATCTACTTTGCAGTGCAGCAAGTTTAACGCAATCTTAACACAATCAGTAGCCGATTTAAGCTTATCTATTTTAAATGTGCCAATATCTGCTACATCATTTATTGTTGTAACCGGCCAGCAAGCATGAGGTACTTGTGGGCTGGCAGAACTAACAGAAGGTTGCTGTTTAATGGTAAGTTAGCTGTTCCATGCGAGGACGCTGAGCAGCCAGCAGCTGGATCTGAATTGTCTCATGAAAGAGACACAGGCTGGGCCTGGATTTCCCCTGGCTCAGGTGCTGATGAGACCACAGTCTCCACCCTGTGTGGGGGAGCAATATTTGTCTCATTAGTTTTAGGTCTTTTGGCAAATGTCTCAATTAAGTTTAGTTGTTTTAGAAAGTGTTTACTCATTTTGAACCTTATTTTAAACAATAGCTATCTGAATTGTAATTTTTAGTGTGCGGAAAAAAACGCCAACAAAACTAAAGCCAATAGATTTCTTTTTACCCATCCCCCACCATGTCATGGGGGCCAGTTCATGAAAAGCATTGCTCCGCTTGTGCGCGGATATTGGCATATATTCTTACATTGGAAATAACGAACATGCGTGCGGAAAAGACGCGATATGTCCGCTGCTATAGTTAATCCAGTGTGCGTGCATATTAGCCTTGGTGTATAAGCTCGGAACTTTAAACTAGCGCACAGGTGGCATAACTTTGTTTAGTTGCAGCAGTTTTGTTCCGTGCAACAGAAACACGGCGTTGAGAAGCCTTTACGATTAATTATCCAAATGTTTTCGGCTGCTCGCACCACTCACTTAATGTGAGGTGACTCACGCTCTGCGCAGCCTTCAACTGCAGCTCGTGCTGTATTCAACAGACGCTCGTCATTTCATAACTATAGCGTCCATTTTTCGACTGAACAAAATTTATTTTTGATGTCTTGGTCACACTATTTAGAGGGCCAAAACAAATTGCCTTGGGGGCCAAGTTCGGCCCGCGGGCCGCCAATTGACCTTTATTTATTCTCATTCTCGTTGTCAATAAATCGTAGTTTACACAGTTTATTAATCCATATAATTATATTGAAAAAATTAATAAATAAATAACTGCATTAATTTGCACCCTCTGATGGTAGGTACGCACAGTGCATACATATGTACGGCTGCAGGCGCCACTGCTTACAGTAAATGTAAGTTACAGTAACTTACCTGTAAATGTGTTTTGCAGTAGCAGGGCTCTACCGCAATTTAATTTTACAGTAAAACAGCCTTACGGCAACTTCCTTTTATTGGTAAAATGTCCTTTATCATATTTTAATTTTACAGTATGACAATTTTTACACTACTTTTACTGTAATTAATTTATTTTACACAGTAGAGTACAGAACCTTTATTTTTAGTATTTAATTTAATTTAATAAGTTACAAACCAGATCATGTACAACAGTATTTTTATTATTCATGTTATTATATTCATTTAAAATTGTTTACAAAAGTAATTTTCATTCATCAATCTATTTTAAATACATTTTGGGATACAAGATGTTCATTAATGATTTGTCTTTAACTACAGTAGCAGTACCTGATTACATTGATTACAGTAGAATACCTCAAACTCCTAATATGCAGTAAGTTACTGTAAAGGTTTTAAAATTATCCACATTGCAGTGCATATTACAATTATGATCACCAGCTAACTAAGCCATGCACAGCTTACAGTCATTTGAACACACACACACACACACACACACACACACACACACACACACACACACACACACACACACACACACACACACACACACACACACACACACAAACACACACACACAAACACACACACACACACACACACACACACACACACAGCTGCTGTTCATTCCCACTGATTTCATGGACTATATATACACCTGACTTACACACACACATGGCTGAGTCTTCTGTAACTGTTAGACGCTGGACAATGGAGTTGAGGATCCATGTGCAGTATTTATTAAACAGAGAATGATCAGGCAGGCAAAGGTCGATCACAGGAGCAAACAGGTACATACAAGTAATCCAAAAATGCATGGACAAATGCAGGCGAATGGTCAGGACAGGTGGCAAAAACAAAACAAGGCAAAGGGTCAAAACACGGCTAGACACGGCAAGACATGAAAACACTTCGTGGTGTTACAATAACAAACAAACAACAAGACTCAGCCATGTAAGTGAGGTGTAAATATAGTCCATAAAATCAGTGAGAATGAACCGCAGCTGTGTGTGTGTGTGTATGTGTGTGTCCAAATGACTGTCAGCTGTGGCAGGAGTGATTGGTGCAAAGGGTAGTGGTAGTTTATGTGTTGGTCGAAGTGTAGTTCTCCAGTGGTCTGCATAGGCTTAGATCACTGGTGATCGTGACAACAAAAGTGAACTTTTTACTGTATTTTACTGACCGTTTTTGCAGTAAACAGTGTACAGTATATTACACTTTTCTGTAAATGATCATGCTGTTTAGGTGTGTCTTTTTAAATGCAAATTAGCGTCTGCACTGTAAAAAAATAAAAAGTTGAGTTAACTTAAAATTTTAAAGCAACCAGCTGCAAAGAAATTTTGAGTTTATTAAACTTCAGTGGTTGAAGTTGTGCCAACATTTTTTTTTAAGTTGACCGAAAAGGCTGGTTTAAGTCAAGTATACTTTATGGAATATTTTGGCACAACTTCAAACACTGAAGCTGAATAAACTCAAAATTTCTTTGCAGCCGGTTGCTTTAAAATTGTAAGTTAACTCAACTTTTTAATTTTTGAAGATATGGAGAAATAAAAATTTAAAATCTCCTCAGCTGAATATTTTAACTTTCATTGAACAAACAGTACCAAACATGTAGCTGAATAATTTTTATAATTTTTAAGTAAATTCAACTCTGACCTCAAAAATATGTCCACCTAACTTACAATTTTAAACTGAGTTAACTATTTGTAAGTTGGATTTTTTACAATGTGCTTCCTGCCAAACAAACCTTTACAACTTGTGCTATATTTATTCTGGAGTCTTGTCAGTCTAAACTCTTGATAAACCGTTTTCTGAGCACACAGACAGGGTTATGTCATGTTGCTTATTTCTGAGAATGTAAACCATCGGAGGAAAATTGCAAGTGTATCACTATTATAATTATATATGAAACAGGTAACTAAACGGTACTAACACAATTCAACAATGGCTTTTGCCGCCTTTTGCTGCAAATGATTTAAATTCTGAACATTGCATCATGTACATTCCTAAAAGAAAATTCAGGTGTTTGACTACAACAGAGGTGTTTGGGGAGTTCAGAAACAGTGCTACAAATATAGAGAATAACTCCCTTTGGAGTAGACTGTGCTTTGTACTGTAAGTTTGCAGATATTTTCCTGCTCAGACAGCAAGTTTACACACTAAAGCACGCTGAAGGTAACATAAAGGACTTTAAGAGAGTAGGAGAGAAAGACAGAGCCATAGGTTTGTAGTGTTAAGGAATCTGTTATAAGATAAAAATGGAAAACCACAGCAGAAAGTCATTGTTTGCAACATTTTTAGCTCCTATTACACCTGGTGTTAAGATGTGCTTCTTTAATATGGTCGCAAGTAAATGATGCTAAAATACAAGTTTAAATGGGGAGTTTTTTTAGGTCCAAACACAAAAGATTACATCATTTGATTGAAATGATTCCCCCCCCCCCCCCCCCCCCCCCCGAATTATTAGCCCCCTGTTTATTTTTTTCCCCAATTTCTGTTTAAAGGTGAGAAGATTTTTTTCAACACATTTCTAATCATAAGAGTTTTAATAACTCATTTCTAATAACTGATTTATTTTATCTTTGCCAAGACTTTCTCCAGAAGAAAAAAAATTATCGTACATACTGTGAAAATTTCCATGCTCTGTTAAACATAATTTGGGAAATATTTAAAAAAGAAGAAAAAATTCAAAGGGGGCTAATAATTCTGACTTCAACTGTATGCATTTTGATTTTACTTGCTTCATTCACACGTGAAATTCACTTCACCGTAGATGCAGATCGTTGTTAAATGGCTAACATGGATTTTATTGAGAGAGTAGCTGTGCTTTACGTGCTTTAGAAAGGCTGAAAAACAGTGTAGACTCATTCAGTGTCATGTCTGAGTCAACTAGATCCTGATTTCAGAGGTGCACCCAGCTCTCTGTGTAATGTAATGTAATGTGTGTTTATATAGCGCATTTATTGTGTATGGCCATACACCCAAAGCGCTTCACAATCATGAGGGGGGTCTCTTCACACCACCACCAGTGTGCAGCATCCACTTGGATGATGTGACGGCAGCCACAGGACAACGGCGCCAGTGCGCTCACCACACACCAGCTATTGGTGGAGTGAAGAGACAGTGATAGAGCCAATTCGGTGGATGGGGATGATTAGGAGGCCATGATGGGTAAGTGCCAATTGAGGGACTTTGGCCAGGACACAGGGGTTACACCATGAGATTTAACATGCCTCGGTTTAACGTCTCATCCGAAAGACGGCGCCCACTGACAGTGTAGTGTCCCCTTCACTTTTACTGGGGCATTAGGACTCACACAGACCGCAGGTTGAGCGCCCGCTGTTGGCCTCTCTAACACCACTTCCAACAGCAACCTAGTTTTCCCATGTGGTCTCCCATCCAGGTACTGAGCAGGCTCAGCCCTGCTTAGCTTCAGTGAGTAACCGGTCTTGGGCTGCAGGGTGATATGGCTGTGGCTCTGTTCATCAGCTCCTCCAGAAACTGTACCTGGATGATGGAAGCTTTCAGGGGTGATTTCCCTTCAGGACACCAACAACAGGTGCTACGTCATAATCATGCCCCTACAAGAGCAAGCTCTTGATTGGTTAACGTGGTGCGAATGTCCACTGAAGTTCAGATTTTCCAACATGGGCAATTCGCATGTCAAACGCACAATACTTGTCAAACGCTTAACTTGCGCCAATTCATTCACACGAATAGCGTCATTAGCGCTGCCTCATTCGAGCGAATAGCGTTGCAGGATGTCCACTCGCTTCTTTGCATTGACTTAACATGTAATTATTCGCACTTGACGCTTCATCCGTGTCTAGTGTGAACGCACCAGTAGAAATAGAGTCTTTGGCTTAGAGATGTTTGTGTTATAATTGTGACAAAACCAAAACGTTTATTTAAAGAAACGGTAACACTTTAGTTTAGGTCACAATTCATGATATTAACAAAGCATTAAGTAACACTAGTAAGTAAGGTAGAAGTTGAGTTTAGGTTTTGGGTAGGATTAGGGATGCAGAATAAGATCATACTTTATAACTACTAATTAACAGTTATTGTCTTAATAATAGGCAGGTACTAAGCTAGTAGTTAATACTGGGAATTGTGACCTAAACTAAAGTGTTACCAAACAAACTATAAGTCTTGCGATATAAAAAAAAAATAAAGAGGTGGGACTTCAGAATAATGGTCCCTCGGTTAATGTTAGTTAATGTATTTACTAATTTATTAATTAATTAAGCATAAATTATCTTGTAAAGCATTTATAAATTATATTTCAACATTTAAATAACGCATTATTAAAGTCCAAAGTTGTGCTAGTTAACATTAGCTAATGCACAGTGAGTTAACATGAACTTATTTAACTTAAATAACATTAACTAACATTAACGAAGATGAATAAATAATAAATGTATTACTAATTGTTTGTTCCTGTTAGTAAATACATTATTTTAGTGTTACCAAAAAAGAGTTATTCATTTTATAGTTCCTAATGTTTTAAGAGATGTATGTTTAATAAAAGCGGTAATTATTGAGGGGGGGGGGGGGTGTTATTTTATTAAAATTATAAATAAGTAGATTTACAGTTGAAACCAGAAGTTTACATACACTAAAAAAAGGAGCATAATTTTTTTTTTTAAATGTCTGGTGGTAAATCATACTAAACGTTTACTATTTTAGGTCCGTTAGGATTACCTAAATCATTTACGTTTGCTAAATGCCAGAATAATGAGAGAATTTTTTTTATTAATTTCTAGACAGTCAAAAGTTTACATACATTTCCTTGGTATTTGTTTAGTTTTGCTTTTAAACTGTATAACTTTGGTCAAATATTTTGGGTATCCTCCCACAAGCTTCTCACAATAGTTTGCAGGAATTCCTCCTGACAGAATTGGTGTAACTGAGTCAGATTTTTTGGCTTTCTTGCTTACACAAGCTTTTTCAACTCTGCCCACAAATTGTCTATAGGATTGAGCTCAGGGCTTTGTGATGGCCACTCCAAAACATTCACTCTGTTGTCCTTAAAGCACATTTTAACTAATTTGGCAGTATGCTTAGGGTCATGGTCTGTTTGGAAGACCCATTTGTGGCCAAGTTTTAATTTCCTGGCTGATGTCTTGAGATGTTGCTTCAGTATTTCTACATAATGTTCTTTCTTCATGATGCCATCTATGCTGTGAAGTGGACCAGTCCCTCCTGCAGCAAAAAAGCCCCACAACATGATGCAGCCGCCCCCATACTTCACAGTTGGGATGGTATTCCTAAGCTTGTAAGCTTTCCCCTTTGTCCTCCAAATGTAACACTGGTCATTATGGCCACACAGTTCAATCTTAGTTCCATCAGACCACAGGACAAGACTCCAAAAAATTTGTCTTTTTCCCAGTATAATTTTGCTAATTGTAATCTGGCTTTTTTGTTGATTCTGGCTTGTTGATTTTCCCATGTTTCACACAATGAAGCAGTGTGTTTGAGGTTTTCCTTAAATGCTATTCTACAGTTGTGCCTGCAATTAACTTTAATGTTGTCAATTAGCCAATCAGAAACTTCCAAAACCTTGACACCATCATCTGAGCTTTTTCGGAGGCATAATAATCTTATTGTATGTAAACTTGACTTTTAAGAAAAGTTATAACAATTTCTCAAAAAATATCTCTCACGTTATTCTGCTATTAAGCATAACAGAAACAAATTCAAAAAAACAACTTACCTAAAAGAGAAAAAGTTTAGTCACATTAACATCTGACTTTTTTTAAATGGTTATGTGCCTTTTTATACAGTGTATGTAAACTTCTGGTTTCAACTGTAAATTGTATTATTAATAATTAATGAAGGTCAACCAGACCAACACATACCACTAGACCAGCATAAACAAGCCTGGATATGGTGTTCCTTACAGCAGTAAGAGTTTGTTTACTTACTATGAATTAATATTCAGCATGTGATGGTTGGGTTTAGGCTTGTGGTAGGTATAGACGTTAATAATGATGATGGTTGGGTTTAGGTTTGGAGTAGATGTAGACGTTAATTACTGATGGATACAGCGCCATCTTACCAACCACATAGTTTAGACATGTGGGTCTCCATAACTTCAAGTTATGCCTCTACTACAAGTAACGCCCCCTTCATTTTAAATAGATTTAAGTTATATTAATAATTAATGAAGGTCAACCAGACCAACACACAGCACTAGACCAGCAAAAACAAGCCTGGATATGGTGTTGTTTGCAGCAGTAACAGTTTGTTTACTTATTTTGAATTAATATTCAGGATAAAGCTGGAGGCAGAGGGATGCATTTACAGACAGAGGAAATGAAGGAACACAATTAACATTGAGAATAAAATTAAGCCCAACATCAAGAGGCAAATGGGAGCTAATTGAATAGATAGGGAGAAATTGGGGGCGCATTCTGAAATATCAGCCCCGAGAAATGCAGCTATAAAATGGCCATCGTCTGGATCCAGTGTAATTCAGTTTTGGGATGTGAATCAGCCTGTCATGAGCTCTTTTCAACTCAGCAGTGCTGCAGAAACAGCTCCAGTCTGCTGGTCAGCTGTCCACTTGTCTACATCTGTTCAGTCATATACAGCCTGACATGGCTGAGATACTCAATGCCGAAAAAAGAAGAGAAAAAGAAGGAAATTTTTTTTGTAAATTACTTTATAATAATAATAATTATAATAATAATAATAAATATTTGCAATTGAAACATCAACATGCATGTGTTTATGGTGTATGTAATGTTATATTTATATATTAAAGTGCGTGCAATCATCACCAAGACATATATACCATGCAACATGCAAAGACTGACAATTAAAATATGCTACAAATACAAAGACCAAGAAAAACTTTTAATGATCAGAATATTTCTTTCTCTCTCTTTGAAATGATTGCTACACCCTTGAGGACACACACATTACAAGCAATTTCATAGCAGTATTTTAGTTTTTAGGAGTGTTCAAAGGAAAAGCAATAAGGCTTGAGTTGGTGAGTGTGCTGTGTGCCGCCGACTCCTGCTGTTACAATGAACAAATGCAATAAAAGAGCTGAGATTCCCAGCTGAGACTACAACTGCTTTAATGGCAGAAAACACAAAGAAAATGACTAAGAGAGAATGCAGGAACAAGAAAGCAGAAAAGTGGGGTTGTGTAAGTTTTCCTATATGTTTGTGGTAATATTATCTTTTAGATACAATCATGATGGGAATATTCAACACAATCTCACAGCAATTCGTAACTTTTTGATTTAGTGGCTAATTCGTATGAATTCATACAATCTCATTCATACAATTTAGTATGATTTGTTCATTCCTCAATGACTGTTGTGTTTAGGGGTGGGGTTTGGTGCCATGCCTCCTTTTAAAATTTGTACATTTTCGTATGACTGAACTGATACAAATTAGCCACTACATTGGCAAAACGAAAAATAGTTACGTTTTCTCGTGAATTCGTATGATCTCATGTGTACAATTAAGTACAACTTGCTCATCCCTCATTGACGGTTGTGTTTAGGGGTGGAGTTTGGTGCCACGCCTCCTTTTAAAATTTGTACATTTTCGTATGACTGAACTCATACAAATTAGCCAGTAAACTGACAAAACGTAAAATAGTTGTTTCCTCCTGAATGTTTTCGATCTTATGCTACAATTTAGTACGGTTAACTCATCCCCCAATGATGGTTGGGTTTAGGGACGGGGGTTAAGTGCCACACCTCTTTTTAAAAATTTTACATTTTTGTACAACTCATAGAAATTCGTACAAATTAACCACAAAACTGACAAAACGTAAAATAGTTATGTTTTCTCGTAAATTCGCACGATCTCATGCATACAATTTAATACAATTTGCTCATCCCCCATTAATGGTTGTGTTTAGGGGTGGTGTTTGGTGCCGTGCCTCCTTTTAAAAATCGTGAATTTTTGTACAACTGAACTCATATGAATTCATACGAAATAGCGACTAAACTGACAAAACGAAAAATAGTTACTTTTTCTTTTGAATTCGTACAATCTCATGTGTACAGTTTAATATAATTTACTCATCCCCCATTGTCGGTTGTGTTTAGGGGTGGGGTTTGGTGCCACACCTCTTTTTAAAAATCATACATTTTTGTACAACTGAACTCTTACGAATTCATATGGAATTAGCCACTAATCTGACAAAACGTAAAATAGTTACTTTTTCTCGCAGATTTGTACAATCTCATGTGTACAATTAAGTACAATTTGCTCATCCCCCATTGACGGTTGTGTTTAGGGGTGGCGTTTGGTGCCATGCCTCCTTTTAAAAATTGTGAATTTTCGTACAACTGTCCTTGTGCAATCTCAAATATGGTTTGCTCATCCCCCAATGATGGTTGGGTTTAGGGGTGGGGTTGGGTGCCATGCCTCCTTTTTGAAATCTTACATTTTTGTACGACTGAACTCATACGAATTCATACAAAATAGCGACTAAACTGACAAACCGTAAAATAGTTAATTTTTCTTGTGAATTCGTACAATCTCATGTGTACAATTTAGTACAATTTGCTCATCCCCCATTGACGGTTGTGTTTAGTGGTGGGTTTTTGTCCTACACCTTCTTTTAAAATCCATACATTTTCGTACAACTGAACTCATACAAATTAGACACTAAATTGACAAAACGTAAAATAGTTACGTTGTCTCGTAAGTTCGTAAGATCTCATGCGTACAGTTTAATACAATTTACTCATCCCCCATTGACGGTTGTGTTTAGGGGTGGGGTTTGGTGCCACACCTCTTTTTAAAAATCATACATTTTTGTACAACTGAACTCATACGAATTCGTATGAAATTAGCCACTAATCTGACAAAACGTAAAACAGTCACTTTTTCTCGTGAATTCGTACGATCTCATGTGTACAATTAAGTACAATTTGCTCATCCCCCATTGACGGTTGTCTTCAGGGATGTGGTTTGGTGCCACGCCTTTCAAATTGTGAATTTTCGTACAACTGTCCGTGTGAATATGTGCGATTTTAAGTATGGTTTGCTCATCCCCCAATGACGGTTGGGTTTAGGGGTGGGGTTGGGTGCCTTGCCTCCTTTTTAAAATCGTACATTTTTGTATGACTGAACTCAAACAAATTCGTACAAATTAGCCACTAAACTGACTAAACGTAAAATACAAAGTTTCCTCATAAGATCAGGCTGGAATATCATAGTATTCTTTGATTGCGCATCAAGAATGTTCGTTTATAACCACCAAATGCCACCAAACAATCAACATTTTCCACAAAAAGTATCAGTTCCAATCCTGAGCATCTCCGTTTGTGGCCTACAGTAGAAAGAAAATCTTTTGGACTGACACTTGGCAGAGTAAAAGATGACAGAATTTTCCTATATGGGTGAACTATTCTTAAAAAATTTCTCTTACCGTCAACACATTTGCTGGTTTGAATACTGAGGTAGACGTACTGTAGAGTCTGACAGCTTCTCATTTCTGAGTCGGTTAACAGCCCACACACATAAACGGCAAAGCTAGAGGAGAGATAGTCAGCGAGAAGAAAGCCAAGAAAGCAGATAATAGAGGAAGAGAAGCAGACTGCGAAAATAGAGGTTAAAACCAAGGACATCTCACAGGGAACAGCAGATGAAAGAAGACGAGAAATGCTGTTAAAAGAGAAAGAGAAAGGCCAGTGTTATACAAACGACAAACCCGAGAGGAACTATTAGAAAAGCATGAGTCGTCAAGTCCAAGAAGTGCTGTCTATTGAATTTGCCCAACGATCTGTTTAGATTTTGTCTAACTCTTTAGATCAATATTTATAATGCTTGTAATATATGTACTTAAGCTTCATTATAGGGTTGAATTGCGCAACTCTTTTTTATGGTCATGCTGTGTTTGCATGTTTGAGGTTTCTAACAAGAGTCCCTTACTGGGTCTACTAATATCATACGCTGTATCTACTCTATTGAATCGGGAGAGATTATAGTCAACAGTCTCTTGTTTTCTAATCGATTGCCCAGGCTGTAATGTACAGAAACTCAATAAATCAATTGCACAGTGCTTCATAAGTCACGATGAGCTTCTTTGATGCTTTTGTAAGCCATTCAAATGTCAGTGTTTTTAAACGGTTTCCCCCTCAGAGCTTGAATGTGTCAATAATTGTAGATGTTACTTTGTTTTTGTAGTCCTACAGATGCTTTGTGGACTTTATATTACTTAAAAACAACTCATAAGAAATAACTAATGGCAGAATTTGTAGAAAATAATGTACAGCTTGTAGTTACCGCAACAAAATACATTGATCATATGTTGTGTTTTAAGAGTCAGGTCCTCAAACTAATTCTGTGCATAGGAATCATTTCTTATGCATATTATCCAAAGTGTTTTAAGTTTTGACTGTTGTAGTCTATGAAGTGTTAACTATAAAATGTTCCCTGGCCAGTCAGAATCAAGCATTCGAATGCTCCCATAGTATAGCCAGGTGCTAGCTCTATGCAGCTCTGAGATGATTCCCCACTGAAGCTAAGCAGGGTTGTGATTGGTTAGTACCTGGCTGGGAGACCACATGGGAAAATTAGGTTGCTGCTGGAAGAGATGTTAGTGAGACCATCAGGGGGTGCTCAAACTGCAGCCTGTGTGGGTCCAAATGCCCCAGTATAGTGATTAGGGAATCTATACTGTCAATGAGCACCATCCTTCAGATGAGACGTTAAAATGATGTCCTGTCTCTTTGTAGACATTAAAAATCCCAGGATGTCCTTCTAAAAGAGTAGGGATGTGTCCTCAGCATCCTGGCCAAACTTGCCCTCTGGCCTCTGTCCATCATGGCCTCCTAACCATCCCCATATCATATTCATATCTTCATCACTGTGTCTCTCCACCAATAAGCTGGTGTCCGATGGTTGCCATCGGATGCTGTATAGTGGTTGAGAAGATCCTCTCAAGTCTGTAAAGCATGTTGTGGGCCCAAAAAAGTGACAAATTTAGAAATACTAATATATTATACTCTCTTTTTGCAGGTCTGTTACGTGAGAGTTTCATGGATGAGCCTGAAAGTCTTGTCACTTTGAACCTGCTGGTTGTTGCTGCAGTCTCTGCATTCTCCACCGGGGCAGCACTCTCAGGTTTAGCAGTGTGCTGGATCATGGGTCAAAAACACCGTCATCGTTCTCACAGCAACACTCCGTCGTCCAGTATTCAGCGGAAGAGCGAGAAGGAACGTTGCATGATGGGACAAAGCAGAAGCGGCTCTGTAATGAGCGTATCCCGACACAGTGGCACAGACCGGCCACGATCCCAAGGTGAGACGCTTTTCGTCATGCCCAATGGGTGGGTAAAAGCTGGCGATTTAGACCCAGGTCTACTTCCCACACCAGAGCAAACTCCTCTGCAGCAGAAACGTGGGCTCCGCCTGTCCGATTCTGGATCCAGCTGGGACCAAAGTCAGACCTTCCTGAGCTCAGTGGGAACCCAGTGTCCACCCCCACCATCCACCCTATATCTCAGCTCTAAACTCTTACAAGGAACCGGCCGACGCCATGAGGAAGCCATCGAGACTGGTATCGACCGCCAAAGGTATGTCTCCCTCTCCAAGTACCGGGATCAGGGAATACGCCCAGGAACTCTTCTTCGCAAGTCAGCCGGTGAATATAACTACCCCATGACTCCACAAGACTCCCCTGACCGACGGAGAGTGGTTTCAGCCCCCAGCACCCAGATAGAGTATAGCGGAGAGCCTCTTCGCTGGACCCACGAGGGCTACATCTTCAGCAGTCACGGCATACCTCCAACAGGCCACCACTACACCCCTGCCTCTCAGCATCCTGCGGGACTGACCCGCTCTGTGCTCCATGGGTCTCGGGGACTCATCGAGCTGGCGGACTTCAGCCACTTACTTGGGAAGAGTGGAAGCGATCGGACGCCAACAGGCCAGTGAACAAAGGGGAAAAAGAAAGTAAAGAGCATTTAATTGTGGAAACGTGAGCAGATGAAACCTCATGTGGACTGCAGAGCGCAACCTGGCCCACCACAGAAAGTCTCTCTCTGTCTTTCTTTCCTTTTTCACTCGCTTGTCATCCTTTCCTTATTTGTCTGGAACTTCTATCGGGAGGATGAGCCAACGTGACCCTCACTGACTACGAGAAGAGCAGTCACTTCAACTGGAAACAATTGTTTTAAACTTTATCACACCTTATCAGATGGAGGAAAGAAGCGGAAGACTATCTATCCTTGAATCTGTTCACACCTACACTCTCAAAGTTTGATAGAAAGGCAGTGTTTTATTCAGGAATTGGGACAGTTGTTCTCTCCAAATATGAGCAAAAACCAAACCCTTCCTTGGAGTATTGACTAAGTAGCAAACAGTGGTCAGTCTGGTCATAAAAACTCAAAGCTCTCTGATTATTGGCATACGGATAGATTTGCATCACTGGAAAGATCATCTTGTCACAAGAAGAGGATCTGGAACAGAATCTAGAGGTCAATCAGATCTGATTCTGATCAATACCAAACTCAAAGCTCAAAGTGTTCAGATTACTGTCATGAAGGACACTCAATTTCCATCTAAATCCTGTAAAAGGTGGGAAGAAAGAAAGATTTGGAGCGTAACTCTATTCCCAAACTTTCTTTGGAATTGCTTTACTCCCTTTCATGCCACAAAAACTTTTTGTAGCCCAAAACATTTTTAAAAACGTGCATAGTGGTGTCGTAGTACTTGCATCTAAAAAAAGGCCAGACTTTTTCAAATCTGAGCGCAAGACCATATTTTCTATGGTCCAGGTCCAAACGCTCTTGAAAATATGGTCTTGGATTCGAGTACTACAACACTTTCAGCATATTAAATGGGAAATTAAAGAGAAGCAGATTATAGAGAGTGCCCAAAAATAACATCACTCTCTGTCTCCACCGGTAATATTTTTTCCATTACCAATGCTTGTGCGTGACATCTCTACACTTGGGCGGGGCCCTACGGTTCACTTCACAAGATTTGCGGTACACTATTTGCTCTGATGCATTGCTTTGACCAAAACACATGAATTTAAAACACAAAAACCTTTTGTGTTTGTGATTTTTGTCTCTGTTGAGTGAGCTGAGGCCTTTACCTCAGTATTACCTCAGCCCTGATTTCAGACATACAGAGAGAGAGAAAGAGAAACAGAGAGAGAAAAGATTTTGGTCAGATGGATTTCATGGCCTCAACCACATGAGTTTATGTGTTCTGTGTAGCTCCGTGAGTTTAATCAGAGAAACAGAGCTCTCTGAGAACTTCTGAACATGCTGGATTCCAAGTCTTTTTTTGTCTTGTTTTTTGTTTCTTCCTTTTTGTACAGTGAATTTTTTACACAATATGTAATGCGTAACATGGAAGACAGAACTGAGGTGAAAACACCTACTGTTTTCTAGAAAGACACAATTTGAGACTCTGTCTTGAAGACTCTTAGACTCTGAGATGACATTTCAGATTTTGTTTCTCCTGGACTCTGAAGGAGGACAAATGAAAAGGGAAAGAGGAAGTCATGAAGCGAATACTGAAGGTACTACGAAGTCAAGAGATGTGAACGCCAGCTATGTTATTGAATGTGTTTGTCTGTGAAGTAATCTTTTTGCTTGTCCCATGCATATCATAAGGTATTTCCCCTACTTTTTGTATTTATTGTTTTGTTTTTTTAGTCGTATGGTAAACTTTTAAAACCCCTGCGTCATCAGCAGGGATCGTGGATCGCATTTTTCCAGTCATATTCTTTACATGGAAATGGTCAAAGTGAAAACCAAGAAATTGTGTCCTCATATCAGAACAGTAACATAATCAAATGTACACCCAAACACTCTCTGGCTTCATTCCAAACCCTAGAGCTGCCTATCTGTTCAAGGCTGTTCAAAGCAGAAAGCAGAAAAATGGTTCTTCCTTGCCAAATCTCGACTGAGAGTTCGCATTCAGCAGGCTTTTTATCCGAAGTGAATTACATTGCACATAAGGTATTCATTTTATCAGTTCGTGTATTCGCTGGGACTCAAACACTTGACATCGGTGGAGCTACGGGAAGGCTTTACCTCAGTATTACATCAGCCCACAATTCAGACTTCACATAAGTGAGAGGCAGAGTGGAAAACTTTCATGACAGTTTCATCCAAGATGGCATACTGAGTTTACATTTATT
Organism: Danio kyathit; assembly: GCA_903798195.1. NCBI lineage: Eukaryota > Metazoa > Chordata > Actinopteri > Cypriniformes > Danionidae > Danio > Danio kyathit. The sequence goes on from LR812520.1 coordinate 58,247,157, forward strand.
ATTTAAACTACACAATATCATCCTGATTTTGGCAGGATCTGTTTGACAAAGGGTGTCGTGGTGATGCGTAAAATGACAATGGGGCGTCAAGATGCAAGATCTGATTGTTTTATCTAGTGTAGTGTGTCACAGTGGATGACAGCAGGGACACTTCTCAACATCCCAAAAGACTAGCTTTTGAGGGCGGCACGGTGGCTCACTGGTTATCGCTGTCGCCTCACAGCAAGAAGGTCGGTGGTTCGAGTCCCGGCTGGACCAGTTGGCATTTCTGTGTAGAGTTTGCATGTTCCCCCATGTTTGTGTGGGTTTCCTCCGGGTGCTCCAGTTTCCTCCACATGCGACAAATGTGAATTGGATGGACTAAATTACATGAATGAGTGTGTATCGGTGTTTCCTAACACTGGGTTGCAGCTGGAAGGACATCCGCTGTTTAAAACATATTCTGGAATAGTTGGTCATTCATTCCGCTTCGGTGACCTCTGAAATAAAGACTAAGACTAACTTTCATTTTTGGCTTAAGTAACCCTTTGAAGTCAGTGAGACTTATTCACATATTTACAGTGTTTATTTTGCTAGTCCACATTGTTACTCTTTAGTCGAACAATTAATTAGGCTTAACAAGTTCAAAAAAGGTTTGTTTTGGTAATCTTCAATCAAAATCTGACCATATTTCCTTCCATCTTTGGATTGACTGATGGCAGTGCTTCTATGTTGGCGTCAGTTTGACAGCTTCAGCCACAATATTCTTAACCATGCCCCTTTTACCATTAGTTTGCTATGAGGGAATGATGCACAAAAAGAAAGTCCTGCCCCTACTCAACATTACATTTCACTTGGAAGTACATCAAGTACTGAAATAAGTCTCAACAACTTCCGGTTCATGCTATCTTCAAAGACAGCAGACAACAAGGTGGCTTTACTAAGGTTTGGAAAAGATCTTCTCCCTTGCCATCTTGGTCATGACCCACACACAAATGTCTGACTCCATATAGGCAAGCTTTACCATGAAACATCTAATAGTATCAGTGTGTGTTCTGTTGAACTACAAAGTGTTGACAGCCATTGACTTGCATTTTATGCAACACCAAAGACCATGGCAAAATTTTTATTTTTGGCTTAAGCAACCCTCTAAAGTTTGTGAGAAATCCAATTTTACAGTGTTTATTTTGCTAGTCCACATTGTTACTCTTCAGTCGAACAAGTAATTAGGCTTAACAAGTTGGAAAAAAGGTTTGTTTTGGTAATCTTCAATCAAAATCTGACCATTTTTGCTTCCATCTTTGGATTGACTGATGGCAGTGCTTCTATGTTGGCGTCAATTTGACAGCTTCAGCCACAATATTCTTAACCATGCCCCTTTTACCATTAGTTTGCTATGAGGGAATGATGCACAAAAAGAAAGTCCTGCCCCTACTCAACATTACATTTGACTTGGAAGTACATCAAGTACTGAAATAAGTCTCCGGTTCACGCTGACTTCAAAAACAGGAAACAACAAGGTGGATTTACTAGGGTTTGGAAAAGAGCTTCTCCCTCGCCATCTTGGTCATGACCCACACACAAATGTCTGACTCCATATAGGCTATCTTTATCATGAAACATCTAATATAATCAGTGAGTGTTCTGTTAAACACCAAAGTGTTGACAGTCATTGACTTGCATTTTATGCATCACCAAAGACCATGGCCAAACATTCATTTTTGGCTTAAGTAAACCTTTAAAGCCTGTAAGAAATCCAAATTTACAGTGTTTATTTTGCTAGTCCACATTGTTACTCTTTAGTCGAACAATCAATTAGGTTTAACAAGTTTTAAAAAGTTTGTTTTGGTAATCTTTAATCAAAATCTGACCATTTTTGCTTCCACGTTTGGATTGACTTGCTTCTCTGTTGATCAGTCTGATGGCTTCAGCCATAATATTCTTAACCACGCCCCTTTTACCATTAGTTTGCTATGAGGGAATGATGCACAAAAAGAAAGTCCTGCCCCTTACTCAACATTACATTTGATTTGGAAGTACATCAAGTACTGAAATAAGTCTCCGGTTCACGCTGACTTCAAAGACAGCAGACAGAAAGGTGGCTTATAAGGCTTTGGAAAAGAGCTTTTCCGTCGCCATCTTGGTCATGACCCACACACAAATGTCTGACTCCACATAGGCAAGCTTTGTCATGAAACATCTAATAGGATCAGTGTGTGAGATATTGAAAGCAGATGTCTGACTATATGAGCTGCCACACACACTTGAGTTCACAGGAATGCATTTAATAACGGTCCTCGTGCACCTGCAAAAGCTTTCTTATTAAAAGCATGTGCATCACTTAAGCATCTCTCCTAAAGAGCATGCAGTTTCCACAGCCGATGCGCTGGGAAAACACACACCCCTGCAGTCATGTGCTACGGCCGCTTGAGCATTGATTAGCTCATAAATCCAACTGAAAGGAGAGTCAGGGCTGATTGCGTTGGCTCTGTGTGTGTGTTAAATTACTGTGTGTACGTATTTATGTCTTCACTCTTCAGCACTGAAGATACACCAGGCAGGAAATGGGATCCAGAGCACAGGAAATAGATCAGGAAATGCAAGGATATAGACGCCTACCTGTAGGTCAAGGACACTGAGGCAAGTAATCAAATTCAGGAAGGAGCAAAAGCCGCTGTATGCTAATGTGAAAACCACATGTGGTGAAGAAAAAAGCAGATTAAGTTTTAAAAGTTGTGCCATATTCATGTTCATAAGTGTTTGCCAACAGAAAATGAAATCTCTAATAAGCTACGCAGATGCCAACTTGACTTGACACAAGTTGTTTGTGCTTCTACATAAACTGATACCTCGAATGTGAAGTGTTTTTCCTCTTTTAAGTGATCATAGTAAACAATTAGTCCACTCAAAAAAAATTACTCAAAATTAGTTAAAACAACACAATTCTTAAGGTTTTTTTGCAACACAGCCTCATTAATGATATGTACCCCTGTATACATTTCGGACAGTGTGAAATACGTCCCAGTATGCTTTTTTTTGCATTTTTTTATTTTCACGAATCCACCAAAGGCCGCTGCCCAGCAAACAATTTTGTAATTGTTTAATAGACATCTAATAGATATCTAAACGTAGACAGCTTGGCTAAAACAAGGCTAAACTTGACGTGTCAGTGAAAATCTAGTAGATATCTAAGTATAACCTCAAACTAGACTATACTAGAATATATCTGCTGTCATTCATTTCTGTTTATTTGATGACTAGTCTAGTTTTGGGCTATTTCTAGACGTCTATTAGATTTTCACTGACAGCCCAAATTTAGCCTTGTTATAGCCAAGACGACTATGTTTAGACATCTATTAGAGATCTATTAGACATAATTTAATATCAAAAAATGCTTGCTGGGTGTGTACACCTTTTCAGATCTCAAATGTCTCTCACCAGTGCCATTCACACTTGCTGTTCTCACGTAAATCCACCAGAGGCTGCTGTCGACTGACTGATTGACCAACTGACCGATTCCCCTTTCCTAAACCCAACAGATAGTGTTTTCAAAAGCACTGATTGACCCACCCTCCGCCTTCCCTAAACCCAACAGATAGTCATTTTAAAAACACCAATTGACCCGCACACCACCTTACCTAAACCCAACCGACAGTGTTTTCAAAAGCACTGATTGACCCACCCACCGCCTTCCCTAAACCCAACCGACAGTGTTTTCAAAAGCACTGATTGACCCACCCACCGCCTTCCTTAAACCCAACCGACAGTGTTTTCAAAAGCACCGATTGACCCACCCACCGCCTTCCCTAAACCCAACAGATAGTCATTTCAAAATCACCGATTGACCCACAGACCGCCTTTCCTAAACCCAACTGATAGTGTTTTAAAAACCACAGATTGACCTGCACACCGCCTTCCCTAAACCCAACCGACAATGTTTTTAAAAGCACCGATTGACCCGCCCACCGCCTTCCCTAAACCCAACCGACAATGTTTTTAAAAGCACAGATTGGCCTGCCCACAGCCTTCCCTAAACCCAACAGATAGTAATTTCAAAAGCACCAATTGACCCGCCCACCGCCTTTCCTAAACCCAACTGATAGTGTTTTCAAAAGCACCGATTGACCCGCCCCACCTCCTTCCCTAAACCCAACCGACAGTGTTTTCAAAAGCACCAATTGACCCGACCACCCACTTCCCTGAACCCAACTGATAGTGTTTTCAAAAGCACCGATTGACCTGCCCACCGCCTTCCCTAAACCCAACTGATAGTGTTTTCAAATCACTGATTGACCCACCCACCGCCTTGCCTAAACCCAACCGATAGTGTTTTCAAAAGCACCGATTGACCCGCACACCGCCTTCCCTAAACCCAACTGATAGTGTTTTCAAATCACTGATTGACCCACCCACCGCCTTGCCTAAACCCACCGATAGTGTTTTTAAAAGCACCGATTGACCCCGCCCACCGCCCTTCACTAAATCCAACCGATAATGTTTTCAAAAGCACCGATTGACCCGCCCACCGCCTTCACTAAATCCAACCGATAGTGTTTTCAAAAGCACCGATTGACCAGCCACTGGGCAAACTGGTAACAGCGGAAAAGTCGTCCACATGGAGGTAAATGGTCAGGTGGTAGCGTGAAAAGAAACAGAAGCCATCAGCGGTGTCACGCTGCCCCCATAGCGTTCATTTTAAAGATGAAAGCAGCCATAGGTAGCTCTGGCTACATAATTCATGCTCTCCATATGGGGGTACGTTTTCACAATGAGCCTGTGTTGTTTTTTGCGGTGAACTTAATTGTTGGATTTCAATCCACTTCAATTTGTAAACACGAGTAAGATAACTTGTATTGGGACAACATAAAGGAGTTGTGTGGAACCCAGCATTTTTTACACTGTTGCTTGCCTTATCTGTGATGAGCTATACATTTTTGTTTAGTGGATAGAGATGCTAGTAAATTATTGAAGCTTGTTCTGCCAGAGATTAGCAAATAACATGAACAATTCATCTCAGAATTTGCATGTTTATGTCCTGCCATTGGAAGTAAAAAAAATCAGAATTGTGACTTTGCATCTCTGAGGGAAAAATGGTACGAATTGAAGTAAGAATTGACAGATATTATAAACTCTCAAATACAGGAAATGAAGTTGCAATTGTATTAAAAATGACAGAATTGCAAGATATAAACAGAGTTCTTTGTAATTCAACTACACTCCAAAATAAGTTTAGCTGATGTTCAAACTACTTATTTAAAATGAAACAAAACAATTCTTGATTTTTTAGGGACAACTTATTTGTTTTATGTTCAGTCCATTTAAATTTGTAAAAAAACAATTACGTTAACTTGCTGCAAAATGCAGGGTTCCACATAATTCACTCATGTTGTCCCAACACAACTCGATTAAGTTAATATAACAAATTTAAGTAGATTGAGCTAAAACCAATTAAGTTGTCCCAAAAAAATCTTAAGTATTGTGTTGTTTCGGCTCATTTTAAATAATTAGTGTGAACAAACAGCAAAAATCATTTTTTGAGTGTATATCTTGAAATCTGGACTTTTTTCTAGAACTGAGAGTTTATATTTCTGATTTATGAGAAAAGAACTTCATTATTTTATCCCATATGGAAATCTGATAAATGGCCATATATAAAAACGTAATTATAGCTAATGTATATTCAAATCTATGTGTGCGTATTTGTAATTCCAATGGTTGAAAAAATATATACGTAAATGGCTGTTTTTGCAATACATGTAAAACCTAAACATGAACTTGTATATTATTTATGTAATTTGCATATACACTAACTGACAAAAGTCTTGTTGTCTATCCAAGTTTTAGGAACAACAAATAATAACTTGACTATCAGAAGTGGTTCATATGAAAGGAAAAGGCCTCTAGATTACGCTTATTTTAGCCAAATAAAATATGATCATGCCTTGATTTTTTATTATTTATTTAGGACAGCAAGGTCTGACTTTGCTTAGACAAAAGTCTTGTCCCTTAACAGAAATAATGTCCAGTATAGAACATAAAGTCATGCTGCAGTGGAAAAAGAATTAATATTGTGTATGACTCCCATGAGCTTGGAGGACTGCATCCATACATCTCTGCAATGACTCGAATCACTTCATCTGGATTAATAAATAATAAATAAAGTCATCTAGAATGACAAAGAAAATGTTCTTGCAGGACTCCCAGAGTTCATCAAGATTCTTTGGATTGATCTTCAATTCCTCCTCTTTCATCTTATCCCAGACTTGCTCAATAATGTTCATGTCTGGTGACTGGGCTAGCCAATCCTGGAGCACCTTGACCTTCTTTGCTTTCAGGAACTTTGATGTGGAGGCTGAAGTATGAGAAGGAGCGCTATCCTGCTGAAGAATTTGCCCTCTCCTGTGGTTTGTAATGTAATGGGCAGCACAAATGTCTTGATACCTCAGGCTGTTGATGTTTCCGTCCACTCTGCAGATTTCTCACACGCCCCCCATACTGAATGTAACCCCAAACCATGATTTTTCCTTCACCAAACCAGACTGATTTCTGTGAGAATCTTGGGTCCATGCAGATTCCAATAGGTCTTCTGCAGTATTTGTGATGATTGGGATGCAGTTCAACAGATGATTCATCAGAAAAATCGACCTTCTGCCACTTTTCCAAATGATCAACTAGAAATCAAGTTATTATTTGTTGCTCTTACAACTGGAATCAACAACAAGACTTTTGTCAGGTAGTGTATTGTATGGTCATATATCACATTTGTATTTGGGATGATTGTTTTGCCTGCAAAACATTACATATTTGTCTACTTCTATTTTTTCCCTTAAGTCTCATGAACACACTCACACAAACAAATTGCCTTCATTGAAAAAGCATCCACATTCAGTGCCTAAAATGAATTTCCTTTGTAGCACCAAGTTGCTGGGCGTAAATGAAAACGGCTTTAAATTTCTATGGCTTTGCCCCTCACAATATCGTTCTTTGTGTTTATAATGCCTTTATTGCTCAAAGTGATTTTGAGTGACATTGACTTTTTCACGCAGTGTTAATTCTAGTCTATTATTGTCGGAGGGAAGTGCAGAATGTGCTGTGAATGTATTTCAATGATTTTTTTTCCTCTCTCTACAGTATAAGCACTTGCTGTCATAACCGTGCTGCAACAAGCACAATATTGTACAATAATCAAGGCCAATAATGTGTGTTTGACTTTTTATACAATGTTTAGCTCTCGCTTTTGTGTTGTGTGCATTTTTTTAGGCTGTCACAGACTTTTGCAAAAGGCGAAGAAGAAACTGGACTGAATGAACGGCGTTTCGTTAAGTGTGTATATGGCGACACACACGACATAAAGGCGGAATCAGTGTTACGTTGAGTTGTTTACCTAGACTCGGCTGCTCTGTATATAGCTCATGTAATGTCCCCGTGTATAGAAGTCGAGGGGACGGTATACAGTGAAAATCGTTTCGTTTGTTTGTTGGTTTTTAAATAATCTCTCACATGTATAGAAGTACACACTTATACACCCAGTTCCGCACATAAACACACGCGACTCAGTACTGGAGCACACACTTATTTTCAAATGTCAATCAACATGGAGATTTTATCATTCTAATAAACACACTTGATTGTTTGAACTTTGGGTCTGTGAAATGTGTCGTGATTTTGAAGATAAATATACAGCAGGTACCATTTTCTGAGGTATTACACTCACCGGAAACCTTACTAGTATCTAGTGAGTGTCCTTTTGCCTTCAGAACTGCCTTAATCCTTTGTGACATAGATTCAACAAGGTACTGGAAAATTCCTTAGAGATTTTGGTCCATTTTGACATGATAGCATCATGTAGTTGCTGCAGATTTGTCGGCTGCACGTCCATGATGCGAATCTCCCATTCCACCACATCCCAAAGGTGCTCTATTGGATTGAGATATGGTGACTGTGGAGGCCATTTGAGTACAGTGAACTCATTGTCATGTTCAAGAAACCAGTCTGAGATGATTCGCGCTTTATGACATGGTGATTTATCCTGCTGGAAGTAGCCATCAGAAGATGGATACACTGTGGTCATAAAAGGATGGACATGGTCAGCAAGCATACTCAGGTAGGCTGTGGCGTTGATACAATGCTCAACTGGTACTAATGGGCCCAAAGTGAGCCAAGAAAATATCCCCCACACCATTACACCACCACCAGCAGCCTGAACTGTTCATACAAGGCAAGATGGATCCATGCTTTCATGTTGTTGATGCCAAATTCTGACCCTACCATCCGATTGTCGCAGCAGAAATCGAGACTCATCAGACCAGGCAGCGTTTTTCCAATCTTCTATTGTCCAATTTTGGTGAGCCTGTGCGAATTGTAGCCTCAGTTTCCTGTTCTTAGGTGACAGGAGTGGCACCCGGTGTGGTCTTCTGCTGCTGTAGCCCACAGAACTGCCGCTCACTGGATAATTTCTCTTTTCCTGACTATTCTCTGTAAACCCTAGAGATGGTTGTGCCTGAAAATTCCAGTAGATCAGCAGTTTCTGAAATACTCAGATCAGCCCGTCTGGCACCAACAACCATGCCACCTTCAAAGTCATTTAAATCACCTTTCTTCCCCATTCTGATGCTCGGTTTGAACTGCAGCAGATCGTCTTGACCATGTCTTGATTGCTGCCATGTGATTGGCTGATTAGACATTTGTGTTAATGAGCAGTTGGACAAAAAGGTCGCTGGTTCGAGTCCTGGCTGGGTCAGTTGGCATTTCTGTGTGGAGTTTGCGTGTTCTCCCCGTGTCCGTGTGGGTTTCCTCCGGGTGCTCTGGTTTCCCCCACAGTCCAAAGACATGCGCTATAGGTGAATTGAATAAACTAAATTGGCTGTAGTGTATGGGTGTGAATGCGAGAGGGTATGGGTGTTTCCCAGTACTGGTTGCAACTGGAAGGGCATCTGCTGCATAATATTTATGCTGGATAAGTTGGCAGGTTCATTCCACTGTGGTGATCACTGATAAATAAAGAGACTAAGCCTAAGGAAAATGAATGAATTGACCATGGGGTCAAAATTTTGATAACTTCACGCCATTAGTTTAGATGAATGTAGTCATTTTTTATGCCCCAGCATACTAAATCAAAACCGGCGATTTGTTAGTTAATTCAAGTTTTTTTTTTCCTCCACATAAAATATATATTGAAATAATTTACTTTCAGACCAATGTATCAAAATCAAAATAGTTTTTCAATCACAAGTTAAAATTAAATGTTTTCAAAATAATAAAATGAAACAAATATTAACATTTTACTCAAACACATACCTAATAAATCTAGTAAATACAGAGTAACTCTGAACTTTCAAGTGGCCCCTTTATTTCTTTCCATAGCTGCATACGATGACTATGAGGTTCCATCTTAATTAAACATAGATGGTGTAGTGCAAGTGAATTATTCTGTAAGGTAAGAGTTCTATCATTTTCTCCTTTGATGAGAAATTTGATCTATAAGTTTATCTGTGGGCGTCACGGTGGCGCAGTGGATGGCGTGATCACCTCACAGCAAGAAGGTCACTGGTTCGAACCCCTGCTGGTTCAGTTGGCATTTCTGTAAGGAGTTTGCATATTTTGTCCTTCAGGTTCTCCAGTTTGCCGCACAGTCCGAAGACATGTGCTATAGGTGAATTGAATAGGCTGGAAAGGCATCCGCTGTGTAAAACATATGCTGCATATGTTGGCGGTTCATTACCCCTGATTAATAAAGGGACTAAACCGAAAAGAAAATGAATGAATGAATAAAGTTCTGTATCTGTCGATTGGAGAATTCTCAGCAGGGGCGCTGCTAGGGGGAGTCAGGATGATTCTAAGGACCCACACCGCTTGGAGCCCCCAGAGATACAATTAGAGCCCCGCCATACGCCCCCCACTCCCTGCTCTTCACTTTTGTCCGCGACATCCCCTACCAGTAATCACTTTCGTCCTCGACTCTCTCGAAATGTTGTCAGCCAGCGGCACCCCTGATTCTCAGAATAGCATTTTAATGTCAACTTTAACTCTGAAAACTGGACTGACACAGTTTCAGTTTACTATGTTAAGCCATTTTGACAGAATCTACATTGTAAAAGCGCTATAGAAATAAACTAATTGAATTGAATAATGTTGTTGATAAATCCTAGGCTTACTGAGGTGTGTTATCAGTCACCTTTGATGAAATATTGGCATAACTGTCTTTTTTAATGTATATTGTGTGGTTTGTATTGTTTTGTTTTTCTTTTGTACTATTGGACCTAGCAGTGGCGCCCCCAGAAAATTTTCTTAGGGGTGGCCGGAAGAGGCCATACCAAATCTTAGGGTGGCACACAAAAAAAAATTCTGGTAAATGAAATAATGTGGTTTCAATTCATTTAATTAAATACTCTTGAAATATTGCAATTTATTCCTTGAAATAATTCAGCAAGTACATATACAAACCAAATAAAAATCGATATTTAGTTTAAAAACACTTTTCATATATATAAATAACTTCAGTTATTTTTTACATACTTTTATTGCATATATTATTATTATTATACAGTATATATGCCATGTCTAAAATTAATGAAGATTAATAAATAGAATACCCTAAGCTCCTTCTATTGATGTACCTTAACAGGGGCGCCTGCAGGATTATATTCCTAGGTATGCACAAATCCAGCACAAACTGGATTGTCAAATAAAATAATAATCTAGCCTAAATAAAATTAAAGTAAAATATTCAGTTTCAGAGAAGCCTATATTAAACCGTTTTCCATCTTGCGCTGGTCAATTACAATTTAATTCATTTAATCAAATCATTTGAATAAGCAGGACAGGCGTTTACAATATTCTGAGAAAACAGAAACTCGTTGTGAGAATAGAGACGTCTGCTTATTTATGCCAGTCTGTCAGATAAAATTGTTTACAACACCTTGAATGGCTCCGTTATATGCGAGGAGGCTGCGCAGCAGCTGGATCTGATCTACAGCTAGGTCCAGATGAGACTGCGGTCTCCACTCCATGTGGGGGATCAGTATTTGTCTCATCAGTTTTAGGCCTTTTGGCAAATGTCTCAATTAAGTTTCTGTTTTAAAGAGCGTTTACTCATTTTGAACCTTGTTTTAAACAATAGCTATCTGAATTGTAACTGTTTGTGTGCAGAAAAATCGGCAGCAAAACTAAAGCCAATAGATTTCTTTACCCATCTCCCACCATGCAAGTACTTACACGCTTTAAAACACACAAACGCACACCTTTATGTGTTGTCATTCTTTCTTGCTTAGGTAATATATTGTAGTGTATACTGTTTAATAATCAATTTCAATGATGTAATAAATAAATAAATATATAAATAAATAAATAAAAAGCGCCATTAATTCCCGCCCTCTCATGGTACGCACAGTGCGTACAGCCGTACGCCTGCAGGCGCCACTGTACCTTAAGGTACATATTAAATAGTCATTGCTGTTTATTGAAGGTGTGTGCGTGCTGTCAACGACGATCGGGGAGGAGGGGCAGTGAATCAGCTACATCAGTGGCACCAATCAATCCACAATAAATTAGGTGCTGCATTTTATTTATTTATTTATTTATTTATTGAAATATTGTACATTTACGTAAGGCAAGGCAAGGCAAACTTTATTTATAGAGCACAATTTTACACAACAGTAGTTGATCCAAAGTGCTTTACAATAAAATAAAAATATTTGCGTCACTCAAAGGCAAGAGAGTAAAAATAAGTCTTTAAATTAGATTTAAAAGCATCCACTGAAGGAGAAATCCTGATGTTCAGAGGGATTTTGTTCCAGAGCCTTGGGGCCGCAACACAGAAAGCTCGATCACCTTTTGATTTGCAGCGAGACCGAGGGACAGACAGAAGAAGCTGGTCATGGGATCCTAATGGTCTACAAGCTGTATAAGGCCTAATAAGTTCACTGATATACACCGGGGCAGAATTGTGCAATGCTTTATGAGTGAAAAGCAGGATTTTAAAATCAACTCTGAGCTTTTATAGGAAGCCAGTGCAATGAGGCGAGGACAGGGGAGATGATCTCTTTTCTTAGTTCCTGTTATTAACCTGGCGGCTGCATTTTGAACCAACTGTAACCGAGAGAGTGTTGACTGGGGTAGACCAATGTACAAGGAGTTGCAGTATAGTCTGACCGAGAGGAGATTAAAGCATGGGTTACAATTTCTAAATCTTTTTTTTTAGAAAGAAATGGTTTAACATTTGCCACCAATCTAAGCTGGAAAAAGCTGCTTCTCACAACTGTATTTACATGCTTGTCAAACTGCAAGAGTGGATGAAAAATAACTCAGAGATTCTTGGCGTGATGGTGCAGATTGTCATTTAGGAATCCTAGCTGAGTTTTAATTGAATCGTTGGTAGCAGCAGAGCCTAATAATAACACTTCTGTTTTATTTTCATTCAAAGTACATTTAGATTAATAATATCAACAGCAAATTCATATTGGGGTGGCCAGAGTTTACACAGGGGTAAGCTTGGGGGCGCCCCTGGGACCTAGTGTCTGGAATAAAGCGAACAATAACATCTGCAGATCATCAAGTGTAAATGCTGCTGTCGGCCAATAGATGGCGCATCACAGAAAGCGCATTGAGATTTCACAGAGCATCTCTCTGTTGCTATGGAGAACTCTGTGTCACCATAGCAACATCTGCGCAGGGTGAAGACCAGAGTGATGCTGTTTTGAAGGATCATTACTTGGAAGTTAATTAGACACATCAACATATCAATTACACCAGGCGTTTAGTAGCAGCGCAGTTTTAATTTGACGTATTCGTGTCCTTTGCCTCTTAATGGGCATTCATCTTACATAAATAAGTCAAATGTGTAATCGTTTCTGCTTGGAGCATTAGATTGCATGTACTTTTTAGATATACGTTGGCTGTTTCATATTGCTAGTCAAACATCATCTCTTAAAATGTTGAATTGAAACTGTCACAAAATCATCTGAGGTGCCCTTAACAGTAATGTGGAGATATAAGGGAGATATACCATGCTGCTATTAAACCATGGTAGCTTTATGTAGGCCTGATTTGTAGCTTTACCATAATGCATATTCAAATATTGTTATGCATATTCAAAAAAGGGGGCGTCACAGTGGCACAGTGGGTAGCACAATCACCTCACAGCAAGAAGGGTGCTGGTTTGAGCCCCGGCTATGTCAGTTGGCATTTCTGTGTGGAGTTTGCATGTTCTCCCCATGTTCGTGTAGGTTTCCTCCGGGTGCTCCGGTTTCCCCCATAGTCCAAAGACATGAATAAGCTAAATTGCCTGTAGTATGCGTGTGAATGAGAGTGTATGGGTGTTTCCCAGTGATGGGTTGCAGCTGGAAAGGCATACTCATTCATTCATTCATTTTCTTTTCGGCTTAGTCCCTTTATTAATCAGGGGTCGCCACAGTGTAATGAACCGCCAACTTATCCTGCACATGTTTTACGTAGCGTATAGCTGCAACCCATCACTTTGAACCAAATGTGTTTATTTGCCCTTTAATGGGGTAGTTCATCCAAAAATGAATGCTTAATGACTATTTACTCACCCTCAAGTGGTTTCAAAAGTTTAATAGTTTCCTTATTCTGCTGAACACAAAAGAAGCTATTATGAAGAAAGCTGAAAACCTGTAACCATCGACTTCCATAGTAGAAAAAACTAATACTGTGAAAGTCAATGGTTACAGGTTTCCAACATTTTTCAAAATATCTTCTTTTGTGTTCAACAGATACCCTCTGACAAAAACAGCTTAAACCAGCCTAAGCTGGTCCCAAATCAGCCTGGTTTTAGAGGGGTTTTGGCCATTTTCAGGCTGGTTTCCAGCCATTTCCAGTCTGGTCTTAGCTGGTCAGGCTGGAAAATGACAAGCTTAATCCAGTTATAACCAGCTAGACCAGCCTGGTTTAAGTTGGATATAGCTGGTTTTGGCTGGACAAGCTAGTTTTACCTGGTCAACTCCCAGCCTGACCAGCTAAGACCACGCTGGAAATGGCTGGAAACCAGCCTGAAAATGGCCAAAACCCCTCTAAAACCAGGCTGGTCGACCAACTAAAACCACCCAACCATCTTAGGCTGGTTTAGGCTGGGTTTTTAAGCAGGGAGAAACTCTTAAAGTTTTCAAACAATGAAATTATGAGTAATGGACGACAGGATTTTCATTTTTTGGGTGAACTATCACTTTAAGTACGACATGTGCAGGAGACTGCATGGGTAAAGCATGTGAAGTACACTAGATGAACACTAGAGGGCAGTTTAACATTACATGACTTTACGTGCAACTGCTGAGAACTAAGAGCCTGTTGAATGGAGCAGCAAAAATAATTTAATTCCGTATTGATTAACTGATCTTTGACTTTGTGTTGTCATTATAATAAATTTGACTAGTTTTTGAAAACACGAAGGTGCTTGTGATAAAGTCCCTTTCTGTACTTGATAACTGAATAAATGTATAGCTTATTATAGTGTATTATCATGTTACTTTGATTTGAAGTAAATGACAAAAGTAGTATTTACATAATTGCATGTAAATTATGTAGCTACTGTATGTTTCACGTTTACACATTTTCCAGTATTTCACATTCATGTGCAAGTCTGCAGCCATGACACTATTGAGCCTCCTGCTTTTATTATTATTATTTTGATGTTGTTGTTCATTTTTGTCGCACAAAACTTATTTAAATATTTAAATATCTATACATTTAAGGTTGTGCAGTTGCCAGATATTATATTAAATTCGTTTTACTAACACAAAAAATCCATCATACAAATTTTTATCCATTTTGACCTCAATCTGGCAACCTACTACAAACCAGTGTTGACGTCTGCGCAGTATACGCGGGAAGTTGAAACAAGAGTCACTGGAAGTAGTAATGATGTTGTGCTTCGGCGAAAGAAAATAACAAATGTATTACGTTATATGTACATTTAACAACAGCGTAATGGACAAATTTAATTGGTTTTCTCGAAGCCAAAACGACAATGTCAATGAATTTAGCAAAGTGTGTGCTACTGCTAGCCAAATTAAGCTACACAAATGTTGACAGGAATGCTGCACTGATCTTGAACTAAGGTAAGTATTACAATAGTGTAGCTATTATTGTCTTAAATTATTTCTTTACAGTTTCATGGACTTACGTCGTCCAAAAACATAAAAAACATTGAAAAGACAAAACATAGAGTACATAATTTCACTAAATAAGTCACATATTTGCTTACCGATTATGACGCAAATGGTTCTTCCTGCTAAGTTAGACAGAAATCGGACAGACTTTAATATTTGTCAGTGTTTTGATTATAGGCCTACTGCTCACCGATTCAGATAAGGTGTCCAATGTAAACAAAATATATTGAGATTTTTCAGTAAGGATAATTAAAACACCATTGTTCGTTGATATGTGATTCATTGAATCATTAATTCAAGCTATTAGTTTAAATCGGCTGATTCAACGGCTGATTCAGATTCATAGATATTTACCAAGCGGCAACCTCCCCCTCTTCCTCGGGAAGCCAATACGGAAGTAACTGAAACTGCAATTCATCGAAATTCCGCTAGTCCTGGCTCCATAATAGAGCAAATTTCTATTGAGCCCACTGTTAGAATGGCCAACTTTACAGCAGAAAGAAAGGTGTTACAGCCTGGTACAAAGAACGATTTTGGTTCATATCGCTACTATTACCCTTCGTGACAACTGTGAGGGGGGTGAATTTTTTTTATAACTCATCCGTTTCCTTTATATTAGGTTATATTAAGTTTGCATAATTAAGGGCGTGGCCACTTGAGTGACGGCTAGGTCTCGCTGGTCGCTGTCACTTCACCTCAGCTGATTACGGCTAATTAGCCGCTGATCTCTGCATATTCATCGTATTTTTGTGTTGTTACATGTGGCTTTACACAGTCAGTTGCCTTTTGTAATTATTTCCTACAATTATCAGATGATATAGCATGCTGTGTGCACTTAATTGTGCTCACAAGCCATTCACTTGGCCTCCATTTCCCAGGTGAGTGAAATATATAATTATATACCATCTCTATGAATGTATTTGTTTTATTTAAGATAATTTATCATTTATAATGTTCTTTAAAGCTGTAATGCACTCCAGAATCTGACAGATTATTTGCTGTAGGCTCTAGGACAGTCATCTGAAGTGTTGTCATACAGTGTTCTGCCTGGACTTCATAATTAGCCTTGCATTTACTAACACAGACTATATCTGAAGTTTTTGGAAGTAATTCGCACTTTCCTCCTGTTGAAAAACGTCATAAGCACAATGCTTAGTGGCTCAATGTGTAATGCATTGAGCCACTAAGCATTGCGCTTATGACGTTGCTTATGAAACAGTGTTTTAAAAGTCTAAACACTTTATTGATAAAGTGTACAACCAAGCACATGTGGTCAGAACACAAACGAGTCACAGGTGATGAAGTATTAAGCGTTTCTCCCATAGGAAAGCCTGTCTAAGCAGAATGCCAGCATGCGTCTGTAGCTCCGCCTCTTTGCCCTTGTATGGTATGCTCGGGGTTGGTGCGATGATGCGCAAACAAAATGGCGACGGTCGGCCACGCCTTCTGGTAGCTTCTTTTGGGTTCTTCATAAACCTATGGGTGACGTCACGGATACTACGTCCATATCTTTTACAGTCTATGATATTTACATTAGATGTCGCCGATGCTATTGTTGTCTATTGGAAGGAATGTGTCAATAGAGCCGCCATTTTAGTACAGGGTAGCTCCTTTGAAATGAATCTGGGACCAAGGTGCTGTGGAGAACTGGCCATCCAGAGTCACAGATATAGACATATATCTATGATCGGGAGTTTTCCCGGTGGTCAGTATGCAAATATTTTTTAAATTACGAAAGTTATAATTTTACATCACTTTTTTATATTAATGGGTAAGTTATCACACAGCATTCATGACAAAGAGCGTGTGTTTGTGTGCACGGGAATGTATTATCCTGCCTCCCTGTTAAATTTGATGTAATCTGTGTATTGAAACACACCCCCTGTTAATCCCTGTTATGAACGACTCGTTCACTTAGCCGACAATAATTCAAGTTTCTGGCACAGCTGCATCTTGTTGTCATATTTTATTTACATTGTATGTTTATTTTATTCAACAAAACTAGCATAAGCCTAGTATTGAGTGTGAGTGTAGTTTATTGACTCTAAAGTTATTATCATCAATACCTGTTTAGCACAAAAGTTTGTAATGTACAAATACGTAAAAAACGCAATCTTACCTATGAAATGTCCTGCCTTTGTGCTTTGTTTTCTTTGTTTGCTTGTTACAACACCCGTACACAGCGCTAAAGTCCAGCATCTTCACATTGGCTTTAGTCTTGACTAGTGCGGTTGAATGGCTTTTGTCCTGGGAGCACTGTACAAATGTGGTGGCGCTATTGATGCATGTTCAGGGTCCGTATGCGATATCTAGTGTATGTATATATCTATGATTCAGGCTAATGAGTGGATAATTGAATCATTTACTCTATATTAGATTCATTAATGATGTTACGCTTCTGTTAGACTGACCAAGCTGAACTGCTGTATAAAATCAATATCACATTTTATAGGCCCACTGTTCACCAAGTCAGATGTCCGATAGATGTAAACAAAAAACACCAGTAGATCATTCCTTGATATGTGATTCATTGAATCATAAATTAAAACGATTCATTTAAATGACTGATTCAACGGCTGAATCAAGCTAACGAGTGGATAATTGAATCATTCAGTCAGGACGGTTACACCTAAGTTAGACTGACAAAATATTTGAATCAAACAAAATAAACTGACAAAATTGTGTCTAAAATGTAGCTTATTCAATGCTAGCTTACCTAAACTGCTGTATAAAATCAATATCACATTTGTGATTGCATTCACATGAGGTATAAATATTACGTTTTAGTGACATTTTAAGGGCAACGCAGTGGTGCAGTAGGTAGTGCTGTCACCTCACAGCAAGAAGGTCGTTGGTTCGAGCCTTGGCTGGGTCAGTTGGCGTTTCTGTGTGGAGTTTGCATGTTCGCGTGGGTTTCCTCCGGGTGCTCCGGTTTCCCCCACAGTCCAAAGACATGCGCTACAGGTGAATTGGGTAGGCTAAATGGTCCGTAGTGTATGTGTGTGAATGAGTGTGTATGGATGTATCCCAGAGATGGGTTGCAGCTGGAAGGGCATCCGCTGTGTAAAACATGCTGGATAAGTTGGCGGTTCATTCCGCTGTGGCAACCCCGGATTGATAAAGGGACTGAGCTGAGAAGAAAATGAATGAATGATGAATGACATTTTAAGAACACATCTTTACTGGATTATCTTGTCAGATCGTTATCATAACCACATTTTTTGATGTTACAAAAAATACTATTTTACTATTTAAAGTGTTTATTTACAAATGTGCATTTAAATTGTAAGTTTTATGTTACAGTTTTATATAAATCATGAAAATTTTATAATAACAAAAATGAAAAGATTCTTATTTTTAAAATACAAATTTATTATCATCTATCATTACATATATATATATATATATATATATATATATATATATATATATATATATATATATATATATATATATATATATATATATATATATATATTTATATATATATATTTAGAAATCTGTTAAAAGTTGTTTTAAAATAAAACTGAAGCCTACAGGCAAATAACAAACTGGCCAGCACATTCAACTTTCCTCAGTCAGAATTTGGCCATTTGAATAATAAAAATGTTTCTTTAGAACCACTTGAACCCCCCTTGGCTATTTGCCTGATGATGTAATTTAACTTTATAAATTGTATGAAGAGAGGTTTATGAATAATATATTTCAATAGCAGTTAAATAATTAATAGCAGCATATATATAAACGATATTCAGAGGGGTGGGGGCTGAGGCTTGTTTGATTCACCCATCAACTGCAAACCTTCGCCCTTACTAAAAAGTCAACTAAAAGTAATGCCAATGACACTCAATATGGTAGCAAGCAAAGTACAATTTCAGAGTTGTTTGCTAATATACGTTAATATCTTTTAAGTTCTTTTGTTTTACGAACACGCACTACATTTTAGCAGTGAGATGCTAAAATACAGATTATTGAGCTGAAGCTTGACTACAAAATTAAATCGCAAATCAAATTGAAATCGCAATATTTGTCAAAAAAATCGCAATTGGATATTTAGCCCTAATTTACATGCTATATACGGGGATACAGCACTCTTGATGTTGTGACTGAAGCCTGTTATGACACATTTAACGGTCATCAGCATCTTAAATCCTTGAAAGTTTTTAATATTTAGATTTTTTTTTTAACGTATGAACACCGTATGAAGTCTTGATAACACCATTGTGGAGTTTGTCTTATATTTTTTGAGCAAATAAGATTGTAAGAAAATGATTTTTTGTATTCTCCCATTCACTGCGCTCTAAGTTTTCCCAACTATGACAACTTCTGCTACTGAGAAACCCAGAAATGTGAAAAGGGTCTATTGCTTGGAATACAAAATGAAAGCTAAAACTCATACCAGGCATATTTTTTTGCTTTCATAACTTGAATTATAGGGTCATCCTACTAGTCTTGACATATTCAATACTTTCAGCTCGCACATTAAACCATACACCATAACTACTGCACACCCCTATTTTAATACAGTACTTTTAATTTTGAAAGCATTTCTCAAAACATGCATAGAAAATATATTTTATTTAGAACAAATATACACAAGTACATTTATTATAATTGTCAGATGTGTTACAGGAAACTACTGTGATAGTATTTCCTTGTAAAGTTGTTTCCTTGTAAAGGGTAAACAGTCTGTTTTACTATATTGTGTTTCATAAGCAGCTAAATCTAATAATCGACCTAAACAGAACTCTTCCAATAAAGGGATAGTTCACCCAAAACTGACAATTCTGTCACCCTTTACTAACCCTTCATTTGTCCCAAATCTGTTTCAATCAGTTACTTTCTTTTTTAACACAAAAGATGATATCTTGAAAAAGGTTAAACGTTCACATTCTCACTCCCGACTCATCACAAATTGATGCTCGGTCAGGACCTCTTGTTGTGGCTTTGTGATGTTCTGGGAACCCTTTTTATGATGCGATGGGACCTCCGATGCTTTTGGTTGTTTGCAAAACCATTCGACAACCAAAGCTGAGGTAAGACGCTTTTCCAGCGACAATATTTGAATTTATCACTTAAAACATCTAAGCTGTAGCAATTACTTCCAGGAATTAGAGCCGGCATTGCGATCCTCCGCCCTGCCCCCGTTGCAGCGGCAACCCGCTTCCGAAAAATACACACGGCCCTGTTTACACTAATACATCTTAGTTTTAAAATGACATTTAAGAACGAAAACGACGTCTACACTGGTGTTTCATCTAGCATTTCTGAACAGCCCTCCTTCCACACTATACAGTACAGCTAAAAACACACATCACATGACCACACACACACACACTGTAGCGTATGCGCATGTCTGAGCTCCAGCAGTCAGTCACAGGCTCACAGCATCAGTACACTGCTTCAATCTTTCGCTTTCACGCGTGTACTTAGTAATTTTGATGAAAATCTCAGATACTGTTGGTTAGTTCCTGTTGGTTGTGCTCCTTTTTTACCAACCAAGTTTGTCGACACCATTATAACGACACAGATCACTCTGCCTATTCATGAGTCCCGCGGTAAAAGTGATTGACAGGTGGTAATTTGTGTGTAACTTATTTTTATATATATATTTTTTTTGGTTATGGGAAAAAAAAAGACGATGCGGGTCAAGTAGTTGAAACTGTAGGCTACAAATAATTAATTTATTATGAATTAATTAATTATTCATAAGCAGGGCTTGACATTAAATTTTTTTGATCACCAGCCACTGTGGCTAGTAGTTTTCCAACATTACTAGCCACTCGCCATTTTCACCAGCCACAATTTTGTTGGGAAAATATATTTTATATGCATAATTTTGACTTTGGCATGCTAAAATGACTTTGTGTTATGTCCACATGCCTCCTCATTCATTTCACTTTTTGTGTGTATGACCCTGCTCAATGTGCATGAGCAAATCATAGTGTCGCATTGCAATTCGTTTTTATTTCACTGGACTTTTCAGGAATCAACACTAAGGATTTACCAAATTTATCGCTGACCACACCAAAAATAAATAAATAATTATTTCTTAGCCAAAAATGTTAAATATGTCAAAACATGCCAAATATAGCTGTATACATGCTCTTTTTATACAACAAAACCTTTCTAAAAAACAATTAACAAAAATAACTGTAAGCAAAACAAAGCATGTGAAAAACACACCGTGTGATGAACACGCACAGAAGGGTAACGTTAGGTCCATAATCCGTTCTGTTCAAAGAATAGTTCAAACAAAACCAGCAATCGCTGCTGCTTACAAAAAGACATATTTTAGAAACATCCGGAGCTTTTGGAAGCAGCAGGACTCACTTTTTATTCAGTCTATTTGAAAGAGAACCGATCGCACCAGTTGCATTTCCTCTAGGCACGGTTGCTTCTCGCCAGGAAAAGGGAGGGCGCATGCCTTTTAAAGCAGCCGCGCGCATCCCATCACCTGTGCGTTCGAGTCATCATCCTCTCATTCTGTATGCACCTGCTTTCCTTTGCTCGCCCTAGCGTTATTTTTGTCGGTCATGCTGCTTCTCCTTTTCAAGATGACATTTGCACACATATTGGGCCATCTTTATTGTTGCACCCTACTATTAAGAAAACCAGCCAAAGTGGCTAGTGAGAGTGTCTGTCTAACCCGCCACGGCTGAAATCTACCCTCATTTGGCGGGTGTTAATGTAAAGCCCTGTTCATAAGTAATTAATTCACCGACGATGCCATCGTCCATCGCGATGTTTCACATTAGACATTTTACAATGCCAAATTGGTCGATATCACCCAACCCTACCAGGAATAACTCCCACTGCCTTGTAAGACTTGGAATCTTCATATAATTTTAATAAACTGCGACTGTAGTTGCATCTGCCTGTCACAACCTGTGTTTTATATTGACAAATGGTTGGGTTTAGTTCTAGGAACTGGGTAGGTAGTAGGTACTTTGTTTACGTACTTGTAAATGTGTTTGTATATAGTGTAATGAGAGGTGGCACGGTGGCTCAGTGGTTAGCACTGTCACCTCACAGCAAGAAGGTCGCTGGTTCGAGTCCCAGATGGGTCAGTTGACATTTCTGTGTGGAGTTTGCATGTTCTCCACATTACTTACCCATTGGTTTTGAGTGTGGTCCTGAAAAATCTCTGTTCGAAGGGCTATCTACGCCGTCCCCTTAGCCCTACGCCTTCAAGCTAAAGAGAATTGGGACACCCCTACCCCTTCACGTGAGCTCGCAAAACGAGGGGTAAGGGCAAGGGCTAATGGGCAGATTTGGGATTGGGCCAAAGATTAGAGTAATATGCTGGTGTTTAACTGCATTGGTTTATTGCATTCCTGCACTGGGCTCTCACATACTCTCTGCTACTTCCTAGCCTGGGGTGTTTCTCCCTGTCTCGTGCTGTACCCAGTCAACCAATCACAACAGACTGGGTCATTGAAACAATCACAGCAGATTAGCCTCACGCAAAGGAAGGGTTTGGGAACAAATGAATTGCTAATCAAATCATATAGGAGTCGTTGGGGTAATTTGGTCAAAATAAATGCATATTTTAGAACAATGAAAGTGTTTTTTGACCTTGGATGCATATCAGCCTGTTATTAGAGACCCCCAAAACCAAAACATGACCTTTTATAATGCAAAATAGCGTCTCTTTAACAATCAGTTAGAACTATTTTCTCCTTTACGAAATCTCTTTAGCAGAAAGTAATATCCAATAGCATCCAGACAGCAGTTTGTAGTGGCGATCCACTCAGCAACATCAAGAAGCACGGGTATAGCATTTTTGCCAGTCTCGTCTGATAAATAGTGCAGCAAAAGTCCGATATGAACCGGCGTGAAGCAGACTATGAACGTGAACATGTTGGCAGCAATAACAGCAGTGATTTTTTTCCTCTCTGCTCGATCTTTTCCCTCCACATGCTGAAGCGATCTGATTAGTATGTAGATGGTTTGTGTGGAGCAAAATATGACGATGACCACAGGTACAAGATATCCTAAAATCTCCAAAAGCATGAGAAACGTCTTTCGAAGCTTTTTGTTCAGATTTAGGTCATAACAGCTGTCTAAATTGTCTGGCATAAGGTCAGGATAGTTGCAAGCGCAGATCACCGCGATGATAATCCAGATGACGATGCACTTTGTGATGGCGATCGCTTTACTTTTTGACACCAGCGATTTGGTCAGAAACGGAAACCGGACGGATATAAAGCGGTGAATGCTGATGGCTGTGATGGTGAACATACTGCAGTACATGTTGGAGTATTGGGTGCACAGCAGGGCTGTGCACAATATGGTCGGCTTTATTTGACAAAAGGCTTCCAGGATCCTGAAGGGCAGGAAAATGATTGCTAGGAGATCAGCCACCAGTAGATTTAGCATGTAGATGTGAGTGTCGGTCCAGCGTTTGATGCGGCAGAAGAGGTATAAAGCTGTGATGTTGAAGGAAAGGCCAACTATGAAGACAGGCGGGTAGGCCACGCGCTCAAACAGGCTAATGGCTGCATCTGTCTGACTCCTCACCGCACTGCAGTTAAAGTCAACCTAGAAGACATTGTACGAAAGTGGTTAGTCTGCATGGAAGAGGAAGCAGTTTGCTTAAGGTTTCACAGGGGCACTTTCGTATCACGAGGTTTGAAAACTCAAACCACACATAAACAGATCTGAAGCTCATTGCGTCGCTGGCTACGTATTCAAGCAAATGCTGTAGGATGTCTTTAGATGCATTAGACAAAATCAGAGATGGGAAGTAATGAAGTACAAATACTTTGTTACTGTACTTGAGTAGATTTTTCTGGTATCAGTACTTTACTTAGTACTTTTACTTTTACTCCTTACATTTTTACACAAATATCTGTACTTTCTACTCCTTAGATTTTTTTAATCGGACTCGTTACTTTCGTTTTAATATGTTTTGTGATGCAATCTATATTATTTCTTTCATTGCGCAATTTGAACGCCTTTTTGATTCAATCAATATATTTTTTGTCATTGCGTGCTGTAGTGCGCAGCTATTTTAACCTCTGATCACGAGCCGTAAGTAGGTTTGTTTATTCAGCCTACCATGGAAACGGCAAGAATTGCAAATGTGGATGTGACAGGGAATCAGCGACGTAAACATGACTAATGTCATGCTTATACCGGGTAATAAGATGTGTTTTGATGGATCGGATCACAGGTAAACGAAATACATTCATTCATTCATCATTTTCTTTTCGGCTTAGTCCCTTTATTAATCCGAGGTTGCCACAGCGGAATGAACCGCCAACTTATCCAGCACATGTTTCATGCAGCGGATGCCATTCCAGCTGCAACCCATCTCTGTGAAACATCCATACACACTCATACACTACGGACAATTTAGCTTACCCAATTCACCTGTACCACATGTCTTTGGACTGTGGGGGAAACTGGAGCACCCGGAGGAAACCCACGCAAACGCAGGGAGAACATGCAAACTCCACACAGAAACGCCAACTGACCCAGCCGAGGCTAAAACCAGCGACCTTGCTGTGAGGCGACAGCACTACCTACTGCGCCACTGCATCGCCACGAGACACATTCCTGCTCAAATATTGTATTTAAACAGGGGTTAAAGTCTTTTGTCCACTTCTGAGCATGTTGTGTACTTCTCTGATACCGTTTTCTAGTTTTAACATTTATATAAGGTCTATATACACTGCAGTCTTCATTTCAATTTTTTAGATTGTTAGATGAATATTTTAGAACATCAAAAGTATTTATACTGGGTGACTTATGAATAAAATTATAACGCAAAGGACCAGAACTTTATCACGTAAAAAAAATTGATGCAAAAATGTATTAACAGCATTAATAACTTTATCTATTAAATAAAATATACACAAAACTTTGAAGACAAACAAACAAAACAAAAAACAAATAGTAAAATCATATAAGCTGAAAAAGTGTTGCTGTGTGAAGAAAATGAGGCAGCTTTAGTCAAATATATTCAGTTTTTTTTTTTTTTTTATCGAACTGAAATATGTTTTGGACAAAATGGAAGTTTTAAATTTGTGACATTTATTAGTTATAAATATTTAGACAGAAGAATTACGTTTTAGACTACATGAACGAGTATGGCAGCTGTTGTTCCTAAGAGTCGTACAGTTAAGTTTTGTGTCCAGGTGATGATACACTGGGCAACTTTTTGAGCAGTGTTGATGGACAATATTGTAGAATGATGCTGCTTGGCTAAAAAAATAGAAATGTAAGTTATTTTGTATAGGTGATGTGCAGTGTAGTTACTGCCATGAAAATAAAATAGGTAGTAGTAACCTATTCTTTCTACTTAAGTACATATTTCAGGCGTACTTCTTTACTTTTACTTAAGTACAAAAGTCAGTACTTCAACTTTTACCACAATTGTTTTAAACATGAGTATCTACTTCTGCTTGAGTAAAGGATGTGTGTACTTTTGCCATCTCTGGACAAAATATCAAACCAAGATCTCGCCTCAGAACTAAGTCGATCAAATCTTTTAATCAACAAGAATTATTTGATGAATTATTTAAAGACTCTTTTGGGGGGTAGTTCACCCAAAAATGTACATTTATTCACTATTTACTCACCCTCATGTGGTAATAAATATTTTATGAATTTCTTTATTCTGTTGAATACGAAAGAAGATGTGAAGTTTTGAAGAAAGCTGAAAATCTGTAACCACTGACTTGCATAGTAAAAGCAAATAGTAATGAAGTCAATGGTTACTTTTTTCAAAATAATGTTTTGTGTCTTCAGCTGTAGAAAGAAACATAAACATGTTTGCAACAAGTAAATGGTAAGTAAGTCATGACATATTGTTCATGTTTTGGGTGAACTATCCCTTTAGTGATCACAAGGCAGCCCCAAAATACTTTTTTTTTTTCATTTTATTTTAAATATTTATACTTTGCTACACCTTTAAACCACTAGATTGTGTCAGAAAGAAGTTTTAGGGGCCGATCACACCGATTGCGATTTTATGTTCCCAAACCTCAAGGCACACCACATTGCCCTTTTTTGTTGACAAGACAAAAAAGAAGCGCGGTGCAATTTTTACATTACTAGGCAACGACTGAATCAGCTGCATATTGTGCGCGAGCGCTGCTGTTGATATTGTTACAATTTTAACATTTAATAGTATTGTAATATTCATGATTTGTAAAGTCATACAGCTCTAGATAACTTGAAACAGAGACCACTAGTCTCTTCTCCATCTTTAAAAGTCTCTGTAGTTGTCTTGACAACACAAACACTGCTGTCAGCTCAATGGAAACTTTCTCTGCTTTCATTTGATTGGAAAATGAAAGAGACGCGACTCACATAATGCACTTTTTCTGCTCGGAGTTGACGTTTTTTTCAACTGCGAGCTTGCAACGGCAAAAACAAGAGGTGCAGCAGGCGGTTAAAACGCAAGGCGAGCAGCACGCAAAACGCTCACGGCCGTTAGTAAAAGGTGCCTCTCAATGCAAAAAGCGCGTTCTGTGTGATCGGCCCCTTAATCAGTTTAAATTAGACAAGCCTGTATATGTGAAGGTATATGCACAATAATTTTAATGTTGACTTTATTGCCTACAATAATAGCTTCGTTTCCATCCACCTGCATCTCTCCACACTCTAGTAAAAAGGGGTGTAATAGGTCCTCGTTCGTATAACTTGCAATGATGCGCATACTGGAATTTATTTGGTAAACGTGTTTCTATAGTAGTTTATGCAACCCAGGCTCATTCTGATTATTTAACCCTATATACATTTCTGGAGAGAGCCAATTATGTCCCAGGAGATTTGTTTTTTTGTTTTTTACAGTTTTTGTTTTCGCATCCGCCAGAGGCCGCTGTGGAATCTGAGATTTTTCTTGCAAGTGCCTTTCGCGCCTGCTCTTCTCGCGTAAATCCACCAGAGGCCGCTGTCGACTGACTTACTGACTGATTGACGCATCGACTGACCCACTCCCCTCCTTCCCTAAACCCAACCGAAAGTGTTTTAAAAAGCATAGATTGACCCATTCACCCACTTCCCTAAAAAAAATCCAGAAAAGGAAAAGCCCTCGTGGTAGCCACGTTTTCAGTTTTTACCACATTCTCACCCTGTTGTTTGCTTGTTTATTTTATTTTTTGGCTTTTGTTTTACCTGCTTTCTGGAATCATTCTACACCGAACTCGAACTCCCTTGTCATGGTCAACTCCACTCTGTGTCTCAAATCCTCTGATGTAAGTGGCAAGCCACTGGACAAACTGGTAACATTGGAAAAGCCGTTTATATGGAGGTAAGCAGTCAGCTGGTAAGCGAGAAAAAGAATGGCATCATACCACCCCGTAGCGTTCGTTTTAAAGACGAAATGCAGCCATACGTATATAGGGCTATGTTTTCAGAATGAGCCTGTGTTGCGTTTATGCTCCTTTTTTCCGATCAGATAAAAAGTTTATCCTCAGTTGTGCACACACAGGACGCTTTTTATGCACATTTTCATTTTTAATCTCTGCACATCTTGGCATATCCATTATGCATTTTAATGTGCTATTCAAAATACTGCACAAAATAGGTGGATGGAAGCATTGCTAGTATACAAACAGTGTTGCACATTTCCTTCATTAGATGGTCTTCATATTTTTAGTGCTCTAAAAATAGCAACACCATCTAATGGTGGAAATGTGTGACACTGCGTTTACTGTATACTGCTGCTAACTTACTATGCAAGAGGAACCATGTTTCTACTTGTTGCTATGCATATGCAAAGAAAACAACTCTAATTGGTTTACAAATGAAGTTGTGTAATAAAATGAAATGACACAGGGAAAAAGTATTGAACACATGAAGGGAGGTGTAGTAAAGGCAGTGAAAGCCCAAACAGCAGCTGAAATCTCTTAAGTAGTTCTTCAGAAACGCTCTGCCCTTCATCATTGTTAATGAATATTAGATGCTTCAATCTAGCATCTACATTATCAGGATGAAGAAGATGAAACCAGGGTGGACATTTTAGCAAGACAATGAAACTCTCAAATGCTTTCAGAGAAAGAAAATAAAGCTGCTAGAATGGCCCAGCCAATCACCTGATCTGAATCCAATAGAAAATAAAAATTAAAGATCAGGTTTGATAGACGAGACCCACAGAACCATCAAAATTTTTACACTCTGTTGAAGTCTGTCACACAAATCACACCTGAGCAATGCATGTGACTTCATTCTCCATACGAGAGCTGTTTTTAAAGGCGAAATGAAGCACTCAGTCAAGTTTACCTTATTTTGTACATTGGATTCCACTTTAATGAAAATATATTAAACAAACTCGATTAATGTAACTATTTAGCAGAAAACGGCATGTTCTACTATAGCTTTTAGACCTAGGGCGCCGCTATCTTGGAATATCGGTATGTCTGACGTCATGGGGTTGGTTCCGGTTGTTGCTAGATCGGATACGTTTGCGGCCGGAAGTTAACGAGAATAATTTATGTTATTTATGAAATCTTTGATTTATTGTATTTTATTAACGTCTACCCCCACCCCAACCCTAAACCCAACGTCACAGTAACCTAAAAACAGTAGTTGTACTGAGTATTATTTATGTTATCTATTAAATTACCCAATAAATTGTATTTTATAATGCCTACCCCCACCCCAACCCTAAACCTAACCGTCACATTACTGTAAAAATATTAATTATTGTTATACAGTGTCATAAAAAAATGCCGCTATATTAATGTGCATATCGCACTTCCGGCCGGCCCCGTATCCAATCTAGACTTTACCGTTGGTTCCACTCTCTTAGCTTAACAGACACAATGGAGTGAGACTGGAAAGGGTATTTTAACCCAATGCGTGAAGTTGTGAGCGTGGAGCTGCTGCAAATACAAGCATCAGATGTGTGTCTAATATAAAAGTATATATATTTATTCTTTTTTTCTCCTTTAATTACCCATCATTTGAAACGGCAAAACGGTAAAATTTCTTAAGTTGCCTTTCCACTGCATATGACAAGCGACATACCGGGAGTCATTCATTTCCAATGGAGAGTGGTTCGGGAGCTGCGTGTGTCACGATCACCAGCGATCACAGCCAGAGATCGCTGGTTAACACACACACACTCACATGAACTACAAATCCACCACGTTCATGGACTACATATTCAGTCATGCCACACGCACACACCTGATCCAAGTCACCCTTTGATTACACTCTGACAGCTGAAGCCACTCATGCACTGATTACATGGACTTTAAGTACACCTCACAAACGCACAATGTTGCTGAGTCTTGCTAGCTGAATAAGTGAACATTACGACGCGTTTTTCCTTGCTTTGCTTCCCGTGTTTAGGCCTTTGTATTGTTTTGTTTGATTATCCCTGTGTGCCGCCTGCCTTGTGACCATCTGGCTGATATTACGACTACGACTCTGGATTGCCCAAATACATCTGTTTGTTCCTGTTTTGACCACTGCTTGCCTGACCATTCTAATAAAGACCTGCATACGGATCCTCACTACATTGAAGCGTCAACCCTTATTACAGAGTGGAGTTCCGATCATCTCCGTATGCGGAAAATTCTAATACGATTTGAGCTGCGGATACTTTGAAATATTTGAACTCCTGCGACTAGACCATATGCGACCGGCCTACCTGATGTGATGTGTTCCAGTGTTGTCAAGCAGGTCCATGTGCACGAGATGAGAAATAGGAGGGTTTTTTTTTTTCGTTATTTTTTTTAATCACATTCCAATATTGATGCTAAAATGCTATATTGTGCAGCCCTAGTCAGAATAAATTTTGTAATATGCTTAGAATGGAACGAAACATTATTTCGCTCATGATTTGACTTTTTATTTTGTAATGTAATGTGTATTTATATAGCGCATTTATTGTGTATGACCATACACCCAAAGCGCTTCACAATCATGAGGGGGGTCTCTCCACACCACCACCAGTGTGTAGCATCTGCTTGGATGATGCGACGGCAGCCACAGGACAACGGCGCCAGTGAGCTCACCACACACCAGCTATAGGTGGAGTGAAGAGACAGTGATTAGGAGGCCATGATGGGTAACGGCCGATTGAGGGACTTTGGCCAGGACACCGGGGTTACACCCCTACTCTTTACGAGAAGTGCCATGGGATTTTTAATGACCACAGAGAGTCAGGACCTCGGTTTAACGTCTCATCCGAAAGACTAATTATTCACTAATTATTTGAAACATTAGACTTTACTTGTATTTTATATCAGGGTTTCTACAGGCTTCATCAAGTCAAATTTAAGACTTTTTAAGACCTTTTTGATATAATGAATGTAGTTTCAGACTTACACAAGGCTAAACGCTAAAGATTTTTTTAATGGTCAAGATAAAATCTTAAAAAAGCATTAAAAACAAAGGTTATTGTAAGGAAGATAATTAAACCATATTAAGAAGTAAAGAGACTTAATTAATAAATGTTACTTAACTTTATTCGGATTATATTGTTAGTGATTGGATGGCTGTTGACCCGATTAGGTATAGCTTTACATGGACATAGAAAAATTAAGACCCGTTTTGAAATATATTTCAGTGGATTTAAGACTTTTTAAGGCCTAAAATTTGGTTTTTGAAATGTAAGACTTTAAGACCCCCAGATACCCTGTATACTGTATGCTTACTGCAGTATGTATATAAAATCTGAATTTAATTTGATGAGAATACAAACTTAACAATCTTATCAAACTTCATTTTTGTGTGGAATAAAAGACTTGAAAATGCATGAGAGCAATGATATGCACCTATTTATAAATGCGTGCACTTCCTTTTAGGTGTACACAGAGTACGTGCAGGTAAACATGCTGCACTCTGAAACACATTGTGGTTGGAAAACAGTTGCATGTCTTTAAATACATTTCGATTGTGACAAGAAGTGTTGCATGTTGTGGTTTAACTTTATAAGTTTGTGTAGTGTTGTATAATAAGCTGATTCAACAAAAAATTTATATAACATCATCATTTTTTTAAAAATACAGGTGAAGTCAGAATTATTAGCCCCCCTGTTTATTTTTCCTCCAATTTCTGTTTAATGGAGAGATCATTTTTTCAACACATTTCTAAACATAATATTTTTCAAGACACTTCTATACAGCTTAAAGTGACATTTAATGGCTTAATTAGGTTAATTAGGTTAACTAGGCAGGTTAGGGTAATTAGGCAAGTTATTGAATAATGATGGTATGTTCTGTAGACTATCCAAAATAAATATACCTAAAGGGGCTAATAATATTGACCCTAAAATGGTTTTTAAAAAATTAAAAACTGCTTTTATTCTAGCCGAAAAAAAACAAAAAGACTTTCTCCAAAAGAAAAAATATTATCAGACATACTGTGAAAATTTCCTTGCTCTGTTAAACATATTTTGGGAAATATTAAAAAAAGGGGAAAAAATCAAAGGGGGGTTAATAATTCTGACTGTATATATAATTAGGTAATACATTTTTGATGTTTGTAATGTTTTAAATTGCTTTAAAGTCCGAAATCATAAAATGTAAACTGTACAGTTTTCAAATAATCACACATTTAGAGTAATAAATAGTGCCAGTGCTGTAAATTCCTGTTGTGTGCATGATTACAAGTATTACATTCATAGAGAATTGTTTTTATTTATGTCATCATTCATTTTCTATTTAATAATGATGCTTTCACTATTGATTACTATGCTAAATTCATGTTTTTTTTCTGTGCTATATAAATTTAAAAGTTGCAACGTAAATAAATTTGATGTTGACATTGAAATGACCATAAAAGAGTATGAATATTAAAATGAATGATCGTCATGACCAATATTATGGTCATACATTTGAAGTCAGAATTATTAGCCCCCCTGTTTGTTTTTTCCCTAAGTTCTGTTTTAACAGAGAGAAGATTTTTTTTCAACAAATTTCTAAACATAATAGTTTTAATAACTCATTTCTAATAACTGATTTATTTTATCTTTGCCATGATCATAGAACATAATATTTTACTAGATATTTTTCAAGACACTTCTACACAGCTTAAAGTGACATTTAAAGGCTTAACAAGGTTAATTAAGTTAACTAGGCAGGTTAGGGTAATTAGGCAAGTTAAGGTATAACGATTGTATGTTCTGTAGACTATCGAAAAAAAATATAGCTTAAAGGGGCTAATAATATTGTCCTTAAAATGGCTTTTAAAAAATTAAAAACTGCTTTTATTCTAGCCCAATTAAAACAAATAAGACTTTCTCCAGAAGAAAAAATATTATCAGACATACTGTGAAAATTTCCTTGTTCTGTTAAACATCATTTGGGAAATATTTTAAAAAGAAAAAAAATTCAAAGGGGGCTAATAATTCTGACTTCAACTTTATTAGTAACAATTGTTTGTTTTTGTGTGTGTGAAGCTGCTTTGGAATGATACTGTAATTATTGTAAAAAGTGCTAGACATGTAGAATTGAATTAAATAGTACGGGAACATTTTTACTTGATAACGTTAGAATAAAAAGACTGTTAGCAACTATTCAATTGAAATGATAATGACACAAGCATTTATGCCATACTTAAATCATTTGACTTTTTTTTTTTATTTGCTTCTAGTTATTTCTTCATGTCTGTGACTGACAACAAGAGCAACTCACCATGATTTCTAGCTTGTTCTCCTCTCAGAAGAGCCTGTCAGCACCGCTGTCCTTAATGGTAAGAGAAGCGTTTGCTTTTACAGAACTGAAGCGGTTTCGCTGTCTGTCTGCGTGATCTGACAGTCGACGTCTTTCCTCTGCTGATGATGGGGGTGGGTGGGGGGGGGGGGGGGGTTTGATTGAACTTTGTTCGAGATGTCAGTCAGATCACCCACATCACCCACATTCTTATCTATTCACTTTTCCATATATGTGTTCACACGCACTTCTAACGAAGCGGACCACATACATGCTGTTTTGATGTTTATTGGAAAAAAAAAACTATGGTTGTGAAACGCAGGACATTGTGACGCTGAATTATTGTGGTTTTTGGTTGCGAGGGTGTGCAGAATGTTTAATAGTTTCTTTGGGTGATCTGAATGGTTGCTGAGTTGTTGTTCATGGGTCCAATCATAAAGACATTCATCTTTACATAGGATCAAGATATGACTTTACGAATTAATCTGTATTTTTTTTTACAATCCCATGTAGAAATCTGATATTTGGCAATATATGGAAATGACATATACAATGCTCAGCATAATTAAGTACACCCCATTTTGAAAATGAATATTTGTATCCATTTCTTAGTGATTATAGGCAATGTATTGTAAAAAAACAGATATATTTATTAAAATAATATTTTAGTCACCAAACATATTTAGAAATTGAAAGATAATACAATTATATTCAAGCAAAATTACAAACTACAAAATTTGTAACTAAATTTTTCTATTTTTTTGCTTCTTCTTCTTCTTTGATTTTTCCTCATTTTTTAAATTTGTATTTAATATTTTTCTATAACATATAAACAGGACTTGACATTAACTTTTTTGATCACCGGCCACTGTGGCTAGTAGTTTTCCAACGTTACTAGCCACTCTGCATTTTCACTAGCCATAATTTTGTTGTTGGGAAAATATATTTTATATGCATAAATTTGACTTTGACATGCTAAAATACTTGATTTAAATTTTGTGTTATGTCCCCATGCCTCCTTGTTCATTTTACTTTTTGTGTGTCGTGTATGAGCTTGCTCAATGAGCATGAGCAAATGGGTCATGGTTCATAGTGTTATATTGCAATTAGTGTTTATTTCACATGACTTTTCAGAGCTCAAAATTAAGGATTTACCAAATTTATTTCTGACCACACCAAACAATAATTATTTCTTAGCCACAAATTTTAAATGTGTCAAAACAAGCAAAATATAGCTGTGTACTATACTTTTTATTTAACAAAACATTTCTTAAAAAACAAAGAAAAGCAATTGACTTTTAAAAACAATTATTGTCATGTATCTAAAACTATCCACAGTAATCTGTCCTGACTAAAGGTCTCTCGGATCACCAGTTAACTACACATAAATGGAGAGTTAATCTCCCATTAAAGCAATATTGTAAAAAAAAAAAAGATAATTAAACCATATTGTAACCAGGGATAGACGCTGACAACAGGGGTGCAGATCCGTATGCAGGACTTTATTAAAGGGGATGTCAGGCAAGCAAAGAACAATACAGGAACAATCAGGTGTATGTGGGAAATCCAGAATCGTCGTCAATAAGCAAGCAAATGGTCACAAGGATGGCAGCAGACAGGGAGAAACAGGTAAACAAGGTGAAGGCCAAAACACGGCAAAAACAAGACAAGGAAACGCTTTTAATTGAAGCTGTAAACAGGCAACAAGACTCGGCACTGGGGTGAGTGTCTGTGCTGCCTAAATATTGTGTGTAATCAGTCTTTGACAATCCTCCAGTGGTGTGAGTGCAATCAGTCAGGATGAGGAACATGTGTGTGTGATCGGAGTGCATGTATGTAGTTGTAGTACAATGAATGGCGGATTTGTAGTCCATGAGTGAGAGTGCATGTTTATCAGCGATCTATGAAGTGAAGATCGCTGATGATCGTGACACATATCAACAAAAATAAAAGCAAATAAAACCGTAAGCAAATGAAAGCAGGTGAAAAACATACCGTGTGTGATAATGAAAGGATGATCACATACACACGGTTAACTTTAGGCCAATTAATAATCTGTTCAAAGTGAAAGCAACCGGTGCTGCTTACAAAAAGACACATTTTGAGCTCTTGAAAGCAGCAGGCCTGTGGGTGCATGTTCATCACTTTTTGTCTAGTCTAGTCCGGTTGCTTCACGAAAGGAAAAAGGAGCGTGCATGCGGTTTAAGCAGTCGCGTGCATCACATCAGCTGTTAGAGCGAGTGATCATCCTCTCATTCGGTATTCACTTGCTTTCTTCTGCTCGCGTGATCACAATTATTTATGTCAGTCGTGCTGTTTCTCGATTCTAAGATCACATTTGCACGCATATTGGGTGAACCTTACGTATATTGTCGAACCCTGCTTTTAACAAAACTACAATAAAAAAATTATTTTCAACCAGCCAAAGTGGCTAGTGGCATTGTCTGTCTAACCCGCCCAAAGCTGAAATCTACCTGCATTTGGCGGGTTGGCGGGTGTTAATGTAAAGCCCTGCATATAAATGTGGGTGTACTAGGGTTGGGTTGATAGACGATGCCATCGTCCATCGCGATGGCGGATAGACATCACGATGCTGAGCCGGCATCTCGATCCTCTGCCCCGCCCCTGTCGCAGCATCAACCCGCTCGCGAAAAATACACACTAATTAATCGAAAATTCGGTTTCAATTTTGATTTTGGCATTTAACGATTATGAAAAAACATTAATCAAGATAAAATGATTATTCCATCATATACCACCCCCTTTCCACTTGTACACATTTGTTGCTCTGCAAAGCTCAGTTTCACGTTAACATTACTAAAAGTATGTACTGAAGTGTAACTTTTGCAGCAGGGGATGCGCATCCTTCATTGATGTACATTCGAATCATTCATGTTTTTAAAAGAGCAAAAGAACGCATGCTGTTGTGTGTGTGTGCGCTCAGCCTCAGAGACGAGCAGAGCAGAGCACACACATCTAAAATTATCTTAATGGGAGCGCTTTAATGGTCAAATACATGCACTTTTGTGTCAAAACGCGGTGTTTAGTGATGATTCATATTACTCTCATTTGTGTAATAAACAAATGAGTTGAGGATCAAAAGACACGTCAAAATGAAACCAGTAATCAGAACCGTACTGCTCTTAAAGTGACAGCGTGCACGGTTTTTATCATTAATCAAACAACAAAAGGAGAAAATCACTCACTGATCTTGACTGAAGGACTTTTGTAGCTATAATTAAAGTTTTTTCCTTACAGTGAAGATGCTTAAAGCACAGTTTGTATCATATATTTATTCT
Organism: Danio kyathit; assembly: GCA_903798195.1. Lineage (NCBI taxonomy): Eukaryota > Metazoa > Chordata > Actinopteri > Cypriniformes > Danionidae > Danio > Danio kyathit. The sequence continues at coordinate 58,283,175 of LR812520.1, forward strand.
ATTCCTTATTTACAGGGAGGAAAATAACTGTGTATATACAGTTGAAGTCAGAATTAATAGCCTCCAGAAATATTAGCGACCCTTTTCCCCCCAATTTCTGTTTAATGGAAAGAAGATTTTTTTTCCAACCCATTTCTAAACATAATAGATTTAATAACTCCTTTATAATAACTGATTTATTTTATCTTTGCTATGATGCTTTGCTGGATATTTTTTAAGATACTAGTTTTCAGATTAAAGTGTGATTCAAAGGCTTAATTAGGGTAATTAGGCAAGTCATTGTTTAACAGTAGTTTCTTCTGCAGACAATCAAAAACATATATTGCTTAAGGGGGCTAATAATATTGACCTTAAAATAGGTTTCAAAATATTTAAACTTGCTTTCATTCTAGCCAAAATAAAACAAATAAGACTTTCTCCAGAAGAAAAAATATATTAGGAAATACTGCGAAAAATTCCTTGCTCTGTTAAACATCATTTAGGAAATATTTAAAAAAGAAAAACAAAATTTTCACAGGAGGGCTAATAATTTTGGCTTCAACTGATAATTGTTTTGAATAATCGTGATTATAATTATGGCCAAAATAATCTTGATTATGATCTTTCCCATAATCGAGCAGCCCTAACACTAATGCCCTGTTTTCACTAATACATCTTATTTTTTATTTGACATTTTAGAACGAAAACCATCCACATTCACACTGGCATTTCATCTAGCATTTCTTAACAGCTCTCCATCCAAACTATACCACTGAAAATGCACATCACATGACCACACACACACACACACACACACACACACACACACACACACACACACACACACACACACACACACACACACACAGACACACAGACACACACACACTCTCTGGCATGCGCTTCAGCAGTATATGCACATGTCTGAGCTCAAGGCAGTCAATATGAGGTGCTTTGAGCACAAAACCCCAGGGAGTCCCCCACGTCGGACAATTTGTCAAGGATGTACCGCTGGATCGCGTCTCACTATACTTGTTAAACGTGATATTTAATTCATCTTGTCTCTATCTAACGACTCTTCAGTCTTTTGAATCCATCAGATAACATGTCACAGCGTCAGTACCCTGCTTTAATATTTCAATTTCACGCTTGTACTTAGTAATTTTAGCGAAAACTAATACTAGTAAGGTGTACCTAATAAAATGGCTGGTGAGTGTATTTACAGCAGGAAATTTGCAAATGTGTTTATGGAACATCATGATCTTTACATAATAAGGATTTCTGACATTAGAAATAAATATAGAAAATGTTGACCCATATACAATGTATTTTTGGCTATTCCCAAAAGAATACCCCCATACCCCCAAAATATGAATAGAATTTGGGCGTTACGGTGGCGCAGTGGATAGCATGATCGCCTCACAGCCAGTGGCGGTTCTAGACCAGAGTAACTGGGGGGGCCGGGCAGGGGCCACTTGTACTTTAGGGTGCACACTTTAACATACATCACAAAATACTTAAACAATTATTCGAAGTCATTGTTTTCATGTATCACTCTGCAGTCTTCATAAACAAGCTAATTAATTAACTTAAACTCAAGATAATCTTCCATGTTCATTTATTTTGACAAGTAACTTTGTATTGTATCAGGATAAGACATTTCTAACATTCAAGTACATCAAGGCACATATTTGCGCCTGTAAACTATAACCTCCTAGGGCCCGAGTGTCCACATACATGGACAGCACATTTTTAGCTCTTAAGTGGCTATTTAAAATACTTTGAATGTTTTATATTTTGTTACAGACATACAGTGTCATCCTGCAACTATTGTGCAGCATATGAAATGTTTTTTTTTACTTGCTTTGATGTTAAATATGCTACATATCAAAAGATGATACTTAGATTTTTATTCTAATTAGGTTTCAATAAGCCCAAATAGCAAAGAGAAATAAAAAATGCATGTAAAAGAAAACACAGTGGGCCTTAAGAGGTTTTAACAGACGCAGTTGAAGTCAACTTTTTTGCCCTCCCGTTAACTTAAAATAATGTTTTCCAAGTGATCTTTAACAAACCAAGGAGATTTTGACAGTATTCACTATAAAACAAACAAAAAATATTCTGGAGTCATAATAAGTCTTATTTCTTTAGTTTATTTCTTAAATAAAAGCAGTTTTTATTTTTTTAAAACAGTTTTAAGGTCAGTATTATTAGCCTCCTTAAGAAATATTTACTGTATATTTTTTGACTGTCTACACAACAAACCAGTTATACAATAACTTGACTAATTATTCTAACTTTCCTAGTTAACAAGTCTTTAAATTACACTTTAATCTGAATCAAAAACTACAGAATACTTAAAGGGACTTTGTCTGAATACAACTTGCAAAATCTTGCAAAATAACTAAAATATTCTGCACTGACTGTCACCATGGGAAAGATAAAAAGTAGTTATTAGAAATTAAACTATTGTTTAAAAACGTGTTGTAAATAATCATGTGTTGAAGACTTGTGCTTGATGTCACGACTGAAAACAAAAATGAATGAAGGCAAACTAAACGAGTTGAATATTATACCTTTACATAAGTGTTACTGAAAACTAAATTTAATCATTGTGTTACATCTGTTCTCCGTTGCTTGCAGACTGTTTGTAAATGCAAGACTGCATTTCCTAACGTAAAACTATGTACACTCAATTTCTGATTAATTATAGCCTCTGCATAGCCGAGCACTTCCTATATTAAAAGTGTTAAAATCGCTATTGAAAACAACAGTCTAACATAATCAACAGTGGCCATTTTGATAGTTTTTCACAACATGAACATGACTGAATCTTTTTATTACCTGTGTCAGTTTGGGGGTTAACTTTTGACGAATGCGGGGAACTGATGCACGCAGCACCGTCACTGACAGAGAGAGCGAGTGCGCGCGACACCGAGAGCGTATAGAGGCCTCAGTCAGTGTTGCCAGATTGGGTGGTTCTCCCAACTGAGCGGTTTTGACTTCGATTGCATGCATGTACAGTATGTGCATTTCGGCGCGTTTTGGATAGTTTTTGGGCTGGAATCAGTCAGCTACGTCTGGCAACACTGGCCTCAGTCATATCTAGGCCCACACGGAATCTGCGCGCGCAGAATTCCGCAGATTTTTTGCAGATTTTCCGCAGATTTCCGCAGATTTTTAGGCGATCATTAATTCTGTTTATTTACTTAAAGTTAACTATTTACAGTTAATCTAATTGGATTTGCATTTTAAACATTAAAAACAAGTTAAAAGGTATTATTTTTTATTTAACATATTAAGGTTTTAGTTATGATACTCCCAAAATAATTCCGCAGAAATCCGCAGATTTTTACCAAAATTCTCCGCAGAAATAGCAAAAAAACGTCCGCAGATTCCGTCTGGCCCTAGTCATATCTCCGCAGTCTGCCACCGATGGCTGATCTCGCTTCTCCGTGGCGTTTTGACACAAAAATACGCGTGATATTATTGATTATTGATAAGCTTATTGACACGGGGGAACCGCCCCCCACCCCCCCACCCCCAGAACCGCCACTGCTCACAGCAAGTAGGTCGCTGGTTCGAGCCCTGGCTGGGTCAGTTGGCATTTCTGTGTAGAGTTTGCATGTTCTCCCTGTGTTCGCGTGGGTTTCCTTCGGGTGCTTCACAGTCCAAACACATGGCTATAGGTGAATTAAATAAACTAAATTGGCTGTAGTGTATGTGTGTGAATGAGTTTATGGGCGTTTCCCAGTGGCTGGAAGGGCATCTTCCACTTATCCAGTAAAACATATGCTGAATAAGTTGGCAGTTCATTCCACCCCCAGATTAATAAAGAATGAATGAATGAATTAATTAATTAATTAATTAATAGAATGTGTCAAGCTAAAATAACGCTGGTGAGAATTAGGACAGTGGCTCCTGCTGGTCAGATGAAGAATGACAGCTGGATTTATTTACATCAACCTCATACACAAAACAACTTTTCAGCTTCAAGTTGTTTTTATCTTTGGTCTCTCTCTCTCTCTCTCTCTCTCTCTCTCTCTCTCTCTCTCTCTCTCTCTTTATTTGTTTGTGTGCCATATTGTTGTCTGAATGTAGTGAATCATAACTGTTTTGTCTTTTTTTCAAGCCACACTTTTTATTCTATCCTGAAATTGCTTTTCTTCACGTCTTTAGAAATGTACTGGCAATGTACTGGCAGGGAAAAAAGCAGCCAATAACACAGTCCAGGGTCAAAGTCTGAGGTCTCTGAGATTGAAAGAGGGTGAAAATGGATGAGCGATTTTCTCTTTCAGGAAAGGTCTGTACTGAACGCCATCATTTTTCCTTGATGGAACACCTAAAGTAGGTCGGCTGAACACTTCTCTGAGAGAAAACAGGTACATAAACATAAGTAAAAACAGATCCTTTCATGTATTTTATCTATTTATTCTTTACTGCTTTTTGAGGGTCAAACAAATATACATTTTCATCAATGCATTAATGTTTGGACTTTTTAAAAATCTAATTAAGAGAAGCTGTTATAAAACATTTGACGTGTGAGAATCCAAAGAGATTTTATTTTTGTTTGTTTTTTCTTGTTTTTTGTAGCTTAGATTTTCATATTCCTAGTACTAAAATAAAAAGAAATCAATAAAAGTGAGTTTGTTAAGACAAATTTTTTATTTTAAATAAAGACTAATTTTTTACATCAAAATATGACAGAGCAGAGAACATTTTACTACCATTAAACTACCATTTGACTATTTTACTTGCTTTTTACTGATAGGAACTATTTATTAAACTACCATTTGACTATTTTACTTGCTTTTTACTGACAGGAACTATTTATTAAACTACCATTTGACTATTTTACTTGCTTTTTACTGACAGTAACTATTTATTAAACTACCATTTGACTATTTTACTTGCTTTTTACTGACAGGAACTATTTATTAAACTACCATTTGACTATTTTACTTGCTTTTTACTGACAAGAACTATTTATTAAACTACCATTTGACTATTTTACTTGCTTTTTACTAACAGGAACTATTTATTAAACTATCATTTTACTTCCTTTTACCGACAGGAACTATTTTTCTAGTGGAATACCGAATTTCAGGTTTGCCCAGGGTCATTGAATTTCTGGAATATCATGGAATTTTAAAAGGTTCATTCCATAAACTAAAAGTAAGTACAACAAGGGCCTCTTTTTTTTTTGCCTCACAAAGGTATATACTGTATATATTGTAGTTGTTGTTGTTATTATTATTATCATTATTATTATTATTATTATTATTATTCATTCATTCATTCATTCGTTTTCTTTTCGGCTTAGTACTTTTATAAATATGTGCTCGCCACAGCGGAATGAACTGCCAACGCATCCAGCATATGTTTTACACAGCGGATGCCCTTCCAGCTGCAACCCATCACTGGGAAACATCCATACATACTCATTCACACACATACACTACGGACAATTTAGCTTACCCAATTCACCTATAGCGAATGTCTTTGGACTTGTGGGGGAAACCGGAGCACCCGGAGGAAACCCGCGCCAACACGAGGAGAACATGCAAACTCCACACAGAAATGCCTACTGACCCAGCCAGGGCTCGAACCAGCGACCTTCTTGCTGTGAGGTGATCGTGCTACTCACTGGTCCACCGTGTTGCCCTGTTAATATTATTATTATTATTATTGTTATTATTATTATTATTATTATTATTATCTTCATTATTAATGATTTACTAATTAATATTATTATCTAATTTTCCACCATTTTTTTTTTCCACCTATTTTTTCTATTTAATCAAAATAGGCCTGCAAGTAGGCTAGACAAAATTAAGTAAGGACATAATAAAATGCAAAAATCAGCAAAACAAAAAACATTTGCAATACTTCCTAAATTAGTGCTTTATAATAAATACTTTGAATAGTGGTTTAACTTTAAGACGTTTCTTTAAAACTTTAGCTGACCAAAAATCCCTAATGATATGATATCTTTAAAATCCATGCTTCTAATATCCAAAATATTGTGGTCTTCTGAGATACAGAAGGCTAGCATCCTTATCTTATTTAATATATTTGCATCAGTTTTATTGTCTGATGAAAGCCATATTTCATTACTCTATATTATTACTGTCATTTTCATAAAAGGGGCAAAATAAACATTCATAAAAAAATTTCTTTCTAACTATTTCAGTTAGACTTACTGTAAAACATAACCAAGTGTATTTACATGAGATACATACTCTGCAGCAATGGACACTTTGATAACTGCTTGTGTAGGCTATTTGATTTGTTTGCGCACTGTCTCGATTATATTGTGTGATGAACGGATTGTGCGGGCGCACGCCGGTTTATTGAGTCCAGCTGTAACCATTGCGCAACCGAGACTGTGCTTCAGTTATGAGTCCATTCAGCATGACTCCACCTATCCCAGCTTCTGGTACTATATGTAAAAGTTAATCAATGATGAATAGTCTTTGAAATAATTTTTTTGTTCTACGATAAGCTTGGTTAGCCTACCTGTGACTGGACGGTTCTCACGGTAGTGCTCAAATAAGTGACTGTCCTGGGAAAAATAAGACATCTGATCACCCTTATGTGCGACTTCAATACAGGGCTATTCAATATTCTGATTGGGCTACAGCCACTCCGAGCCCCAGTTTAGCACTGGTGTCACTGTTTTTGAACAGCAGCGAACCTAAAGGAATACTTCACATTATCGACGAGAAAAAGCATAACGCAAAGAGGCATTTCCTGCGTCATATCGCAAATTAAGTTTTCAGCCAATCAAGAGCCCCTTCTTTCATGGACCCTGGGGCTTCAGCCCTACCTAGCCCTTAGGTTAATCCGGCCTTGCCCTCACTACACACTTTAGACACTTTTCTCAGACAGGCATTTACATTTTCACACTTTTCTCTCTTGTTTAAACACTTTCAAAGTTAAAATCTATCTAAGTCGATCTCTCTCTTTTGTATGTTGTAGTGCTATATTTATACCTTAGTAGTATTGTGATCTCCTGATTGCAACGGAGAAATACCGGGAGATATCTCTGTAGACTGATGGCATTTCATGCAGTTCAGCCTTATAATCTTAAAATGTGAGCAAAATCACCTGTTTTGTCATCACTTTAGACATTACGCTAGAGAATCATTCAAATACTAGCTCTAAAGTGACGTGTTTTTGAGCAACGGTTTCTGCTGTTCTGACGTCAGCTGCAGATGTGAATGAATGGCGGAAGAAAGTAGTTCCTCATACAAAAGGGTTTTCATACTGTGATAGATGTTCTTTTTTCATATACACGATTATGCTGTCGAACTTTTGTATAAACGAAATATCACACTCGTAGCAGTGCAATGTGGCTGTATATCGTCACTGGTGGGACACTAAGAAAAATTGAGAAAAATAAGTCCAGTATTATAGAATGAAACCAATGATCAAAACCATTTGATCTTCATTTATTTATTCCGTAATGGCGCCCTACAGCCGTGTAACTTCTAGCTTCCTTTAGCATGTCCAGAAGTTCAACATTTGTGCAATGGTTAGCATTAGGGCTGTGCGGTTTGGGGAAAATATTCATTCATTCATTTTCTTGTTGGCTTTGTCCCTTGCGGGGTCGCCACAGTGGAATGAACCACCAACTTATCCAGCACGATTTTACGCAGCGGATGCCCTTCCAGCCGCAACCCATCTCTGGGAATTTCCACACACACACATTCACACTCATACACTACGGACAATTTAGCTTACCCAATTCACCTGTACTGCATGTCTTTGGACTGTGGGGGAAACCGGAGCACCCGGAGGAAACCCACGCGAACGCAGGGAGAACATGCAAACTCCACACAGAAACGCCAACTGACCCAGCCCAGCCGAGGTTCGAACCTGCGACCCAGCGACGTTCTTGCTGTGAGGCAACAGCACTACCTACTGCGCCACTGCGTTGCCTTTGGGGAAAATATCTAATTGCGAATTTTTTTTTTATTATTATTATTATTATTTATTTTTTTTTTTTTTTTTACATATTGCGATTTCGATTTAATTTGCGATGTAATTTTGTAGTCAAGCTTCAGCTTAATAATCTGTATCATCTTCTTACTGCTAAATTGCATTGAGTATTGGTTAAAAAAAGGAACTGAAAAGATATTAACTTACTTAAACATTTATTCAAAATTGTTTTTAAATATTCAGAAATTAAACACAAATTTTTCTCTAGAGCAAACAGTAAACACAAAAAAAAATGACCTTATCTTTCTGTAAACAAGATGAACTCAAATTAGGGAGATAGTGTTGCTTATTATATAAACAAAAAAATTATTATCCTAAAAATACAGAACACTCAGGAAACTAACATGGCTGATAAACGTGTTTCTGTAGCTTATAAAACAAAATAATTATCCCAGATGCTACACAAAATATCTTGACGTTAAACGTACAGCTGTGGTACTCCAAAATGGCTAAAATAGGTGCGAGACGGAAGTGTATATTTCCTATCCTGCATTAGCCACAGCCATATCAGCCTGCAGCCCAGGACCGGTCACTCACTGAAGCTAAGCAGGGCTGAGCCTGGTCAGTACCTGGATGGGAGACCACATGGAAAAACTAGGTTGCTGTTGGAAGTGGTGTTAGAGAGGCCAGCAGGGGGCGCTCAACCTGTGGTCTGTGTGAGTCCTAATGGCCCAGTAAAAGTAAAGGGGATGCTACACTGTCGGTGGGCGCCGTCTTTCGAATGAGACGTTAAACCGAGGTCCTGACTCTCTGTGGTCATTAAAAATCCATGGCACTTCTCGTAAAGAGTAGGGGTGTAACCCCGGTGTCCTGGCCAAAGTCCCTCAATTGGCACTTACCCATCATGCCCTCCCAATCATCCCCATCCACCTAACTGGCTCTATCACTCTCTCTTCACTCCACCAATAACTGGTGTGTGGTGAGCGCACTGGCGCCGTTGTCCTGTGGCTGCCGTCGCATCATCCTGGTGGATGCTGCACACTGGTGGTGGTGTGGAGAGACACCCCTCATGATTGTAAAGCACTTTGGGTGTATGGCCATGCACAATAAATGCGCTATATAAATACACACATTACATTACATTACATTAAGATGAGTTTTTTTTTTAATCCATCTTTGGTCACTGCGTTAAAAAGCAGTGTCTTTAGTGAGGTAGCATGGCATTAGTTATGTTCTGGGTAGGGTTGCGCCAGCTGTTCGTAAGCTCTTTCTTAAACTGGAAGGTAAAGTTTACACTAGGGGTTTTGTAACTACTAGCTAGTTTGTAACTAAACATGTTCTTAAAGCAAACAGTAGTTAGTAGCTTTCTGTAAAGTCATAATATCCAATAAAAAGCATTTAAATCATTAAGCTGCTTAAAAATTCTGCAACTAATGCATCTATATAAAACTGTCTTATGAAAATGAAATTACAAATTAAATTTTTATAGTACATTAAAGTTAGTCACTACAGATGACGCACATACCTGCATCATGAGCCGTGAATGCACACGAAGTACACATGAAGTTATCAAAACATTAAACTTTAATTTTTTGTGACTTTGAAACCGAAATATTCCCATATTTCCGATGTCCTGTTTTTCTTTGATATTAATTTGTCTATTTATTCATCTAAAGTGGCAGACACCATCATCCCACTTGTCTGTGCTTTCCTCTTTGTTTGTTTTTTTTTTTATTATGGGTGTTCCACATAGTTCGGTTGCGCAATTCTGATTGGGCAGAACCAAAGTCTCTTTAAGGCAAGTAATTTCACTCGGCGACCATCTTTGAAACGCCTCTAGGGCAGTATGCTCGGACATTCTGTCTGAAAGGGGAAACCTCAAATTCTCCAAAACTACTTGCCAAGCTTACGATTGAATTTTATATTAGGAATGACCAATAAAATTAAACCACAACTGTCTCATTAGTTCATTTCTAAACGTCCAAATCACACAAAACCTGCAGAAACTCACGTCTGGTCCGAGCCCCCCCCCCCCCCCCCCCCCCCCCCCCCCATCCACCCCCCCTTGGAGTATCATCAGTCTATAGCGATCGATGATTGGCTCCTGTACTAGAAGGCGGGCTTTATTCGCCATTTAGCGATCAATGATTGGCTTCTGTACTAGAAGGCGGGCTTTATTCACTATATAGCGATCTATGATTGGCTCCTGTATTATAAGGCGGGCTTTATTTGCCATATTGACCGTTACACTTTTTTCCATTCAAAAAGATACGAGTGACTTGTCTTGTGGTATTCTATAGTCTTTGGCAGAACGAAAGTGTACTCAATCAATTGGCTAGTAAGACTGGCACACACAGACGGCAGTCACGCATTTGCTCTGGGTGGTGGAAATTAAATAATACATATTTCATATCGCGTTGCAGCTGGAAGGGCATCTGCTGCGTAAAACATGTGCTGGATAAGTTGACGGTTCATTCCGCTGTGGCGACCCTGGATTAATAAAGGGACTAAGCCGAAAAGAAAGTAAGAAAAGAATGAATGAATATTTCATATCACAGCCTCTTGCGATTAGCTAATCGCAATGTTTCGAATCGCGATTGCGATTTGATTTCGATTAATCGCACAGCCCTAGTTAGCATCTTCCTCTGCCTTTTAAGTGCTACTGCAGGTGCCTTTGACGATGCAAAACGTTTTGTCGACATTGTGGGGAGAAAACTTGCAAACATACAGTACAGCACTTTAAAGTCACACTGCTAGCGATCAAAGATTTATGTAAATTTGGCGAGCTGAACGCATTCTGTTCTATACAGGAGACACGGTACGGAGGAGATTGATTGACAGTGGTCTACAGCCAATCAGGACGCAGAACACAATGCGCCAATCAGGACGCAGAACAATGCTCTGTAGAAAAAAAAGCATGTCAACTTGCACAAAATAAATCCGTGAAACTACGAAGTGAACTACGTTATAGCGAGGGAGCACTGTATTTGTAATTGAAACTTTCAGATGAATAAAACTCTCCTTGTTTTTTGCGTCGGTATTTTGGCTGTGAAAATGACTTCAATGTGTGGATGTCAAAGAGACGTCAAGATTTTGACGTCAAATCGATTTGCATTTTTGATGTTTTTTGATATCATGCTGGATACCTAATTCTTAAAACAGAAAGCAGTTGTTTACAGCTGTTTGAATATGTTCCAATATCACTTTGTGGTCCCACTTTATATTAAGTGACTTTAACATGTAAAGTTGTGATTGATTAAATACCTGCATGTAATTACATCTGTGATTAATTACTGTATTTACATTTTTATTTATATTATTACAGTTGCAATCAGAATTATTAAACCCCCTTTGAATTGTGTTTTCTTTTTTAAATATTTCCCATATGATGTTTAACAGAGCAAGGAAATTTACATAGTATTTCCTATAATATTTTTTCTTCTGGAGAAAGTCTTATTTGTTTTATTTCGGCTAAAATAAAAGCAGTTTTTAATTTTTAAAAAAACGTTTTAAGGTCAAAATCAGTAGCCCTTTTAAGCTATATTTGTTTTCAATGGTCTACAGAACAAACCATCGTTATACAATAACTTGTCTAATTACCCTATACTGCCTGGTTAACCTAATTAGCCTAGTTAAGCCTTTAAATGTCACTTTAAGCTGTATAGAAGTGTTTTGAAAAATATCTAGTCAAATATTATTTACTGTCATCAATGCAAAGATAAAATAAATCAGTTATTAGAAATGAGTTATTAAAACTATTATGTTTAGAAATGTGTTGAAAAAATCTTCTCTCCGTTAAACAGAAATTGGGGAAAAAAATAAACAGGGGGCTAATAATTCAGGGGGTTTAATAATTCTGATTGCAACTGTATACTGTTGACCATCCCTTACACCTTAACCCACCCTTCAACCTTCCCATACCACCAAACCTATCCCTAACCCTACCTGCATACCACCTCAAGAGCAGCAGAAGTGTTCTGCAGTACATTATGAACACAGTAAGTACATTGCATTTATTTGTGGATGCAAGTACATAGTAGTTAAGGCCACCTAATATAAAGTGGGACCAAATCTCATACCTTTTGCACTGTTCTGTTTGCAACATTCCTTACCAGTTTATTCTTTTTATTATAGTGCTTCTGTTTGTTCGCTTGTTGACAACTGAATCCAATTCCTCTGTATCTCTGCAGCTATTCTTCATTCCTCGAGGTTAGATCTGCTTTGTGATCTTAATAAACACTGGAGCTCTATAGTGAAGGATTTCAATTCAGACACATATAAACACATCAGCTCAGGCCCGGTTCAAAGCTTTCTTGCTTTTGAGATAAACATTTACAGTAACTTCTGTTCAGGGAGGGTTTTTTTCAGCCCTTTCTTCCTCTAGAGTTTCCGTTTTAGATGGGTGTGTCAAGTAGTTTATTTCTGTGTCGCTTTACATTTGGTATGCTGGTATCTACTCAACATTTCTGAGCAAAGTGCACATGTATTTTAAGCTGCTGTAGTTCACCTGGCACTTACATTATTATGACTTCTCAAAGGCACTCTGGCAGTGCATTCACACTGTGCCTGTGAAGCTGTGAATAATAAATGCCCTTCCTCATTTTTGCTCATGATCAACAGGCAGGCTACTGTAGTTTATGAAAATCTGCCTGCGTTCAGTCTTTCTGTCTATCTGTCTCTCTTTTTATCTGTAGGTCTGTTTATATATTCATCTGTCGGTTTATCTGTCTAACTGTCTGTCTATCTATCTGCCTGCCTGTTTATATATATGTGTCTGCCTGTTTATATATTAATATATTTATCTGTCTATCTGTCCAACTATCTATCTATCTATCTATCTATCTATCTATCTATCTATCTATCTATCTATCTATCTATCTATCTATCTATCTGTCTGTCTGTCTGTCTGTCTGTCTGTCTGTCTGTCTGTCTGTCTGTCTGTCTGTCTGTCTGTCTGTCTGTCTGTTTATATATTTAAATGTCTATCTGTCTGTCTATTTATATATTTATATTTCTGTTTATCTATCCAACCTTTTATATATCTATATGTCTGTTTATACAGTATATTTGACTATCTGTCGGTTTGTTTATATATTTATATGTCTGTCTATTTGTTTATATATTTATCTCTCTGTCTATCTATCCATATTTATATATTTATATTTGTATTTTTTTATATACAGTTGAAACCAGAAGTTTACATACACTGTATAAAAAGGCACATACCCATTTAAAAAAAAAAAAAGGTCAGACGTTAATGTGAGTAAACTTTTTCTCTTTTAGGTAAGTTAGGATTATCACATTTGATTCCGTTATGCTTAACAGCAGAATAATGAGATAGAGATTTTTTGAGAACTTGCCATAACTTTTCTTGAAAGCTCTTCAAGTTTACATACAATAAGATTATTATGCCTCTGAAAAGCTCAGATGATAGTGTCAAGGTTTTGGAAGTTTCTGATTGGCTAATTGACAACATTAAAGTTAATTGGAGGCACAGCTGTAGAATAGTATTTAAGGAAAACCTCAAACACACTGCTTCCTTGTGTGACAACATGGGAAAATCAACAAGCCAGAATCAAATAAATAAAGCCAGATTACAATTTGCTAAATTACATTGGGGAAAATAATGATATTTTGAGACATGTCCTGTGGTCTGATGAAACTAAGATTGAACTGTTTGGCCATAATGACCAGTGTTACATTTGGAGGACAAAGGGGAAAAGCTTACAAGCCTAGGAACACCATCCAAACTTTGAAGTATGGGGGTGGCAGCATCATGTTGTGGGGCTGTTTTGCTGCAGGAGGGACTGGCCCACTTCACAGCATAGATGGAATCATGAAGAAAGAACATTGTGTAGAAATACTGAAGCAACATCTCAAGACATCAGCCAGGAAATTAAAACTTGGCCACAAATGGGTCCATGGTCCATGACAGACCACGACCCTAAGCATACTGCCAAATTAGTTAAAATGTTTTTTTAAGGACAACAGAGTGAATGTTTTGGAGTGGCCATCACAAAGCCCTTAGCTCAATCCTATAGAAAATGCGTGGGCAGAGTTGAAAAAGCTTGTGCGAGCAAGACAGCCTACAAATCTGACTCAGTTACACCAATTCTGTCAGGAGGAATGGGTCAAAATTCCTTCAAACTATTGTGAGAAGCTTGTGGAAGGATACCCAAAACATTTGACCAAAGTTATACAGTTTAAAAGCAAAGATAAAAAAATACCAAGGAAATGTGTGTAAACTTTTGACTGTCTAGAAATTAATAAAAAATTCTCAAAAACAATTCTCTCATTATTCTGGCATTTAGCAAATGCAAATCATTTAGGTAATCCTAACGGACCTAAAATAGTAAACGTTTAGTATAATTTATCATCGAAGACATTTTTTTTTTTAAATGGTTATGTTCCTTTTTTTAGAGTGTATGTAAACTTTATATTTATCTGTTTGTCTATATCTCTTTTATATATCTATCTGTCTACCTATCTGTTTCTCTCTGTCTTTGTTTATCTGTCTGTATTTTTATACGTTTGCATGTCTTTTAAGTTTTTCTATCTGTATATTTGTCTGTCTGTGCTTTTTTGTTATCTGTCTGTCTTCTATTTATGTCTGGCTGTTTATATATCTACGTTTGTCTGTCGTTCTGTATGTCTGTTTATATATTTGTCTGTCTTTCTGACTATCTAACTATCTGACTTATTGTTTATATATCTGTCTGTCAGTCTGCCTGTTTATATATTTATCTGTCTGTCTGTTTATATATTTGTCTGTCTGTTTGTTTATTTATCTGTCTGTCTGTTTATATGTTTATATATTTATCTGTCTGGCTATCTAACTATCTGTCTTTATGTTTATATGTCTGTCTGTCTGTCTGTCTGTTTATATATTTATCTGTCTGTCTGTTTATATATTTATCTTTCTGTCTGTTTATATATTTGTCTTTCTGGCTATCTAACTGTCTGTTTTTCTGTTTATATATCTGTCTGTCTGTCTGTTCTTCTGTTTATATATCTGTCTGTCTGTCTGTCTGTCTGTCTGTCTGTCTGTCTGTCTGTCTGTCTGTCTGTCTGTTTTTCTGTTTATATATCTGTCTGTCTGCCTGCCTGTTTATATATTTATTTGTCTGTTTTGTTATGTATTTATCTGTCTGTTTATATGTTCATATATTTATCTGTCTGTTTGTTTATATATTTGTCTGTCTGTTTTTCTATCTATGTCTGTTTATATATTTGTTTGTTTGTCTAAATCTCTTATATAGTCTATCTGTCTATATATGTGTTTGTCTGTCTATCTTTCTACCTATCTGTCTGTATATCTTCATCTCTTTTATTTACATCTGTCTCAATTTGTTTTTTTTATATATGTCTGTCTGTCTGACTGATTGTTTATTTTTCTGTCTGTTTATCTGTATCTATATGTTTATCTCTATCTATCTATCTATCTATCTATCTATCTATCTATCTATCTATCTATCTATCTATCTATCTATCTATCTATCTATCTATCTATTTGTCTGTAGTTTTTCTGTCTATCTATAGTATCTGTCTATCTGCAGTTCAGTCTGTTGTTTTTCTTTCTGTCTATATGTGCACATATACGTGTTCCTATATATGTGTCCTTCCTTTCTCTTCGCCACATAAATGGTTGCATTAGTTTCATTTCCTTCAAATATGCTATCTCTCTCTCTCTCTCTCTCTCTCTCTCTCTCTCTCTCTCTCTCTCTCTCTCTCTCTCTCTCTCTCTCTCTCTCTCTCTCTCTCCAGTGTGAAGCGCAGTGTGTGTCAGAAAGTGTTGTGAGATTTCCATATATGCTGTTTGTGCCGGTGTGGCCTCTGCTGCATGCGCCGCTCGCTGTGAATACTGATTTGGAGTCTTACATCAGCTCAGGTTCAGTGTGAATATGCTAAGCTGGCACTAATGCCGCAGAGAGCAGTTACATAAGACCTGACCGCCCAGACTCATTAGAGCTCGCTGTTTTTCACCAATACTCCTCTCTCTCTTTTTTTCTCTCTCTCTCTCTTTTATAGAATTCACTCATTCTGCGCAATCTGATAGTAGGAGGGGAATGAAATGAAACTGTGTAACCTCTGAACGACCTCCTGAAGTTTGAGAAGTCTCAAGACGAGCGAGCGAGTGAGTGAGAGAGAGAGAGGGAGAGAGAGAAAACACTGAAAAGCGAGAGCGCCTTGTTTAACTGAAAGCGAGAATGATGGTATTAAAAGGAAGTAGAACAGCTGTAACCATGGAGACCAGCTAAGTGGAAAGATGATGATGATGATTTTTATTTTTTGTGAAGGATGAGTTGGTATTGTGTGAAAAAGAAGGACAGGAGGGAACAAAAGGTGAGCTAGAGTGCAGCAAATATATAGCAAATATAGTGTCAGGGTGATCAAACCTACATGTTTAACTGAGCTAAACAGGAAGAGAGTAAGATGTGAGTTGGAGTGGTGTTTGTTGGGGTGCGAATGGGTCAGTGGTGGGTTATACAGTCCAAAAAATAGGTCATGATTTTGTCATCTTTCTAGTTCATCTGTAGATGGGTGTTGTTTCAGGCTTTTATTACATTGTATCTGGATGATATTAGATCCAGCTGCTATCTTTTTCTTCTTTCTTGCTTTGTCTCTTTCTTTCCTTTTTATTATCTGTAAGGAGACACGCTGATGGAGACTGGAGGAAGAATTATATTTTTTTGCTTGAAAGTAAGTCTGCACTTTCTCAGAAAACTTTTGCATTTCCCTGTGAAACTTTAAGTTCACCCACAAAGTATTGAATTTTTTTTTCCTCCCCACCTCGCTTTATTTCCATCAGCACTGTAATGTGTGAACACAATTTTTTAATCTTATTTTTCCCTGCCACTTTTCTTTATTTCCCTTACTGAAAAACCACATCAATGTCACATGAACTTCATCTATTTAAACACGTGCAAATCACGTCAAACTCACATGAAACATACATTTTTTTTCATATGAAAATGCTCCAAAACCACACATTTTATTAATGTTTCACATAATGATAGACAATCTGTCATAAGATTTGTATAATGCTTTTGTCTTTTGCGCTCACCAGGGCTGCATTATTCGTTCATTCATTTTCCTTTGGCTTAATCTTTTTATTCATCAGGGGTCGCCACAGCGGAATGAACCGCCAATTTATCCAGCCTATGTTTTATACAACGGATACCCTTCCAGCTGCAACCCAGTACTGGGAACACTCATACACACTAATTCACACACACATAGGGCTCTATTTTAACGATCTAGGCACAAAGTCTAAAGCACATGGCGCAAAAGCATTAAAGCTGTGTCTGAATCCACTTTTGCTATTTTAAGAATGGAAAAATACACTCTGCGCCGCGGCGCATGGTCTAACAGGGTTGTACTTATTCTCTTAATGAGTTATGGGTGTGTTTTGAGAATAAACCAATCAGAGTCTCATCTCCCATTCCCTTCAAGAGTCAGTTGCGTCGCACCATGGTGCATTTGCTATTTACATGGCATTACTTTGTAAGTGGAAAAACTGAACACTTCACTAGCGAGAAAACAGTTAAACAGACCATCTGGAGCACGAGGATAAAGAAGGAGCCTCCTCCATTCAGCCTTTTTACTTTCCCTTTACTTTACTTTTAGACTTTACTCCTTTACTGTTGTGGATAAGGAAACGGTATTGTACGCACTTAACTGAAGACATTCATTAGCCTACATATTTAATTTCATTTGTTAAGCACAAAGTTTGTTTCAAAACTATTTCTAAATTCAGTTCTAATTTCCAGCAAACCAAAAAATGAACAATAATAACGAAGTTATATCCAAACACACGTCCTATTCTTATGCCCCATATGGTGATGCAGACGTCTCCAAAACCCGACAGGTGGACAAATCTAAACTTGTTTTTATTAAAACAAACAAAAATCTAAATTTAATAAATAAACCTAATAATAATAATAATAACATTATACAAATGCATATTGTCATGAATAAACTGAAAAAAGCCCCCCGAGATGAAGAAGGCATGGAGGCAGTGGTTTTTATATTTATGTAGAAAATAATTTTTGGAACATTTTAATCCTTTATTTTTTTTTCATATATAAAGATATTTGTGTATTGCTGTACATCCTGTGTGTATTAAGCAATGTGTAAGCGTTTGGACCTGCATAGGTTCTTAACTAACGCGCTCTGCACTGGATTTTAGACCTTCTTTCAGTTGGTCAACGGTGTGGTCTAATTCAGTTCCTTAAAATAGCAACGCGCCAATAATGCACCTTAATACACCTCCTTTTTAGACCAGAACACCCATGAATCCACAAAGTGGCACAAATGGGTTTGCTATTTTAACAAGGTGGCGGAAAACGTGAAAATTACCGTTGCGCTGGTCTGAAAATAGCAACAAATCGCGCCAAACACATTTTGCGCCTTATTGCGCTGGGTGTATGATAGGGCCCATTCATTACGGCCAATTTAGTTTATTCAATTCACCTATTGCGCATGTCTTTGGACTGTAGGGGAAACCAGAGCACCCGGAGGAAACCTACGCCAACACGGGGAGAACATTCAAACTCCACACAGAAATGTCAACTGACCCAGCAAGGACTCGAACCAGCGACCTTCCTGCTGTGAGGTGACAGTCCTAACCTCTGAGCCACCGTGCCAGGGCTGCATTAATTTAGTCAAAAAACACAATAAAAAAAATGTAAAATTATCAAATATTATTTGAATTTAAAATAACTGGCATTTCTGGTAAAATATTGTGCAAGTCTGAGTTCATGAAAAGTGTTTGTGTGCATTTATGTTGCAACATAGGGTCATTCTGAAAACGTACCCCTATATACATTTCTGGAGATCACAAATTATGTAGCCAGAAGTACATATGTCTGCTTTTCGTCTTTAAAACAAACACTATGGGGCGGTATGATGCCGTTTTCCCTTTAGCAGCTGACTGCTTACCTCTGTATGGACGACTTTCCCGCTGTTACAAGTTTGTCCAGTGGCTCGCCGTGTACGTCGGCGGACTTGAGATGCAGAGAAGAGTTGACCGTGATGACAGGGTTTAAGTCCGGCGAAGAACAGTTCTTCTGGAGATCGCGAATTATGTAGCCAGAAGTATGTATGGCTGCATTTCGTCTTTAAAACGAACGCTACGGGGTGGTATGATGCCGTTCCTTTTCGCTCTTACCAGCTGACCGCTTGCCTCCGTATGGGCGGCTTTCCTGCTGTTAATCCAGTGACTCGCAGCTTACGTTGGTGGACTTGCAACCCAGAGAGGAGTTGACCGCGATGACAGGGTTCGAGTCCGGCAAAGAATGCTTCCAAAAAGCAGGTAAGATAAAAACAAAAGCCAAAAAATAAAATAAACAAGTAAATAACAGGGTGAGAATGTGGTAAAATCTGAAAACGTAGTAAAAATCAGGGGGATTTTCTTTTTTTGGATTGCTTTTTAAAACACTGTCGGTTGGGTTTAGGGAGGTGGGTGGGTCAACAGCGGCCTCTGGTAGATTTATGTGAGAATAGCAGGTGCGAATGGCACTCGCGAGAGATATTTGAGATCTCAAAAAGCATAAACACTGGCGAATTCGCGAAAACAAAAACGTCAAAAAACGTAGCTCCTGGGACGTATTTGGTGCTCTCCAGAAATGTATACACAGTAGAGGTATGTAATCAGAATGAGTCTGCGTTGTGCAATTCACAATCGTAAATAAATGGAAAACACTTTGGTATTCACAACATAAGGAAACTGTAAGTTAACAGATATTTTTAAATTATGAAAGTTATTGTATAACGATGGTTTGTTTTGCAGACAATCAAAAAAATCTTGCTTAAGGGGGCTCATAAAATTTACTTTAAAATTGCTTTCAAAAAATTAAAAACTGCTTTTATTCTAGCCGAAATAAAACAAATAAGACTTTCTCCAGAAGAAAAATATTATAGGAAATACTGTGAAAAGGCGATGCAGTGGCGCAGTAGGTAGTGCTGTCGCCTCACAGCAAAAACTTCGCTGGGTCGCAGGTTCGAACCTCGGCTGGGCTGGGTCAGTTGGCGTTTCTGTGTGGAGTTTGCATGTTCTCCCTGCATTCGCGTGGGTTTCCTCCGGGTGCTCCGGTTTCCCCCACAGTCCAAAGACATGCGGTACAGGTGAATTGGGTAGGCTAAATTGTCCATAGTGTATGAGTGTGAATGAGTGTGTGGATGTTCCCAGAGATGGGTTGCGGCTGGAAGGGCATCCGCTGCGTAAAATCGTGCTGGATAAGTTGGCGGTTCATTCCGCTGTGGCGACCCCGGATTAATAAAGGGACTAAGCCGACAAGAAAATGAATGAATGAAAACTGTGAAAAAAATCCTTGCTCTGTTAAATATAATTTGAGAAATCATTTTGACTTCAACTGTACATACAATACAGCCCCTTTAACACACGCTTGTGATTTGCTCTCATTGGAGTTTGGGTTAAGGTGTTAGTCAAATCTATGATCTGTCTGAGATGTTCAGAAAATGGAAGAATACAAGCGGCATGTGTGCTACAGCGTGAAGAAGCATTGTGGGTGTTTCTGCTGATCAGCCTATCCCTGCCGATATATGGGTCAGATTCACATGGCACTGCATGCTGCTTGACTCAACACCAGTAAACAGGCTTGCTTGCTCATTCGTTTCCACGGCAACACCGTCCTGCCCTTTCGCTGCCTTAATGGCTCCGCGAGCATCTGCTTCCTCTCGCAGAATGAACATTTCAGAGAAATTTGCCTTACAAATGAGAGACACATCACTCATGTCTGCTTTTATTTACCTTGTCGGTCGGTGACGTGTTGGGTTATTCGCCAAGTGGGTCAAAACGCGTGTCATTTTGCTTGTTCTCATTCGTTTACTCCATATGGGTGTGACTGCACAGTCTGCGCTGACATTTATAGTCTGGTGATTGAGCAGTTTTGAAGCGTATTATTCTCTTTTGAAAGGTGCAGGGAGAACAAACGGAGATGTTGTCAATAGCCTTTGTTGACCCAAGCCATACATGCCAGTCGTACAACATTCTATAGAAATGCTATGTTGTTAAAATCCAAATTTGGGTCAGATATGGACAAACCCAAGCATTTGTTTACTCTTTATTTTCATTGAAAAACATACATACATACAGTGCCGCCTAAATCCTTACAACAAAAGGATGGACCATATACCTGTATCAAGGTTCACTTGGAGGTACTCTATCACAGTAAATTTAACTTATTACAAAAAGAAACTCAAAACCTGTTGTTCACAGACGATGTTGTTCTGCTGGCCTCATCGCACATGGACCTTCAGCATGCATTGGGGCAGTTTGCTGCTGAAAGTGACGTGGCTGGGATGAGAATCAGCACCTCCAAGTCCGAGGCCATGGTGCTCCCCCGGAAAAAGGTGGTTTGCCATCTCCAGGTTGGAGGAAAGTCTTTACCCCAGGCGGAGGAGTTCAAGTATCTCAGGGTTTTGTTCACGAGTGAGGGAAGGATGAGATTGACAGGCGAATTGGTGCAGCGGCAGCAGTATTGCGGTCGATGTACCGGTCTGTTGTGGTAAAGAAGGAGCTGAGCCGAAAGGCAAAGCTCTCCATTTACCGGTCAATCTGCATTCTTACTCTCACCTATGGTCTTGAGCTTTGGGTCATGACTGAAAAGACAAGATCTCGGATACAAGCGGCTGAAATGAGTTTCCTTCGCAGGGTGGCAAGGCGCACCCTTATAGATCTCTGTCACCCGGAAAGAGCTCGGAGTAGAGCCGCTGCTCCTCCACATTGAGAGAAGTCAGCTGAGGTGGCTTGGGCATCTGTTTTGGATGCCTCCTGGACGCCTACCTAGGGAGGTGTTTCAGGCATGTCCCACCGAGAGGAGACCTCGGGGAAGACCCAGGACACGCTGGAGGGACTATGTCTCTCGGCTGGCCTGGGAACGCCTTGGGATCCCCCCGGAGGAGCTGGAGGAAGTGTCTGGGGAGAGGGAAGTCTGGGCTTCTCTCCTAAGACTGGTGCCCCCACGACCTGGCCCCAGAAAAGCTGTTGAAAATGAATGAATGATGAACTCAATACTCTATAGGGGAGAGTGGAGACGAAATTATCATTTTTCATAAAAATCTAATTTTAAAAGATAATTCATTCATTCATTTTCTTCTCGGCTTAGTCCCTTTATTAATCCGGGGTCGCCACAGTGGAATGAACCGCCAACTTATCCAGCACATGTTTTATGAAGCGGATGCCCTTCTCTCAACCCATCTCTGGGAAACATCCATACACACTCATTCACACTCATACACTACGAACAATTTAGCCTACCCAATTCACCTGTACCGCATGTCTTTGGACTTTAAGGGAAACCAGAGCACCCGGAGGAAACCCATGCGAATGCAGGGAGAACATGCAAACTTCACACAGAAACGCCATCTGACACAGCCGAGGCTCGAACCAGCGACCTTCCTGCTGTGAGGCGACAGCTCTACCTACTGCGCCACTGCGTTGCCCTTTTAAAAGATAATGTTTTTAGCAAAAATAGATTGTTGCTGTGGTTACTAACTCACAAGAGTGCTCTATCAAAATCAGGTGTTATTTTGTATTAATGTGAAACATGTCCAACATAATTTCCCTTTAAGCAAAAGTTGCACATTGTTACTTTTGACCCCGTCAGCAGAGACGAAAGTAACACACGGCTGGGTCAAGAGTAACACAACAATATTTGCTAGATTTACTGGCTTAATCATGTTTATTTTAAATATATCTGACTATGACCTTGTTAATGTTAACTGCAAACATTTTGTCATAAATAAAAACATAAACATAAATAAAAATATTCAACTGCATTTAAATTTCAGCTCCATCAAATGTTTCAAAAGCAATCCAACAATGCAAAATGTTTTTGAATATTTTTTATTATTATTGGCAATATGCATTAATTTTTTTTAAAACATCTGAATCTATGTGAAGTTTATTTCTAAACTAATTTCGAGAGGATCATGTGCTTATGATTGCTTGCGGCTGGTCCCACATTATCCAATTCATGATTCACCAATCAGACTATTCCTAAGCCATTATAAATACCCTAAGTTCCATATCACAGCCATCTTCGTTTTGAAGAATCCCCCCTTCCACCCCTACTCCTCCTCCTTTCCTAGATGGGTGACACGATGGCCCAGTGATTAGCACTGTTGCCTCACAGCAAGAACGTCACTGGTTCTAGTCTATACCAAGCCAGCCGACGTTTCTGTGCGGAGTTTACACGTTCTCCCCATTCTCAAGTGGGTTTTCCCTGGGTTCCCCGATTTCCTCCCACCGTCCAAAAACATGCAACTTAAGTTAACTGACTAATCCAAACCACCACCACAGACATGCTCCTAGTAAGTAGTTATCTCTTAAGAGCAATCACTATCTGTTTATTAGCTACTACAGCAGGGGAGTTCTCGAGATCTACCTGAGCTCAAACTCCCCTTTCGCCTTGCAAACGGGAGGGAGCCCCGGGCTCGAGGATCTTATGAGCTCAGGAATCTCTCCCGGGACAGCATGCCAAACGAGCTTTATAATCAATCATCAACTAAGTGTGAACTCTTGAAATACTGCAAACTCTAATGTGGAAGTGAAAAATAAGGCATGGCTATTAGCAGTGGGACATAAATAACGGTGTTAATTTCGTCCCCACAGGAACTCTTGCCATTTAAACCTGATGTACTTTTAAAATGAAAAACTCAGACATTTCAAACTCGAGGATGTGTTATTGCACTAAACAGCCTGTAGATTGATCATCAGTGTGGCACATGAAAAAAGAAACTTGTCATAAGGAAAAAAAGAACCACTTCAATAATTTACTTTTTGCACTTAAAAACAGAAATTTGGATCTAACCGAGATACACGGTCCCAAAATCAACTGATATTTGGCGGCTCCATTAAGGGTTGCATGTTGAATGTGCTGTTATTGACCTTATTCTTCAATGCGGAAGTGCGCTCGTTTTTGTGATTGTTTTTGAACTTCCGATTCAGCAGCCTATGAGAGAAATGACTAAGAATAATAAACCGCAGAAAATGATCAAACTACTTGCTCTACAAACAAGTGTTTGCATGATTTTACAAACAAAGCAGAATAATATAATAAGAAAATATCAGTTTGCAACATCAAGCACCATAACAAGCTGTTTTTAATGCCTAAAAATGAATGGGAGTGAATGAGATCGGAAATCTCAAGCCAAAAAGATTCAAATGGCTGCGCCCGCTTTTACACAGAGAATAAGGTGAATAGCCTGGAAAGCAAATTACTTTGGCCCCATGTTACATTCGTCTCCACTCTCGCTTAACTCCCACCCCACCCATCTAACACAGATTAAAATGTTTGTAGAAGATTATTCATTCATTCATTCATTTTCTTGTCGGCTTTGTCCCTTGCGGGGTCGCCACAGCGGAATGAACCACCAACTTATCCAGCACGATTTTACGCAGCGGATGCCCTTCCAGCCGCAACCCATCTCTGGGAACTTCCACACACACATTCACACTCATACACTATGGACAATTTAGCTTACCCAATTCACCTGTACTGCATGTCTTTGGACTGTGGGGGAAACCGGAGCACCCGGAGGAAACCCACGCGAACCCAGGGAGAACATGCAAACTCCACACAGAAACGCCAACTGACCCAGCCCAGCCTACTGCGCCACTGGGTTGCCCTGTAGAAGATTAAATAAATAAAAATAATAATTAAAGGCATATTATATATGAATAACATGTTGTTGTTTTTTTACAATCGTACAATAATACAATCGTAATAATACAGAACTGGCTGGGACAAAAATTAAAGCAAGGTGTACATGGACAATGAAACCAAATGAGACAAAGTAATTATATTCAATTCAATTCATCTATATTTGTATAGCGCTTATACAATGTAGATTGTGTCAAAGCAGCTTCACATAGACGAATGTAGTGAATTGAAACAGTGTCATTTCAGTTTTCAGAGATTAAGTTCAGTTCAGTTTAGCTCAGTTCATTGTGGGTTAATAATCACTACTGAGAGTCCAAACACTGAAGAGCAAATCCATCGATGCGCAGCTCTACAGATCCCAAACCATGCAAGCCAGAAGCGACAGCGGCGAGGAAAAAACTTCACCAATTGGCGAAAGTGAAGAATTTAAAAAACCTCGAGAGAAACCTGGCTCAATTATACAATAAATAATGAAATAAAATATATTAATGAATTAACATACAATAGTCTTGTGGAAATCTATCTGCAACCCAAGTTTTTAATCCTTTGGTTAGGGTTCATCCATATTTCATTTAAATTTGAGTTGAAATAATTATATATACCAAGATCTACTGAATATTGCCAGCTATAATCAGAGATTTTAATTAAATCTACTTTTGTCCACCTGGTTTGTAACATGTGTTACGTCATAAGCCGATTGGATTAAAAAGCATACACAGTTGAAGTCAAAATGATTCGCCCTCCTATGAATTTTTCTTTTCTTTTTCAAATATTTTCCAAATGATGTTTGAGAGCAAGAAAGTTTTCACAGTATTTCCGATAATATTTTTTCTTCTGGAGAAAGTCTTATTGGTTTTATTTCGGCTAGAATAAAAGCAGTTTTTAATTTTTGTAAATCCATTTTAAGGTCAAAACTATTAGCCCTCTCAAGCAATATTTTTTTTCAGTTGTCTACAGAACAAACCATCGTTGTACAACTTGCCTTTATTATCAAAACTTGCCTAATTAACCTTGTTAAACCTTTAAATGTCACTTTAAGCTGAGGATGTTAATAAATATATAGTAAAATATTCTGTACTGTCATCATGACAAAGACAAAAGAAAACAGATATGAGTTATTAAAACTATTATGTTTAGAAATGTGTTGAAAAAAATCTTCTCTTCATTAAACAGAAATTGGGGGGAAAGTATACAGGGTGGCTAATAATTCAGACTTCAACTGTATTTATGCTTGTTTTTCTCTTTCATTTACTTTTTCTTTTCATGACTGACCAATCAGAATCAAGCATTCCAGAGAGCCGCATAATAATCCCTGTGATAACAGCCAATTAAACTTACAACACAGGCTCATCTGGGCACTATGAATCATCTTAAGCATTATTGAATATATCCAAGTACATGCTAATCTGTCATTCAGCCTTTCTTGACTCTTCCTGAAGTTGAATCAAATTAACCTCATGAATCATTTTAACTTAAATCAATTAAACTGACTATTATAACTTATAAAATTAGGTTAGAGACATGATTCATTTAGATTAGATAATATAAGATATAATTAACATAGGCAGCATGGTGGCTCAGTGGGTAGTGCTGTCGCCTCACAGCAAGAAGGTCGCTGGTTCGAGTCCCAGCTGGACCAGCTGGCATTTCTGTGTGGAGTTTGCATGTTCTCCCCATGTTGGCGTGGGTTTCCTCTGGGTGCTCCGGTTTCACAATCCAAAGACATGCTCTATAGGTGAATTGGAATAAACTAAATTGGCCGTATTGTATGAGTGTATGTGAATGTGAGAGTGTATGGGTGTTTCCCAGTACTTGGTTGCAGCTGGAAGGGCATCCACTGTGTAAAACTTATCCCGGAATAGCTGGTGGTTCATTCCGCTGTGGCGACCACTGAAATAGAAGGAAAATGAATTAATTTTTAACCTATATGATTTTTTTTTATAGTGTAGCTTAGTTTAGGCAGGGGTTGGAAAGTAAGTTTGCCATCTGGATGTGCATTACTCTTTACTTAAAGTTCTTTCATTGAGTATTTTTAATGCATATTACCGTCTTTGAAAGGTACAGGTAAAATAGATGTTGAATGAATACTGTAGATGCAAATGCTGTCATAATGATGTCATTGTTGACCAAAGCCACACATGCAGTCATTCTACACTCAAGAAAAAAAAAACTGCTGGGATGTAGGGATGCAACAATTTTAGATTTTGGTTCCAAGATTATAGTCTGAGGAATAATCACGGTTATCACGATTATTATGCATTCATTAATTTCAAAACACTTCTAGTTTAGAAAATCACATAAAAACTCAATATTTTAAAGTGTTATTTATTGCTTCTCAGTAACTAAATAATACAGCACAAAATAATAATAATAAACAAACAATAGTCCATTTATCTTTGGATTTAAAAATAAGTGAAAAACTTTGTGGCATTTAAACAAGTAATAATTTTACACAGAAAATAAATGACAGAACAATAAATAATTAAAATTAAAGGAAAAAATAGTGTTTGTCTAATTTAAATCTAAGCTACACATTAGCTAAGTTTTTCCCTTT
Organism: Danio kyathit; assembly: GCA_903798195.1. Taxonomy (NCBI): domain Eukaryota; kingdom Metazoa; phylum Chordata; class Actinopteri; order Cypriniformes; family Danionidae; genus Danio; species Danio kyathit. The sequence goes on from LR812520.1 coordinate 58,310,340, forward strand.
AAAAGAGAACAAATGTAGTCAAATGCTGCTTTTATGCTATTAAACAAATGTTTGGAATTTTCATTTGTATTTTTTTTTCTCTTTGGAATAGAAATGTGTATATTCCATACAAAACATGAAGCTGATTGGTCCAGTTCTTGACACGTGACTCACAGTGCGCTCGCAGCATTCTTTTAACTAGGAGCTCCTGGAAAGCGTGAGCGCATCAGCCAATGTGCTCGCACAAGCCACGCACCTCCGTTGGAAATAACGAACTTGTTCACACAAAAGACGGGATATGTGAACGGCCCTTAGTTAATAACCTCAGCTATAGTAAAAATCAGCCTTTAATCCAATGTGTGTGGGTATTGTGTACAAGCTCAGAACTTTACACTCGCGCACAGTTGCAGCAGTTTTGCTCTGTGCAGAAATGCGGTGTTGAGAAGCCTTTACGATTAATTAACCGTGACAAATTAAATCGCGGTTAGGAGTGAAACCGGTTAATCGTTGCATCCCTACTGGGTTGCATCTACACTGAAAAAAAGGATTCATTGGATTTAGTATGTGTTTTTTTTTAAGGTAAGTGGTTGCAAACAATATATATGTGCTGAAGTTAAACAAACAAATTAAGTTGAACATTTAAATTCAATTTGTTTGTTTAAATTCAGCCTATATAAATAGTTAGCAGCCACTCACCTTAAAACAATTGAGTAAATCCAATGAATCATTTTTTCAGTGTACTCAAATTTGGGTCAAATATGGACAAACCCAAACATTGCATTGCATTTTTAAAAATATTTCAAATTACAGTTTTTTTAGCAAGCGGTTTGGTTTGTTTCATCTAAATTTATGTTGAAACAACCAAGCAAAAATCCTTTTTTTGTCTAAATGTGTTACACCAAGATCTGTTAAAGACTGCAATAGTCACTTGGTGCAAGACAGAAATGTTTTATTTATGTCCTATTGTTTGGTCATGAGGGAAAAGAAAGATCTGTCTTTGATGCTGTTATTAAGCGGACGTCGACAGCAGACATGCGGATCCAAATGCTGTATTACTAACAGAGAATAGTCATACAGGCAATGGTCAAACACAGGGGTAGAGATCTGCACCCGACCGCTTCCGCTGTATATTCAACCTTTGTTCACCCGCTGCCCGACCTGCCCCGTTTTCTACCCAACCCGACCGTTCCCGCTAAATTTAGATCTGGTTTTCAAAGTCTCACGTTAAAATTGGGTATTGGAAAAATAACAGGTAAAAGTGCAGGTTGTGCAAGGCTTGTAGGCTAAATGTCAGTTTTGTTTGCCCCTTTGTGATGAGACATGAGTGCCATGTGACGTGCGGTGAGGTTTGTGGCTGGTAAGGCACTGACTCTTTCAAAGTCAGATTTACAAACATATCCACTCAATATATTTGCCAACTACCGCTTGTGTTTCATATATCATATCAGTATTATTACTATACACATAGCAGGTACATATTGGGCCAAGGAAGAATGTAAAATGTATAGCGATTAAATATGCCTTCCAAAAAACACCTAGCTGGATGCTACAGGGTCTAGATAGCCTATATCAAGCAACACAGAGCACTCTCATTCACATTCTCTCTCTCTCTCTCTCTCTCTCTCTCTCTCAGCCACTCTCTCGTCATCTCTCCTCTCTCTCTCCCTCTCCTCTTCTCCTCTCTCTCCTCCCTCTCATCCTCCTCTCTCTCTCTCTCTCTCTCTCTCCTCTCCTTCTCATCTCTCTCCCATCACCTCTCTCTCTCTCTCTCTCTCTCTCTCTCTCGGGATGCTATATTGTGAGCCTGCCCGCTCCATACCTGCCAACACTCCCGTTTTCCCGGGAGTCTCCTGTATTTCAGACCCATCTCCCGCTACCCTCCCATTTTGTTATTTCTCCCGGAAAAATTTTAACCACATTCCTCCCACATTCAACCACATTCCTCCCACTGGTCCTTAGCTTTTTGGTACAGTCTATAACACCCCCGGATTGCCGACTTTGGTATAGTATCCGATCGCAATGGCTGCCGAAACCTGGTGCATAGTACAGTTACTTAGTTGTGTTATTCACCTCACTCCGACACCTACTGTAGATGTCCCCACCACTCTAGCCACCTCCACCACCCACCCCCGTTCTCCCAGATTTTCAGAGACAAATGTTGGCAGGTATGGCCAGCTCCCGTTTAAATTACACCAGAGTTGCGCTACTCCATTTTATGCGGAAATTTATTTCCGTGCCGCAAAAAATCTGGTTGGGTCCCGCAGCTGACCTCTACACAGGGGTAAACGGGTACATACAGGTAAATCCAGAAGCGTACTCAGGTCACTGGAAAATGGTCGATACAGGCGACAGACAGCGTAAACGAGAGAACAAGGCGAGGGTCAGACACAGAAAGACTAGACTTGAAGAACGCTTCGTAATGTTGCAGGGTAACCAAACAAGACTCAACCATGAGAGTGTCACATGCTGCGTCCCAATTCGCATACTTATACTACGACCTAAAAGTATGTACTTTTTTTGTGGACGAAAAATATATACTTTTGAGTGAGTAACAGAAAAGTATGTAAGCTTTGGGACATACTACTTCCTCATTTCACAGATCGTTGTGTTGCTTAGTTAGAGCCCTGTCAATCATCCACATTTCTGTCGTATTTAATTTCCTACCTTATTGGAGAAGCAGCAGCAGGATAATCTCCCATTCACGAGTCTTTCATGCAGAGAAATCTCCTCAGGTCTTTGGATAATTCTGCATTCAGACGGTAATGTCCAAACACGTCTTTATATAAGTTCAGTATTGTTGTTACAGATGAACTATAACACAGACAATGGTATTTAAATATTCTCCAGTGAGCTAGATATTAATTAACAGTCATACAAACATCTTTACCGAAGCCTCTCTGCTTGACGGTTGGTCTCGCGCGTCCATCATGTTTGTAGTTTGTTTACACTTTTCACCCGCGTTTTGTAGTTCTAATCGAATTCACGTCCAACGCGCAGTGTACTGTGGGCAATATCAGCGGTTATGGACGCTTCGACACTTAAAATTTTGACCAGAAATAGTAAACCATCCGGGAGTTTTTGGCATACTCTTTTCAACATACTACGATTTGGGACATACTAATTCTACTTTCACATACTATTTAGAACGGATAGTATGCGGATTGGGATGCAGCAACAGTGTGTAATCAGTCTTAAGCAGCTCCCAGCTGTGTGTGTGTGATCAATAATAAACCAGAACAGGTGTGTGTGTGTGTGTGTGTGTGTGTGTGTGTGTGTGTGTGTGTGTGTGTGTGTGTGTGTGTGTGTGTGTGTGTGTGTGTGTGTGTGTGTGTGTGTGTGTGTGTGTGTGTGTGTGTGTGTGTGTGTGTGTCTGTGTGTGTGTGTGTGTGTGTGTGTGTGTGTGTGTGTGTGTGTGTGGTGCCTGAAGGGAGCTGTTTGTTCATATGGTGGCAGAATTGTAGTTTGAGTGAAAGTGAATGTTCTCCAGCGATCTATGAGGGTTAGATCGCTGGTAATCGTGACAGATGCATTTAGCACTTTTGAAGCAAATTACACAGTTAAAAATGCTGGGTTTCACGCAGATGATTTGTGTTAAGGGACAACATGAATTAAGTTAGCTTACAGTTTTTTACAAATTTAGGTGGATTGAACATAAAACAGTTAAGTTGTCCCCCCCAAAAAATGTAAGAATTGTGTTGTTTCAGCTCATTTTAAATAAATAGTTTGAGTGTATTTTGTCAGTGTATTCTCCTTGAAAAGTAAAGGTGGAATTAATGCAAATGTAGTCAAAAGCCTCTGTTGACCCAAGCCACACACGCCAGCCATACTACAGTATATAGAAGTCCTACAACAATGGTTTTGAAGTGACTCTTATTTGCTTATGTGTATTAAACCAAGATTTGTTGAAGATTACAATAGTCAGGTGCTGATAGAAATGTGTTGTATAACCCTCATAACACTTTGAAAATTATTGTTTTGGTGTTTACTTACAGTTGGTTCCCTCATATGTTCATGAAGGAAAAGACGGGTCATTCTTTGGTCTAAAACTGGCAGGTTCATACACAGTTGAAGTCAAAATTATTAGCCCCTCTGTTATTTTTTTTTCTTTTTCAAATATTTCCCAAATGATGTTTAACAGAGCAAGGAATTTTTCACAGTATTTCCTGTAATATTTTTTCTTCTTTTCTTTGTTTTAATTTGGTTAGAATAAAAGCAGTTTTTAATTTTTTAGAAACCATTTTAGGGTCAATATTATTAGCCCCCTTAAGCAATATTTGTTTTTGATTTTCTGCAGAACAAACCATCATTATACAATGACTTGCCTAATTACCCTAACTTGCCTAGTTAACCTAACTTGCCTCATTAATCTAGTCAAGCCTTTAAATGTCACTTTAAGCTGAATACTAGTATCTTGAATAATATCTAGTAAAACATTATGTACTGTCATCATGTTGTTATTAAAACTGTTATGTTTAGAAATGAGTTTAAAAAAATCTTCTTTACGTTAAACAGATTAGGGAAAATGTATATATGGGGGGGGGGCTAATAATTCTGACTTCAACTGTATATTTATCTTTTTTCTTTTTTTTTTAGCAATTATTTACTGTGAAAGGTATACAGATAGAAAATTAATGTACGTATATTTTCTCATTGGGTTTAAAAGGTAAAGCACAGCTCATTCTTTGGTCAGTTTTGCCTCTGTTACATTCGTAGCTGCTAAAACATGTTAGTGCATGCCTGAAATAACAATGATATAATATCTGATATTTAACAAGTGTGACGTCTGATTCAGTAGGTGTAGTTGTGTTTAAAGAGCTTCCACCCAGAGGTGTGTCAAAGCTGTATGGCTGGCTATTATTCATCTGTGGATCAGTGTTGTTATTCTCAGTTTTATTTTATGTATGAAGTAATGTTCTCACGATATTGGAATGTCCAACTTTTATATGATACCTTGAAAAATATCAATATTTTATATAATTTCCGATACAGAGGGGAACAAATTCCACAATATTAAAAGTATGCAAGTGAAGTAAAGAGAGAGAAAAATACCACAGAATGCTTATATCAGGTATCTCAACAGTCCTTAAGTTCAAAAGTCAATAAATAAATAATCTCATCTTATTTTCTGATTAAAACAAAAGTGTTAAAATCTTAAGATTAATATTATAATATAAAAATATTAAATTATATAAATTTAAACGTATATAATACAGGGCCCGAAATTGCGACCGTTTTGCTCGCATATGCGGTCGAAATTTTATCTATGCGACCTCAAAATATATTTGGGAGCATTTGTGCGAGTGCATAAAATTGATGTCGTGCGACCAGTTTTCACAGCTAAATGTTCACCACATGCGTGAATTTAGGAGGCATTCACGCATTATGCATCTTTGCACCTAAAAACACCAAACGCAGCACTCAGGAATGGTTTATAACAGTTGACATGTCAACTTGCTGCAGTAAACAAAGCCCGCAAGGCTTGCCCCCGCCTTCAAGCTCTTCTTATTGACCCACTGCGCTAGAACAGAACGCAAATGGATTGGTTACTATCAGCTGTCAATCACTCAGTTCCGATGACAGGAAGATACAGCCGCGAAAGGCCTGGATACGAGAGAATGAAAACAACACTGGCAGATTTACTTTAAAAAACCACCTAAAGTTACAAATAATGGCAGATCTGATTAGTGATCATGTGCTGAATGTCAATCCAGCATTTACACATAAAAGACCTCCAGTGGTTAAAGTCTGCTATGAAAATGACTGAAGGTGTTCACCGTAAAGCCGGTGGGATGGAGTTTTCAGGTAACCGTGTTTGCCACTGAATCAACACATTTTAAGCACGAGATGTTCTAACATTGTTTAATCCTTCATTTAATCGTCACGATACTGTAAAAGTTTGGCCACCCCTGGTATAAAGCATGGTTAAAAACATGGACTTGAACAATGTGCTGTACAATAATCTAAAAAAGAGTTTATCTAATTATTTTCTAACCTTTTTTGCCACTTTTATATGACAGAGAGCTAAAAGAGTAGGCATATTCATTTATTAATTTATTACGAATGATACCACATTATAATTACGAAATAAAATCTAGAGTTTTGTTGGGTGGTTAACAGTGTATTGCATTGAATACACTGTTACCAATTTCCTGTAGAGTCTACAGTAACTTACTGGCAGCAGTTCGCCAGTAACTTACTGTAAATCAATTACAGCAAAGTTACTGTATTTACATTTACAACGTTATACCATTTATCTTGTTTTATATGTATTTACAGTATTGTATCTTTACTGTAAAATATACAGTAATTTTCACAATGCAACTTTAAAATACAGTAACATACTGCATAACTGTCCTACGGTAAAATACAGTTTATATTACATGTAAAAATAGTGTAATTTACAAAACGTAGCTTTAAAAAGATTCTTTCTTATGCAGCTGTTGAATGTTTGAATGGTCTCTAGCCTATTTTGACTTTTGGGTCAAATCAATAAGTCTTTCTGCTCTTATGGGTTTTTTCCAGGCAAAATTTGAAGGCTTGATCACTCAAAAATTAACTATGGGATTTGGAAAACAATGGACTTAAACTCACATGACCAAAGCTGAAAATATCAGAGTAAGCTGGCTAAGCCACATCCTTTAGGAAATACTTACAAAGCTACAGTGTTACAAAGTACAATGTTCAAAAGTTATTTATGCATCCTTTAGGTACTAATATGTACATGAATAGGTGCTTTTAGGCCTGGGTGATATGACAAAAATATTATATCATGATATAAATCATCCCATATCATGATAACAATATTTATCACTATATATTTTTGGAAATTCAATCGATTAATAGTTTGTACATTCATTCATTTTCTTTTTGGCTTAATCCCTTTATTAATCTGGGGTCGCCGCAGCGGAATGAACTGCCAAATTATCCAGCATATGTTTTACACAGCGGATGCCCTTCCAGCTGCAACCCAGTACTGGGAAACACCCATACACTCTCAACATACTCACACACACACTATAACCAATTTAGCTTATTCAATTCACCTTATTCAGCGCCCGAAGGAAACCTACGTCAACATGAGGAGAACATGCAAACTCCACACAGAAATGCCAACTGATGGTACTCTAATCAGCGACCTTCTTGCTGTGAGGCGACAGTGCTACCTACTGAGCCACTGTGTCGCCAGTGTTACATATAGAACCTTTTGAAACATTGAAGAAATACCTTTGATTTAAAGAATAGATTTTGATAGCGATGAGTAAAGTACATTAGATGTGTCCCAATAGACAAAGAGGAGACTTGAGGAGGACAGGAATAAAGAAAAGCAGAGCCAGGACAAGAGAGAACGGGGGAACAGGGAGGAAGGAAGACGGAGAGAACACAAGGTGAGGAGTGTGTTTTCACTGACACACTGACCCGCTAGCGTGTTGCCTGGAGTCACATCAGATAACCAGGCTCAAGCCAGCGGAGATTAGAGAGCTTTTGAAATAGTAGAAAAGCAAGGGATTAAAGGGGGAGATGGAGGGAGCAGGATTATGGCGCCATGCGAAGACAGGATCAGCGGTAATCCCTGTGAACGCTGAAACCTCCATCTTGGTTATTGGAAGAGCGAGAGTGAGGATTTACCCATCAGTCACTTCATTGGTTCATCATTCCCCAGAACATTGATTTCATGATTGCTCTATTCGCTTTATTCATCAACAGCTCTGTTGAGATGTGTTAATGTAAACACATATTGCTTTTTTTTCCTCAATTGCTTTTGCACATTTCTCAGATCAGAAATAAAGTCCTTTTGTTCACTTGTGCACAACATGAAAGCAGTCAGTCAGTCATGGAAGTTTCTGTCTTTTTGATAAACAAGCCATCAGCCATATCACCCTGCAGCCCAAGACTGGGGCTGCGTCCGAAACCGCATACTTCCATACTATACAGTACGCTTAAATCAGTATGCGAGCCGAGTAGTATGTCCGAATTCCTAGAATTCGTAAATCAGTATGCGAGAAGTACCCGGATGACTTACTACTTCCGGCGAGATTCTGAAGTGCGCATCCCATGGACGCTGCGCTATCCCATGATGCCCCGCGAGAGAATTCATGAATGGACGTGAAGCGACGCAACTGACGCAGGTAGGTCATGTGACCATGACAAAATGGCGGATGTAGTACGTCCGAATTCCATTCATACTGCTCACATTCATACTGTATAGAACGTACTTTTCTAACGGCCGAGTAGTACGTTTAAATTCAAATGCAGTACCTACTGAGTAGTAGGCGGTTTTGGCGCAGCCTGGTTTACTCAGTAAAGCTAAGCAGGGCTGAGCCAGGTCAGTATCTGCATGGGAGACCACATGGGAAAACTAGGTTGCTGTTGGAAGTGGTGTTAGAGAGGCCAACATGGGGTGCTCAACCTGTGGTCTGTGTGAGTCCTAATGCCCCAGTAAAAAAGTGAAGGGGACACTACACTGTCAGTGGGCGCTGTCTTTCGTTAAATCGAGGTCCTGACTCTCTGTGGTCATTAAAAATCCCATGGCACTTCTCGTAAAAGAGTAGGGGTGTAACCCCTGTGTCCTGGCCAAAGTCCCTCAATCGGCGCTTACCCATCATGGCTTCCTAATCATCCCTATCCACCGAATTGGCTCTATCACTGTCTCTTCACTCCACCAATAGCTGGTGTGTGGTGAGCGCACTGGCGCCGTTGTCCTGTGGCTGCCGTCGCATCATCCAAGTGGATTCTACACACTGGTGGTAGTGTGAAGAGACTCCCCTCATGATTGTGAAGCGCTTTATGTGTATGGCCATACACAATAAATGCGCTATATAAATACACACATTACATTACATATCATTACATTACATTACATCTACTAACATCTAAACCTACACCTATCCTGGGGTGCGTTTCCCAAAACCATCATTAGCCAACTAAGGTCGCAAGTTCCGTCGTTACAAACATAGTTCTTTGATTTGCTGTTTCCCAAATCCATCGCTCCAACGAACATTCGCAAACTGCGTCGCAAACTCGAGCTCTTGAAACGACACCTCTGGAGCTGTAGTTACAAGCATAGTTCCTGGCTGTGTTTTATTCCCACTTATCCCCCCTATGCCCTATTCATTTAGGACATTCTAACATTCAAAGCTGGAATTATTAAAAATAAAAAAGCATTAAGTTAATCTCTCTTAGGTGTAATTTGCTTTCAAAGTATTTTTACAGTTTAGTTTTAGCGAGCTTCATGTTTACAATTGTGCTCCCTTCGCAGTGCACTTTGAAAACATTGATATCATTTTGAACACAGCCTCATGGCGAAAGCTATAGGTATATTTAAAAGCGGAAATTATGTTACAGTACGTCTCCAAAGCTTGTGAAAATAAAAAACATAGCATACGTTAATTCTTTTATTTTATTGTGGGTTATTCATTAAGTTTCTCTGCTGTATATAACATGGGTCTGTTGGTTAGAACTTTCTGTTGTGGTTTGCATGTGAAATTGTAATTTTTTTTTAAATAAATAAACAATATCCTAAATAATAATAATAATGATAATAATAATCATCATCATCATCATTAATATTATTAATATTATTATTAAAGTAAATATATTTATAATAAATCGCCTCATTATTTATTTATTTATATGATTTATATATGATATTAGAATAGTGTTAGCTTTGGTAAGTGATTTTATGTTTTAGAATAGAATATGTAATGTTCAACTTCTCAATAATATTAGTAAAGCAAACACAGGCCCTATATGCTCTATTTACTTATATTTTAAATAATATGTAAAACGAGTGCATGTTTTTACCAAAACTAATATTGGATTTTATTTTAAATGCGTGTTTGTGTAAAACAATATAATTTGCAAAAAGAAATGATGGGGCTGTTCTCTAAAGAAGTTACTCCACCCCGTTTAGAGCATCATTATGGGCTTTTTGCGTCATAACTAACATAGTTCAAGCGATGGATCTGCGACAGAGAAACTATGGGTTTTGGGAAACACTCGTCACTACATAGTTCTTTTGCCAAACGATGCATCGCACTATGATAGTTCAGCCGCGAGTTACGTCGTTGTTTGGGAAACGCACCCCAGATCATTTCAAAAATGGTGTTTTTTTTTTTCATCGTAAAACACTCCCATGTCCACACTAAATCGATGAAACATGAAACACTAACACATGAAAAAGCTTTCATTCATACTGCGCATGCGCATACACATAAAACAATTTTTACCTGCATCATAACCACCTTGCATTTATTTACTTTCTGTCTCTATGAAACGTCTCGACAAAGGCCCTGTTTACACTGCCAGTTAAATGTGACCCAATTCTGATTTGCTCATATGTGACACATAGGCTGGGTGGTATATCGAGTTCTGGGGATATATCAATATGGTTTGAGGCCACACGTGGGCATTCTGCGTGAAACAGACCACTCCAAGGTAGCATGCGAACTCCACTTGCACAAATGAGTGCACGCGCAAATGAATGATTCACTCCCTGAGTCATACAAAAGATTTGTTAAAAATGAACGAATCATTCAAGAACGACCCATCACTACACGCGACATGGAGAAACATGCAGTGCCAGTGTTGTATCGAAATCTGACTCCCCAGACAAATCTGACTCCCCCTTGCGTGTATGCGCGTCGCACAGCGCCTGCAGCTGTCACAGCGGTTTATCAGAAAACTTCTATCGATCATTTCTTTCGCAATTGACAGCATGAACGAACATAGAAGCCTTGTCAACTTGACAAGCGGCACCTGAATGTGTTCAAAAGAATTAAAAACGCCAAAATGGGACGAATTTATTCCGCATTCCGAAAGGGAAATCACCTCATATTCACTGATTATAAGTTCAGTATTTATTACACGAAGGTTTCTTGTTTACATTTACATTATAACACATTTACCTCTGCGTTCTGGTCTGTTATTGCATATTGACTTCAATTCCGATTATATTCTAATCATTGTATTTATTTATTTATTTATTCTGTTTAATTAATTTATTTATTTTAGCCCTATAACTGGAAGACGTGATTTGATTTGTGTGTGCCTAGTGTACAAACATGTGGTGGTTTAAACGATTATTAAAACTTTAAAAAAAGTAAAATAAAAAAACATGCATTTGTCTACCAAAGATTTCTTTTTCTATTTTAATATCTCGCCGTTAGCTACTCTTTCAACAAATAACAATATAAGAATATTATAATGATAATTATAATGATGATAATAATAGGGAGGGAAACCTCTGTGTTTGAATAATATTTTGCTCAAAACTGTTTAATACAGTTTTAATAAAGGCTTTGACTCTCAAGTAACCATTTATGGGAGAATACCGGATATATATTGTATACCGTCATTCCTCCTAAAAATACCTAGATAGGATTTTTTGCCCATATCGCCCAGCCCTAGTGCCACACATCGGATCTGTTCTATGACCGTGTAAACATGAAAAAGACACATGCATTCAGATATTCAGAGATCGGTTTCAGGCCTCCTTCATATGTGGAAATAAATCAGATATAAATCGGATATGTGACAATGCGATCATGTATACAGGCAGATCAGATCAGATTAAACTTGCGACAATGTGGTACTTCTCCGCGGTTTAATGACTTAGGGTGCTTTCACACCTAGACTTTTGAAACTCTGACCAATGTGAGGAGAGTTTACTCGCACGTGACTTGTTTTAGCTTGTTTTGGTCCGTTTAGAAACTTTGCTGTGTGAAAGCGAACCGCACCAAGAACAAAGAGCAACAATGTAACAATTTGAATCCCTGTTTCGGAACAAATTAATCGATTCACATGTGTGAAAGCACCCTTAGAAGGAAGAGTGTGTGTGGAGACGCGACGTTGTAAACAACTACAGAGGATACATGGAGGAGGAAAGTGGTCAGTCGCCACGATTTGCTCCCACCAGACCTGAGATCTCTCTCGTACCTACCCACAAATTCCTCTGAATGGTGGAGGACACCATATATAAACCATAGGCGCAAGCTACGATGACGACCCTTTCCCTCCTCCTCCACCTCACAATCATTTTAAAGTTGGGCGAACTTCGCATATTTCGCAGAGCTAAAAGCAAGACAATTTCTTCCATCGTGGTTAGTGTGGCACCCGCCTTTACGCATTCGCGATGTCATAAATTGTATGGCAAGTGTAAACACATGAAATGGATATGTCACAATTAAAAGAACGTGTAAACGGACAGGCAAAAAAATCAGATATAGGCAACAAATCGGAATTGGGCATCAAGACCTGACAGTGTAAACGGGGCCAAAATGTCGCAACTGTGGTCTGCTTTTACCACTGAACAACAGCTCCCAATAAATGTTCTGTGTCCTTTGAACAGAGACGATATTGATCAATATTAATCTTTATTAACCCTTATGTACTCTTGGGGATGTTTTCATCCACTCGGGTGATTTTGCGTCTTAATTTTGCTATAACTTTTTTCTGTGTTTCAGCTAGCAGAATGATTTTTGGTGACAAATCTTATTTTGACACATATTTTGAGAAAATGCTTAGATTTTTTTTAAAAAAACTCTACGATACACTCTGGGCAAATTTACTACCCTTTTGTCATGTTCAGGATGAAAACATTCACTAAATTGCTGTAAAAACTGCTGTAAAAAGATAAATAATTTTTTTCACTTTTTTTTCATAAATCTGTTAATCAACCTCAGTCCTGATAAAAACTACTAAATGTTTAAAAAAAATTACAGCATTTTAACTCTTTAATTGCCAAATTCATACATGATGTCATTGATTTTGTGAAAAGAAAACACACAAAATGACGTATTTTCCCTGTTGAGAAGAGGTACAATTTGTAATTTTTACTGTTGCTCATCAGTTGGCACCATTAACCCTTTAGATAGGCCTGTGCAAAAAAAGTTTAGTTTATTGATTTTATATGGAGTATAACAGAGAATTAAAGTGTGTGTATGTGTGTCTGTGTATGTGTCTGAGAAAATCAAAATATGCATCTCAGCTCTCAGAACTACACTGAGTAAACAAAAACAAAGACTATTTATGCACCATCAAATGTGGTTATAATGCAAGTTAATAGGGCAAAAACTGCCACCAACAGTAAATTAGGGAGAAAAAATTTAAATCTAACAATGTATCAAAGCCAATGTTGTTACTAATCATTCACATGTCCAAGACTGTGATAAAAGGTTAAAAAAAATCCAGTCCACAATTACTTTTAATATTGAAAATATGTCATTTTTATGTTTTTTTCACCAAATCAGTGACATCATTTGTGAACTTGGCAATTAAAGAGTTAAATTCCTGTAATTTTCTAAACAATTTAGTAGTTTTGATCAAGACTGAGGTTGATTAACAGATTTATGCAAAACAAAATTTGAAAAAAAAATATTTATCTGATGCATTTTTACAGCAGCTTAATTCAGTAGATGTTTTCTTCTGTAATATTACAAAAGAGTTGTAAATTTGAACAGTGCACAAGGGTTAAAGCTGTCAAAACCCCTACCATGTTGGCTGAATTGGTCAGATGACAGTATCACATGACTAAAATGCATCAGTGAGCCCTACACTCCAAACATGACTCTTGCTGTTTGTTTAAATGACTTATGTAAAATGAGCCGAAACAAAACAATTCTTGAGTTTTTTTGGGGGGGACAACTTAATAGTTTTATGTTCAGCCCACTTCAATTAGTAAAAACTAATAATTTAACTTAATTCCTTCATGTTGTCCAACACAAATTGAATTAATGGAACCCAGCAGTTTTTTACAGTGTGTATTAAAGGGATGGACATGGTCAGCAGCAATACTCAGGTAGACTGTGGCATATCAATAATACTCAGCTGGTACCTGTCATAATCACCAGCCATCTAATCCTGACAGATCGCTGGTAAACACGCAGATCACTAAAAGACTACAAATCCGCCATTATATGGACTACAGTTCCAGTCATGCACCGCACACACACACCTGTTCCGGATTCCATTGATTTCACACACTCACGGCTGGGAGCCGCTCATGAACTGATTACATGGGCTGCGTCCGAAACTGCCTACTACTTAGTAGGTGTTGCGTTTGAATTTAAACGTACTACTCAGCCATTAGAAAAGTACGTTCTATACATGAATGTTAGAAGTGTGAATGGAATTCTACATACTACATCCGCGATTTTGCTTCACTCCCATTCATGAATTTTCTCGCAGGGCATCATGGGATAGCGCAGCATGCATGGGATGCACATTTCAGAATCTCGCCGAAAGTAGTAAGTCATCTGGTATACTTCTCGCATACTGATTTTCGAATTCTATGAATTCGGACATACTACTCAGCTCGCATACTGATTTTAGCGTATTATATAGTATGGAAGTATGCGGTTTCGGACGCAGCAATGGACTTTATAAACTGCACACACTTGCGCGCATCAGGGCTGAGTCTAGTTATACTGTTACTGTGAACATTACGATGCGTTTCTCTTGGCTTGTCTTGCCGTGTACCGATCTTTGCTTTGCTTTGTTTACATTGCTTGCTGCCTGCACTGACCATTCGCCTGTTTAATCACTACAACTTTGGATTGCCCGTATACATCTGTTTGACCCTGTTGACCATTGCCTGCCTGACCATTGTCATAATTAACCTGCATTTGGATCCGCGCTCCGCTGTCAGCATCCCATCCACATAAAAATACCAAGGGGCTCTTATTTTGTTAAGAATCTCATCTGATTCAGTGATGCTCATTTGCAGACGTCAGTTTGAAGTACTGTTGCCTTTCCATCATCTCTGACCATTCTCTGTGCATTTTCACTTCCAAGAGCTGCCACTCAGTTCAGGCCATTATTTCTCTATTTTTTCAAGCTATTCTCTATATCTTTGTTTAAATCCCAGTAGATCGGCAGGTTCTGAAATGTTCAGATCAGTCCTTCTGTCAGCAACAACCGTGCCATATTTAAAGTCACTCAATTTGAACAGCAGATGGTCTTATCTTAATTACATGCTAAAATGGATTGAGCTGCTTGTATGTGACCGGCTGATTAGATGGTTGCGCTAACGAGCAGTTGAACAGTTGTTTCTAATAAAGTGACTAGTGAGTTTATGATAAATGATTAATGTTACATTTCTATTATAAATTTTGCAATTTTTCTCAAGAAATTGTGAGTGGTTTTTATTGTAAAACTCATTGCCACAAAACAAACATGTTGCTATACTGTATGTGGTTAATAAGGTATTATGATGGGAGGTTGCTAGGTTGTTGCTATGGGGGCTTTAAATGGTTTCTTCAGAGCTGAAATTTGATAACTATTTTTGAAGATAACTATCATTTTGACTGAGGTATGTCTTTAAAAACTGAAAGAGCACTGCTGACGATACGATGTAACTGCCATCTGAATGAACAAACAAAGGGCACTGATCACACACACTTACCAAATCTGTAGAGAGAGGACAATCAACACCAACTTGAACCGTGTCTTTTTTTAAAGGAGACGAGTGGCAAATCCGGATTTCATCTTTTCCAGATGCAAAAAGCTCTCGGGTAAAAATGTTCCTTACAAAATGTGTTTCTGTTGCGTGCACTGTAATCCACACGTGAGTCCAGCTGCGCTCTCATAGCAGGAAAATGAAAACAAAACCTTCGTTGCAGCACAATAATAAACGCAGCGCATTAATAAATGCAACACTGACGACCCGTGTCTCCAAATTCTTGTTTTCCAAATTCTTGTTCTTTTACTCGTTTTGGCAACACAATGTTGCGTCTCTCTGTCGTCTGAACACTGTAACAGGTAAAACAGTCTCCGAAGCTATCATGCATATTAATGAAGTTGCACCGCATACACAATAGAGCGCGCTGATTGGTTTGAACCAAGTCTTTCCCATGAATTAATGCTGCACACTCAGAGATGTCACGATGTGCTTGCAGATACAGACAGCCACTCTCCACGCTGGAATACACACAAATATCTAAACGCCGTGACGTAGCTTCAAAAATTCGTTTCAAACCGGAAGAACAAATTTGCTCAATATAACGCAAAAACAACCAGTTTTCACTTTTTAGTGCAATATATGTGTCCTAATAGTGTTTATAGCAGCGTGGGACACACATATGACTGTCAACAGCTCAAAAAATGTGTTTTGGTGTTTCATGACCCTTTAAAGGGATTTTGCTATGGTGTTCTGAATGGTTTCTTCAGAGATTGGGAGGTTGCTAGGTTGTTACTATGGAGCTCTGGTTGTAGTTTTTTAATTTCCATTGATTGTATTTAATCAACAGAAAAATAAATTACTAAAATGTTCAACCTTTTCAACCTTTATAAACATTTCAGGTAAAGGTCTTGTTTTCATCAAAACGTTAGCAAACATTAGTAAGAATTAATTGTCATATGGTGCGTCCCAAATCGCATAATTGTGCACTATTCTACGCCATTTTATAGTATAAATAGTGTAAGTAGTGCGTTCACACTGAAAACTCTAAAAATAATAAGTGCACTTTAATTACCCGGATGATGCACTCATTCAGTCGGTAAAATTAAGTGTGAATGCTGGACACTTCACGCACTCAACGATCACAGGTTTGCTCACGTAGTGGAAGAGGCGGAGCTATCAGGCGCTCATGTTGGATAGGTTTATTTATTTTGGATGGTGAAAGCAAAATTGTCCTACGAGAGTGATTATAGCGCCTCCTGATGATGAATGCGGTTATACTCATGGCAGGTATTATTTGGTAGTTTGGTCATTTATTTCACTGATTTGGCAACCGTCAAACGTCATCTGGGAAATGGTTTGAATTTCCGCTTAGTAAAAAAACAGTGTTCCATTTGGGACGACACTACATTCATATACTATGCTGTTGAGTGTGTAAGTGCATAAGTACATAGTGCATGAGTGCATAATGTATAGTGTGCCATTTGGGACGCAGCTATACTTTACAACAGGGGTCTCAAACTGTCGGCACACGGGCCATTTGCGCCTCCCCCTCCTCCTCCTTCCAGCCCGCGATACTGACGTCAAAATATAACGAGATTTGCCCCCCAAAACACATATTTTTGAATCACTATCATTGTTGTGTAGTCGCATATATGTAGCCACTTGTGGTTTTGACCCGCCTCCTACTGGACGTTTAAAGTACTGTACTATATGTTCGGGTTACTTTCGGTTTCTCTCAGCGTGCGGTCGAGAGTAACGCACATGCAGATTATATCTGGGGCTTATATAAACGTTAAAATATATGTCCGTAAGTGCTCTATTTTTACTAAAGCTGTATTTTGGAAGATATTCAAGGGTCGTTGATTATAATTAGTTTTATACCACCTGTATTGTGTTGTACAAACACATCTCCATGGCTTACACGTTACCATGGTGGTGTAAATATGATTATTTTGCTGATATTCGAAAATATATTCAAATAATCTCATCTCATTTTATAGATTTTCCTCATATGAATATTAAAATTTGTATAAAATATGTGCGTTAGTAAAATTTGACTAAATACAACCCCCCCACCCCACCCTCATTGTTGTAGTTTTACAAAAAAAGAAAGATATTGAGAAGAACAATTGCCAGTTAAGTCACTAAAGTTACCCAATCTGCTCTTTTAGTTAAGCAACAATTGACTGTGACATAATAATTATTTTTATTATGAAAATATTACAGTTTAATAATAGGTATAGCAATTTAAACTACCCCTTCAATATGTACAACAAGAAACAAAAAAAGGAGCTTTGACTGCATATACTCTGGGGAAGAATGACTGAGTGCATCAATTACATCAGGTTTCCACTTTTTTGTTGTGCTTGAATGTTAAAGCGGCCCTCCTATGAATTGTCAGTAGAGGTCTGCGCGAGACAGAATTTTTAATCCCGCTCCCGCCAGGTTTTATACCGCACCCGACTGCTCCCGCTGCATATTCAGCCTTTGTTCACCTGCTGCCTGACCTGCCCTATTTCCTACACGACCTGACCATTCCCGCTAAATTTAGATCTGATTTCCCAAATCTCATGTTAAATTTGGGTACCACCAAAAGAGAAAGATAACAGATAAAAGTGCAGGTTGTGCGAGGATTGTAGGCTAAATGTTTGCCCCTCTGTGATGAGACATGAGTGCTGTCTGACGTGCGGTGAGGTTTGTGGCTGGTGAGGCTCTTTCAAAGTCAGATTTACAAACATATCCACTCAATATATTTGCCAGCTACCGATTGTGTTTCATATGTCATATCAGCATTATTTCTATACACATAGCAGGTACATATTGGGCCAAGGAAGAATGTAAAATGTATAGTGATTAAATATGCCTCCCAGCTGGATGGTACAGTGTCCAGACAGCCTATAACAAGCGACACACAACACCACGGTGGATGCGCGTGCTCTCTCTCATTCACACACACATGCACGACCACACACACACACATAGAGCTAGAGCATATGCGCATGCTCTCTGGCTCGCTCGCTCTCTCTCTTTCTCTCTCTCTTTCTCTCGGGAGTGCTATATTGTTAGCCCGCCTGCTACCAACTGAGTTACCGACCGCTACCACGTTTTTTTTGGAAATTTATTCCAGCGCTGCAAGAAATGTGGTCGGGTCCCACGGCTCCTCTAATTGCAGACCTCTAATTGTCAGTCACAGATTTCCCCCCCCCCCCTCCCCCCCCCAATTTGAGATTGAGACCCCTGCTTTAAAATGTTTATACAGCATTGTCATGTACAATACTCATACAGCATTAACTAATCATAGTTAAGGCTAATTTCCACATTTACTAATTTATTATTTAAATTCTAAATTGTGCGTATTGTTACTTAATACACAACATAGACTAACGATGAACGTTTTTTCATTAACTAAACTTATCTTAAAACCTGTAATGTGCAAAGTTCATTGTATGTGCTGTACATATTATTAAACTAACATTATTTAATAGAACCTTATTGTAAAATGTCACCAAATGATTCATTTTCATATCAAATGTATATCTCATCATTGGTGTGCAAAATAGCTTCAAACGCAGCCTCTCATCTTTATCGGTGTCTTTCTTTGCGGCTTGTTTTTGAACGTCTCCATCCTTTAACCAAAACATTTTATCATTCTTTCTACTTGGTGATGAATCATAACTCTTCACTCTCAGATAAATCCCGTCCACACGATTAGATTCACTCAGCTCTGCGCCCAACCCTTCGCTAACTGCGTTTACGTAGGTTTGGGGTCAGAATGTCACGGCTGTTGCTATTAGTTACCGAACACGCATGAAGGAACACAGGAAAGGTTGAATGTAGAAAATCGAAAGAGCTCAGCAATGAGACAGAAGCTCTAACATAGGCAGGCACAATCCATTTCAGTGTTATCAGTGAGAATATCAGGAACAAAAACTCTGCATTCTGTTATTGTATGGGTGAATTGGCTTGATGTTGACTTTGCATATTGAATTTACATTTTTTTAATAGTAATTGTCTTCACATTCTGTAATTTTTTTTTTTTTTTTTTTTTTTTTTTTTTTTGCATTGCTTTCCTGTGACATTTTCCTAATTGACAATGGCTATTTTGTAACAGGCTATCATTTTCATTTTATTCAATTCAATTCAATTCATCTTTATTTGTATAGCGCTTATACAATGTAAATTGTGTCAAAGCAGCTTCACATAGAAGAATATAGTGAATTGAAACAGTGTCAGTTCAATTTTCAGAGATTTAAGTTCAGTTCAGTTCAGTTTAGCTCAGTTCAGTGTGGGTTAATATTCACTACTGAGAGTCCAAACACTGAAGAGCAAATCCATCGATGCGCAGCTCTACAGATCCCGAACCATGCAAGCCAGTGGCGACAGCGGCGAGGAAAAAACTTCACCAATTGGCGAAAGTGAAGATTTAAAAAACCTCGAGAGAAACCTGGCTCAGTTGGGCACGACCATTTCTCCTATGTCCAACGTCTTGTGCAGAGCTGCAGTCTAGGCGCAGGAAGCTGGACCTCAGCGAAGACTCGTTTGCCTTGGAGCATCACAGGAATCAGTCTCATGCTCTCCACTCGTCCATGACCACCACAGCAGCTGCTCAGGATACGGCCTGGTCCAGGATTATGAAAACCTTGGGATCATCTCGATCATTTTATTTCCACAATGTTTCTTTTAAATGTATCATTGAATTTGGAATTATGACACAGAATGTTTAATCTTTGTGAGGTCTGTTTAATTACCTTATGAACATATACTGTATATTTTTTATTTATTAAAAAAGTAACAAAATAACCCCTTAATGTGTTCAATCAAGAACAAAACTGCATTCTGTCATGTTTTAGGTGGACTTGATAACTTGGTTACCAGTAATACTGTAAAATTTACAAGCGCACTGTAAATTAACAATTACAATTGTACTGTAGTTTTACAGAACAATAGTAATTGTTAATTTACAGTGTGTTTACAAATCTTACAGTATTACTGTCAATTTTTACAGTATTATTGGCAAAATGTACAAGCGCACTGTAAATTAATCAACCCAGGCTCATTGCAGATACGTACCCGAGTCTACATTTCTGGGGACAGCGAAATATGTAACTGGAGGTACGTCTTCCCGCAGTTTTTGTTTTTGCAAATCCGCCAGAGGCCGCTGTGTATGCTTTTTGATGATTTCAAATTTCTCTTGTACAGTACATCCTCTTGTCACGTAAATCCACCAGAGGGCACAATATCAGCTGACCTGGGGTGCGTTTCCCAAAATCATCGTTAGCCAACTAAGGTCGCCAGTTCCGTCGTTACAAACATAGTTCGTTGATTTGCCGTTTCCCAAATCCATCGTTCCAACGAACATTCGCAAACTGCGTCGCAAACTTGTGCACTTGCAACTACACCTCTGGAGCTGTAGTTAGAAACATAGTTCCTGCCTGTGTTCTATTCCCACTTATCCCCCCTATGCCCTATTTGTTTAGAACATTCTGACATTTAAACTTGGAGTGATTAAAAATAAAAAGGCATTAAAGTCATCTCTCTTAGGTGTAATTTGCTTTCAAAGTATTTTTACACTTCAGTTTTAGCGATCTTCATATTGACAATTGCGCTCCCTTCGCAGTGCACTTTAAAAACAGTGATGTCATTTTGAACACAGCCTCATGACGAAAGCTATAGGTGACCCATTATTTAAAAGCGGAATTCATGTTACGTCTCCAAAGCTTGTGAAAACAAAAAACAAAGCATACTGTGTTAATTTATTAGGTTATTTATTAAGTATCTGTACTGTATATGACATGGGCCTGTTGGTTAGAACATTTCTGCAGTGGTTTGCATGTCAAATTGTAAAAGTAGACTTTAAAAAAATAAAAATAGATAAGCAATATCCTACTTAATAATAATCATCATCATCATCATTAATATTGTTAATATTATTATTAAAGTAGGATTTTTTTCCCAGTGATGGGTTACGGCTGGAAGGGCATCCGCTGCGTAAAACATATGTTGGATAAGTTGGCGGTTCATTCCGCTTTGGTGACCCCAGAATAATAAAGGGACTAAGCCGAAAAGAAAATGAATGAATGAAGTAGGAATTGTTTCATTTCCTAATAAATAATAAATATTACATTTCATTTTTTAATAAATGGCCTCATTTTGTATTTATTTATATGATTTATATATGAGATTAGAATACGTGTTAGCTTTTGTAAGTGATTTTATGTTTTAGAATAGGATATGTACTATTCTCAATAATATTTGTAAAGGAAACACAGGCCCTATATCTGCCATTTACATATATTTCAATGAATATGGAAAGCGAGTGCATGTTTTTACCCAAACTAATATTGGATTTTTTTTTTTAAATGCGTGTTTGTGTAAAACAATATAATTTGCACAAAATAATGATGTGGTTCTTCTGTAAAAAAGTTGTTACTCCACCTCATTAGAGCATCATTATGGGCGTTTTACGTTATAACTAACGTGGTTCAAACGATGGATCTGCGACAGAGAAACTATGGGTTTTGGGAAACACTCCTCACTACATCGTTCTTTCCCCAAACGATGCATCGTACTATGATAGTTCAGTCACGAGTTACGTCGTTGTTTGGGAAACGCACCCCAGGCGAGCCTGCTGTTGACTGACGGACGGACGGACGGACGGGTCCACCCCCTTCCCTAAACTCAACCGATAGAGTTTTCAAAAGCAATCTAGAAAAACAAAAGCCTTCACGGCCGCGTGAATTCATCACGTTTTCAGCCTGTTGTTTATTTATTTATTTATTTATTTTTGTTTTACCTTGTTTCTGGAACCGTTCTTCGCTGGACTCAAATCCCATCATCGCGGTCAATTCTGCTTCGCGTCCTAAGTCTGCTGACATATGCGGCGATCCACTGGGCAAAGTGGCAACACCGGAAAAGCCATCTATATGGAGGTAAGCAATCCATCCACTTGCAAATTTTACAGTATTACTGACTAAATATACAATCGAATTGTACACTAACAATTACAACTGTGTTGTAGTTTTACCCTCTGCTTGTAAAATTTACAGTATTACTGGCAATGTTTACAGTATAGCTGGCAATTTTTACAGTATTACTGGTAAATATACAAGCGCACTGTAAATTAACAATTCCAAATGTGCTGTAGTTTTATATTCTGTTAATTTTACTGTATTAATGGCAATTTTTACAGTATTACTAGCAAATTTTACAGTATTACTGGCTAAATATACAAGCGCACTGTTAATTAACAATTACAACTGTGTTGTAGTTTTACCCTCTGCTTGTAAAATTTACAGTATTACTGGCAATGTTTACAGTATAGCTGGCAATTTTTACAGGTAAATATACAAGCGCACTGTAAATTAACAATTACAAATGTGCTGTAGTTTTATATTCTGTTAATTTTACTGTATTAATGGCAATTTTAACAGTATTACTAGCAAATTTTACAGTATTACTGGCTAAATATACAAGCACATTGTAAATTAACAATTAAAACTGCTGTAGTTTTACTGTCTGTTTGTAAATTTTACAGTATTACTGGCAATTTATATAGTATTGCTGGAAATTTTTACAGTATTACTGGCAAATTATACAAGCGTACTGTAAATTAACAATTACAACTGTGTTGTAGTTTTACTGTCTGCTTGTAAATTTTACAGTATTACTGGCAATGTTTATAGTAAAACTGGCAATTTTTACAGTATTACTGGCTAAATATACAAGTGCACTGTAAATTACCAATTAAAATTGTACTGTAGTTTTACTGTCTGCTTGTAAATTTTACAGTATTACTAGCAATTTTTACAGTATTACTGACTAAATATACAAGCGCACTGTAAATTAACAATTACAACTGTGCTGTAGTTTTACCGTCCGCTTGTAAATTTTACAGTATTACTGGCAATTTTTACAGTATTACTGGCTAAATATACAAGCACATTGTAAATTAACAATTACAACTGTGCTGTAGTTTTACCATCCGCTTGTAAATTTTACAGTATTACTGGCAATTTTTACAGTATTACTGGCTAAATATACAAGCGCACTGTAAATTAACAATTACAACTGTGCTGTAGTTTTACCGTCTGCTTGTAAGTTTTACAGTATTACTGGCAATTTTTACAGTATTACTGGCTAAATATACAAGCACATTGTAAATTAACAATTACAACTGTGCTGTAGTTTTACCGTCCGCTTGTAAATTTTACAGTATTACTGGCAATTTTTACAGTATTACTGGCTAAATATACAAGCGCACTGTAAATTAACAATTACAACTGTGCTGTAGTTTTACCGTCTGCTTGTAAGTTTTACAGTATTACTGGCAATTTTTACAGTATTACTGGCTAAATATACAAGCACATTGTAAATTAACAATTACAACTGTGCTGTAGTTTTACATCACAATTGTAATTGTTAATTTACAGTGCACTTGTGTATTTTACAGTATTACCACCAAAATTATCAGTAATTTTAAAGCAATTTTTAGTGTAGTTTAATAACGTTATGAGTGTAAAATTATTTGTGTTCATATTTTTTGCACTGTATCAGAATCGGTAACAAAATAACCCCTTGAAATTTATGTTCAATCACAACCAAAACTGAATTCTGTTATGTTTATGGGCGGACTGGCTTGATGTTTATTGCATGAGCGAGACAGACAGATGAGCCTGGAGATGAAAGACAGAGAGTAGCAGGGGGTGCAGCAAGCTAGTCTGGACGATAAAATGGAAATAAACAGATTGAATCAGAAAAAGACAAGGAGAGCAAAGCCCCTCAAGATGGACGCGAGAATGGACAGATGAAGCAGTCAGGAAGAGCAAATACAGCGATAGTTGGGAGGGGGGAGGGGGGAGGGGGGGGGGGGGGGGGCAAACAGGGAGCCGCTTTGAGCGCAGCACTGTGTGCTCTCTGCTTGTTCCACTAACCTACTTACTGTAATCTGCTCTGTGTGTTTCATAAGAGCCCCTGCCAGAGAATTGCATCACCAAGCTTTTCCACACACAGCCGCCGCTCTGCTCGTCATCACTGCCATTTACAATTTTGATGCACACATTGAGGCACTTGTGTGTTTTGTTTATTTAGAGTGTATTTTACTCATTTTATTTATTTCTTTTTGTCTCACTATCACTCAAAAAGTATATTTTTTACTGCTTCTACAAACTACTTATTTTAAATAAGCTGAAGCAACACAGTTCAACACAATTTAATCCACTAAAATTTGTAAAAACAATTAAGTTAATGTAATCGATTTGTGTTGTGTAATGTAATCGATTTGTGTGGAACCACTGTTTAGATCAGGGGTGTCCAAACTCAGTCCTGGAGGTCCGGTGTCCTGCAAAGTTTAGTTCCAACTTGCCTCAACACACCTGCACGGATGTTTCTAGAAAGCCTAGCTTGATTAGCTAGCCCTGGTGTATCTGATTGGGGTTGGAACTAAACTTTGCAGGACATCGGCCCTTCAGGACTGAGTTTGGACACCCCTGGTATAGATTTATGTCTGTTGTTATGTCTGTTGTAGCAATAATTTCAACAAAACAGATTGTAAAAGCAGAAATAAGTTGATAAAATATTTGTATGCATTAAAAAACTTTGTACATAAAATATATAAAGTAGCATTAGCATTTGTAAGATTTTGGGTTTGAGTCAGAAACAAGTGTTTTCAATATATATGATATTAATAAGCAATGTTTTTGAGCAATCAAATTATGGTATTTTAAAATCTGTTAGGTAAAATAATACTTTACAATATTACTTTTTAAAATAAACTAAATGCAGTGGATCCACACAATTCCTTCATGTTGTTCCAACACAAATCAAATAAGTTAACAAATTTAAGATTAAACATAAAACAATTACGTTGTCCCAAAAAAAATCTCAAGAATTGTGTTGTTTCAGCTCATTTTAAATAAGTAGTCTGAACAAGCAGCAGAAATCATTCCCTGTAAAAATACAGGGTTCCACACAATTCATTCATGTTGTCCCGACACAAATTGATTGTTAACTTAACACTTTTAACAAATGTATGTGGATTGAACATAAAAAAAAAAAAGTTGTCCCAATGAAATCTCAAGAATTGTGTTGTTTCAGCTCATTTCAAATAAGTAGTTTGAACGAGCAAAAGAAAATATTTTTTTAGTGTTTTAGGAGCGAATATTTACATTTCATTTGCTGTCTGTGCGTTTAGAGAGAAGTTTTTGGTGCGTCAAAAATTAGTGTGGTTGTCTAAAATGTTGACTTTTGCAACCATAAGATATACAAATGTTCTTTAAGAAGCCAAACAAACTGTAGAATCTCTCAAGGGCTAATGCACACCCCTAAAAAATAAATGTATAATGAATTATTACTCTGTTCAAGCCTCCAGCAGGCCTGCAAGGATTACATAACCATCTGCCATAACTATTACAAGGCCAGCTCTTTTTTTATACCTCATGACTGAGGGATTTTTTTTCTGTCTGATTAATGAAAGTGCTCTTTTGCAGAATACATCTTGTGCATAATGTGCATTTAGTTTGCATAAAATGAATCGTTGGCATTGCTTAGAGTTATAAATGCATTCAGCATTTAATGTGTCATTTCTAATGTTTGTACACCCATGACTTCAAAATAAATATCATGTTGTACTGTAGAAAAATGTTTACCAACTTCATTTTTGTTGGTCAATATAATTTTTAACCCTTTAATGTGTGAGGAACCATATGATAACTTCGTTGACACTGATTAAAATATAATTTTTACAATATAAAACCCCCAGTATTGTAATAACCCCCAGTAATACTCAAGGTTTTTCCGATGAATATTTCAATGAGCGTTACTTGTTAAAGATTTAGGAAAATGTAAATGCATACTTTAAGTCTCTTGCTTTTATTGCCAATCTGTGAACATCTTGTAACATAAGACTGATTTTAATGACGCCTTAGGACGTTTTTATGAGCTCATCTGTCAACGTCCCAGCATGCACAGGACATCAACCAACCCAGGCTCATTCTGAAAACGTACCTCTATATACATTTCTGGAGTGCGCCAAATTCGTCCCAGGAGCTATGTTTTTGTTTTCGCACCAGAGGCCGCTGTCTATGTTTTTTCAGATCTCAAATTCTCTCGTGAGTGCCATTCGCGCCTGCTGTTCTCGCATAAATTCACCAGAGGCCGCTGTCAACTGACTGTATGACTGACTGACTGACCGATTGACTGACCCACTCTCCTTCTACCCTAAACCTAACCAATAGTATTTTCAAAAGCACCAATTGACCAACAATTGAGCTAACTGGACAAACTGGTAACAGTGATAAAGCCACATGCAAGTAAGCGGTCAGCTGTAGGCTAAGCGAGAAAAGGAACGGCGTCATACCGCCCTGTAGCTATCGTTTAAAAAAAAAAACGAAATGCAGCCATATGTACTTCTGGGTACATAATTCGGGATCTCCAGAAACGTATATAGGGCTACTTTTCAGAATGAACCTATGTTGACGTCAACATGACATCAGAATGACAATGTACCCAAATATCGTGGGACGTAGCATTTTGTTAGGAAAATCAGGTTGACGTCAGAACCCAACATCAGCGTCTAACATCGGACAGACGTTGCATTTAGGTCACTTTCCAACGCAACCTAAAAACAACAACATATCAACGTTTAATGATGTTACAGCTTTACGTTGTGTGGACATTACCAATGTGATGTCTATCAGATGAATTTCGGTTGCCATACCTGATGAATAAATGTCAGTATTTGACGTCAATAGGATGTTGCTTTAAGATATTGGTCAGCAATGGATTTTGGTCACTTTCTAATACAACCTAAAATCAACAAAACATCAACGTCATTTCATGTCATTATTGGACGTCAAAATAACATTGTCTTTAGACATTGGCGACCTAAATCTAACCTAATATTAGCATCTTATGATGTTGTGTGTCTGCTGGGATGATGCCAGTAAACTGCAGAGCTTGTTGAAAAATATTCATATATCATTATAATCAGATGCTTTCTGAACTGCTGTTTTCTCACTGCTGTCATTTTTCATGTGTGTTTGTTTTGTTATCCGGAGGAAAGAGCATAACAAAGAGCATTTATCTAAATGTCACTCTCATCAGGTATTTGGATGTTCCATATTAGAATATTGCTGCAAAGCTATAGAAAACTTAAAATGTGCATGTGCAATAACTAAAGGTAGTTTCAATATTAAATAATGTTTTTTCAATAAATCTAATTATTTAGATATGTATAGAAATTTTCATATGATTCATTTTAAGATCTTTTGCACTGTGGAACCTTAAGGCTGAGAAATATATTTAGCCATTGCAATGGTTCCAAACCTTTATGAGTTTCTTTTTTCTGTTTAACACAAAAGAAGACATTTTGAAGAATGTTAGAAACTGGTAACAATTGACTTCCATAGAAAAATCTAAAGCAAAATATTTTTATGTTGCAACTTATTTGAATAGGTTAATAAGGATTTAACTAAATTATACAAAGATTAACTTAATATATTTAGTCAGTTTGATTGCTTTAAGTTGAGATGACTACAAAAGTTAATTTGATTCAACTAAAACATTAAGGCAGCAATATATTTATATATATATATATATATATATATATATATATATATATATATATATATATATATATATATATATATATATATACAGTTGAAACCAGAAGTTTA
Organism: Danio kyathit; assembly: GCA_903798195.1. Lineage (NCBI taxonomy): Eukaryota > Metazoa > Chordata > Actinopteri > Cypriniformes > Danionidae > Danio > Danio kyathit. Next base: position 58,338,387 of record LR812520.1, read on the forward strand.
CATACACTGTATAAAAAGGCACATAACCATTAAAAAATCAGATGTGAATGTGACTAATCTTTTTCTCTTTTAGGTAAATTAGGATTATTAAATTTGTTTCTGTTATGCTTAATAGCAGAATAATGAGAGAGATATTTTTTTGAGAACTTGCCATAACTTTTCTTGAAAGTCAAGTTTACATACAATAAGATTATTATGCCTCTGAAAAAGCTCAGATGATGGTGTCAATGTTTTGGAAGTTTCTGATTGGCTAATTGACAACATTTGAGTTAATTGGAGGCACAACTGTAGAATAGTATTTAAGGAAAACCTCAAACACAGCTGCTTCTTTGTGTGACAACATGGGAAAATCAACAAGCCAGAATCAACAGAAAAGCCAGATTACAATATGCTAAATTACACTGGGAAAAAGAATCATTTTTGGAGACATGTCCTGTGGTCTGATGGAACTAAGATTGAACTGTTTGGCCATAATGACCAGTGTTACATTTGGAGGACAAAGGGGAAAGCTTACAAGCCTAGGAACACCATCCCAACTGTGAAGTATGGGGGCGGCAGCATCATGTTGTGGGGCTGTTTTGCTGCAGGAGGGACTGGTCCACTTCACAGCATAGATGGCATCATGAAGAAAGAACATTGTGTAGAAATACTGAAGAAACATCAGCCAGGAAATTAAAACTTGGCCACAAATGGGTCTTCCAAACAGACCATGACCCTAAGCATACTGCCAAATTAGTTAAAATGTACTTTAAGGACAACAGAGTGAATGTTCTAGAGTGGCCATCACAAAGCCCTGAATTCAATCCTATAGAAAATTTGTGAGCAGAGTTGAAAAAGCTTGTGCGAGCAAGACAGCCTACAAATCTGACACTAATTCTGTCAGGAGGAATGGGCCAAAATTCCTGCAAACTATTGTGAGAAGCTTATGGAAGGATACCCAAAACATTTGACCAAAGTTATATTGTTTAAAAGCAAAGCTAAAAAAAATACCAAGGAAATGTATGTAAACTTTTGACTATCTAGAAATTAATAAAAAATTCTCTCATTATTCTGGCATTTAGCAAATGTAAATCATTTAGGGAATTCTAATGGACCTAAAATAGTAAACGTTTAGTATGATTTACCATCAGACATTGTTTTAAAAAATTGTTATGTTCCTTTTTTAGAGTGTATGTAAACTTCTGGTTTCAACTGTATATATAATAAGTCATCGCTTACAGGTATCCAACATTCTTTCAAAATAACTTTTGTGTTCAACAGAAGAAAGAAATTCAACAGGTTTGAAACAAGTGAAGGGTGAGTAAATGATTTAGCGTGAATATCCCTTTAAGTTAATAATGTGCATTTGGACAATGCACTGAGGATTTATGTGTGGATTTACACTAATATAGACCATTTTGAGGCATGTAAACAAAAAGAATGGTCCCAACCTATTTCCTGCTTTACATTTTTCATTTGTATCGCTTCAGAGAATCCAAAAAGAGCCACATAATGGCCCAGTTTCACAAACAGCGCTTAGATTAAGCCAGGACTAGGCCTTCGATAAATTAGGCTATTTAAGCCACATTTATAAAATGGCCTTAGAAAAATATATTACTGGTGTCACCTGGAGACAAAAAAATGACACTGACCTATTTTAAGATATCTCACTGCAAGTTATTTTGAGTTGAGACAGCTCAAACATGCAATTTAATCTTGACTAGCCTTAAACCTTGTTTGTGAAACCGGGGGGGGGGGGGGGGGGGATAAATAATGTTATAATGTTGCAATTATTAATTTCCTCAAAACCCAGTACTGAAAACATGAAAAGTCAGCAAAAAATAAATAAACTGCAATGCCATCTTCAGCCATGAAAATATTGCATCATGATTTATATGTCATGCATTGCAGAATGATATTGACGGCCACACTATGATTCCTGCTATACCACATAATAATTTTAGTTAGGAGATTAAATGTGCAGTTCGTCCTCTGGGACCTTATTTACTTTGATTAAATTAATCCCACTGTGTTTATTCGACAAAATGCGCCGAAAATTCCCCGAATCCTCCTGAATTCCAGTCCCTCCTTAAAAGAGCGCTGACGGGTGCGCGTCCCCGTGAGCAGTGCGCGCGCACGAAATCATGTGAGAGTCCACGCGTCTGAAAGTAGGTTAGCAGGGTAGAGTGAGAGCAGAGGGAGGAGGACGACGATTCTCACCGCGCCATAACACACACACTTCGAAAGCGACTTAAAAAAAAATTGCACACACAGCGCAAGAAGTGTAGAAACGCGAATTTACTTCTGAGGAGCTTTATTTTTCTAACAATGCTCACAGTCGGAGCTGAAAACTTTAATTCGGGCAGTTGTCTGACGTTAGTTACTTAGTCCGAACATTATTTCTCCTCACGCATTTAAACTTTGGAGAGCCACGAAACCTGTCAACATGAGAGGTAAGATGTTTGTTGCACTTTTATGATGTATTACGTTGACTTTGCATATTACATTGTAATAGTAACTTCCTTCACATTCTGTATATTTTCTGCATTGCTTCCCTGTGACATTTCCAACGGACACTTGTTACTTTGGAACGCGTTTGAATGTTCTTTGACGTTCTTATTGTTTGCAAAACGATACAATGTATCTTTCTTAATGTTCGAATGTGTCAGAAGTGAGTTTGGATTTCTGACGCAGAATGTCGAAGCTTCGTGACGCTGACGAGTTTGACAGGTCTCTTTAATAATTACGTAACAAGCGTAACATTTTTATAACTTTTTTAAAACTAAGCAACAAAATAACACCTTTAAGTATAAATACAACATCAAAGTATCGAATTAAAAACTCTCAAAAGTGTCGTGACGCATATATAGTTCGTCTTAAAAACAGAATATTTCTCCGAACACGCTTTTGACAACAGTATTATCAGGTAAATCCTGAACATCTTGACGTTTTTGGTGATTTTGTTGGGTGTAAATGTTAGCTATAGGGGCTCCTTTGCGTGGCGTGTTGTTGTTTTCTCAGGGCAGCATGGCCGGCTGTGTGAGCAGTGCTCAAACCTGCTGTTCTACTGACCTAGTTATGTCACTGAGCATTACACAGCATTCGCAGCAGAGACGAGCGCCAGAAAATGGGAGGCGCTTTGCCGAAGTCGTGCAAACCCATGCGGTCTGTTTTTTCCATGGCCGCCGCGCCTTTATCTTCCAGCATGAACTTGAGTTTGAACTTGAAATTCATTTAGACTATAAACAAGATTTATTAGAGCAGCGATTTTATGTAATAAGGTGACCTAATAAATAAATGCAAGTGTGGGAAAAATACTAAGTAATGTTATCATATAATAAAGCTAAACGTGTATAAAACCAGGGGCGGATTTAGTGATTTGGGGTCCTAAGCAATTCCAGCCACAGGGCTCAAAAGTCCTAAAATGCACTCTTTCTACTTTTTTTTCATTTTTATTTGTTTAGCTGTTTTTTTATATATCACTCAAACTTATTTTCTACATTTTATCTTAATGCAATCTCTACATTGTTAATGTTTAGTCTTTATTAAAATGAATTTACAACAAAAAAAAGGTATATTTTATTAAAATTTGACTGCTGGACTGCTTCATGATTGGGAGTGATGGACAAATTTGTGCAGATGTAATAATAATATTTTATTTTGTAATATTATTACATAACAATACAATATTATAATAATATTGCATTTTATTTTATATTAAATAACATTTAATTACGTTAAAACTATTTGTTTGACTCTCACCATACAAAATATGATAGAAAACAATGTTAACAATATATATAACAATATAACAATAATATAACAATATATATATATATATATATATATATATATATATATATATATATATATATATATATATATATATATATATATATATATATATATAGTTTATAGATATAATTTATACTTCTAGGTATTAATTGGGGGCCCAAGATTTCCTAAGCGCCCGCTTACCTCGCTTATTGGTGAAATCCACCCCTGTATATAACAAATATGATAGTAACACTTTATATTAATCACAATTCACATTGGTAACAAACCATTATTACACTGAAACAAAATGATTAATTGGATTTACTCAGTTTATTTTAAGGGAAGTGATTGTAAACAGTTTCAATGGGCTGAATTTACACAAATTAATTAGGTTGAACATTACTAAATACATTTACATCAGCTCATATAAATTGTTTGCAATCACTTACCTTAAAAAAATAGTAAACGCAATGAATGAACTACTAATCAGCAGATTATTATTAGTTGGGTAGAAGTTGGATTTAGGTTTTGGGTAAGATTAGGGATGTAGAATAAGATCATACTTTATAAGTACTGATAAACAGGTGATATCTTAATAATTGGGAGGTAATAAGCCAATCGTTCATAAATTGTGACTTAGTGTTACCTATATAATGAATATAAATACTTTCTGATTTAGTTTTCTGATTTGCTTTAAATATTTCTGTTTTATAGTTTTATAATAAAAGTTTATTTGTGATGGTAAATTGCTTATAAACTGTTTCTAATTTACATAATAGTATTGTATGAACACATATTAATTTATTATTTTGAACAATTGAAAACTATTATTCTAAAACTATAGTTTGCTAGACTCATTCAAAAAGTTGACTTAATTATTAATGTTTTTAATTAGAAAATGTTAGGACTGTAATTATTTTGTAATTACAGATGTATTATAATTAGGGGGCAGATTTAGTGATTTTAGGGCGCTAAACAATTCCAGCCAAGGGGCCAAAAGTTCTAAATGCACCTTTTGTACTTAATTTTGTTTAGTTATTATTTTGCTGTTTCTTTTTACTTGTATCATTCAACCTCATTTTAACATTTTAACTCAATGCAAAATAATAATAACATGTAAAGCACCTTGTAAAGACTTCTGAAATGATTTGTTTTCTTAAGATGAATTCACAACTAAACATAATAAATGAACTTTTTCGTTTTTAAAACTAAATCTTTACTGATTTGACTGCTGCACTGGTCCATGATTGAAGGTGGGGGACACATTTGCACATATGAAATAATTACATTAAAATTAACATTTTTAGACCCTCACTGTACAAAATATGATGGAAAACAATGTTATATATAATTTATAGTATCATTCATACTTTTAGGTATTTATTTAGAGTTCCTTGGGCCGTAAGCGGCCACTTACCTTGCTTATTGGTTAAATCCGCCCCTGATGATAATAATAATAATAATATACAATTTTAGTTATTGAGAGCTTGCTTTACATAAATATGAAATTATAAATATAACTTTTTATTAGTATTTTATTGAAATATTTGATTATATATTTATTTGAATAGAAATTGCATAATTTAATGTTATTACCAGTGTCAGATATTTTTATGACTGTGCTGAATTACTTAATTGCTTTCGCAGGCAGACAGTCAGTGTTCACTCTGCACCAAAAGTTAATTCACTTTATGCAATGAAATAGAGTCAGTAATAGGGCTGTGCGATTTGGGGAAAATATCTAATTGGGATTTTTCTGACAAATATATACAAATCTTAAAAAATGACCTGTTTTTGTTTAGTGTCTGTAACTTTAAAACCAAAATATTCCCATGTTACCGAAAATCCTGTTTTTCTTTGATATTATTTGTCTATTAATGCTTCTGATGCAGCAGACGTCATTATCCAAATTGTCCGCACTTTCCTGTTTGTTTTTTTATTGTGGGTGTTATGCATAGTTTGGTTGCGCGTTTCTGATTGGGCAGAACAAAAGTGAGCTCACTCAATTGGCTAGTAAGACTATCACACACAGACGGCAGTCACGAATTTGCTCTGAGTGGGGAAAATTAAATAATACATATATATTTCATATCACAGCCTCTTGCGATTAGCTAATCGCAGCGTATCCGATTGCGATTCGATTTCAATTAATTGCACAGCCCTAGTCGGTATATTGACATTTTTATTTATTAAAAATAGTAATCTTTCATAACACAGTTATTACAGTTCCTGTAACACATATTATTGCTAATAGTTTTGCCTCTACTTGTAAAGATTTTTAACTTCTCAAAAGTTTGCCCTTTACCCGAGGCTGAGTAAATATTAAGTCCTAATCCGTTCTATTTTCATTTATTTATTGACTCAGTCTCTTTTGTCTGTAAGCACAGTGAGGCTTTTGTCTCTACCGTTTTTTTGTTTGCCGTCTGAACAAACGTTCAGGCAGTTGCAGGCATATGTGTCCGGGCGCACAGTCGTGAGGTGGGGCTGTGTTTAAATATACACAACACGAGGCTCATGTTCACAGAGCAGACGAGGACAAGGAGAGCCAGAACAAATCATAGTTTATATCCTGAAAAAACCCAGATCAGGAGTGTATTTCTAATGTAAATACTGCCAGTTTTCTGCAGTCTGTTTTATATCATCACTCTTAAAGGAATAGTTCAGCCAAAAAAGAATATTCTGTCATCGTTTACTCATCCTCCACTTGTTCCAAACCTGTTTGAGTTTCTTTGTTCTGTTGAACACAAAAGAAGATACTCTGAAGCATGTCGAAAACCCATAGCTATTGAGATCCATATGCTGTAAAAAAAAAAAAAGTACTGTTAAAAAAACGGAGACCAAAGTTCAATACACGGCTCGAGGTCCTTTGCCGATCCTTTTTCTCTCTTTGCTCCCAGTGCTTTTCTGTCTCTACTATTTACTGTCCTATAAAAATAATTGTTTAAAACCCCCTAATAAATCGTAAAAGGAATTTCACAGTTTTTTTATTGTCACATGTCTGGTGTGTCTGTGTTGTGTTGTGTCATGTGGTGTCTCATGTGTTTGTTCCATCTGCGCATGTTTATGTCATGTGAGCCCTTTGTTCTGTTTCCCGCTGTTTATTAATGATCATGAGTTCCACCTGCTGTGTTTTTAATCTGTTTAATTGTGTCTTTTTATTTATACTTCTGCTTTAGTTTAGTTTATTGTCTGGTGTTGAAGTGTCAACATCCTTGTGAGTCCTATGTGCTAAATTTCCTTTGTAAGTGCGATTTGTTAATAATTAAGTGTGTTTTTGATAATCTCGATCGTCTGTGAGCAACACCTGTGACATATGTAGGCCTATCACGATAAGGATTTTATGTTGTGCGATATATTGTCACAGAAATTGTTGCGATAAGTGATATTATTGTCATTTTGAGATCATTTTATACCACTGATTATATAATGATTATATAACAGCATAATAATGCAAACAGTCATGAACACTTTAAAGTACTTATCATTCTTAAGGTTATTTAAATTCTGTAATTTGATGTTAAAGCTAAATGTCCTATATTAAATGTCCTATTAGTTAAATGTCCAATTATAAACTTTGACACCATGAGCTAGAATGAAAATGTCATTGTAAAATGGCTTTAACGTCATTAACGATCTGATACTTTTATAATATATTAAAAAACAAAAAAAGACGAGCGAAGAAAACCGATCCAGGATGTTCCTTTTTTAAAATTTAATTCACCTTATTTTAACATTCAACAACTCTGTTAACAAACAGAGCACTTCTGTGAGGTAGCTTGAACAATCAAGTAAAAAATATATATATTATATATAAAAAAAAAAAAAAAAAAAAAAAAAAATATATATATATATATATATATATATATATATATATATATATATATATATATATATATATATATATATATATATATATACATGTATATTCGAGTCCTGATTGGGAGGTAACATCCGATTCCGATCGGGTCTGAAACCGCATGATCGGACCCAATATCCGATCACATGATCATTTTTGGACATCCCTAATAACTGTAACAAAAGGCAATTTAATCATATCTTAATGTGAAAACTGCTTCCATAACATTATTTATCAATATGTGGACCTCTATGGATTCCTGGGAGCTATGTTAAATTACATGTATGTTAAATTAGAAATGTAAAACAGAAATACATTAGGACCATTGTTATCGTTTACATCCCTCAAAATGGTCTATAACTGATGTGAAAAAAGTTAAACAGAATTGAAATCATAATACTCAATCAATTTATATTTAGTATTCACTATATATATTAAGGAAATGTACTGTTTTACTGTAGCATTTTTACATTTTATTTACCCTTAAAATCATTGGCATTTTTTTACAGTGTAGTATTTTTTTCCTGTTATTGATGTCAATTAGGGCTGCACTATATATCGTTTCAGCATCGATATCGCAATGTGTGCATTCGCAGTAGTCAGTATCTGCAATGATGAGTTGGGATTATAGTTGATCAGCAGTAAAGACTGTACCGTGTTATTTAACATTTTACATTACATTTGATTATTCAATTACTGCACCTTAATATCTGACTACTGTTTGACTCTCCGAAAAACCATACAGCACTGCTTATTTCGCTTTTATCTTTGCTCTACCTTACTTATTTATGTTTGCAATTTGTTTGATTTATTCCACTACAAAACTATCCAAATCAGTCTAAAATAATGATTTCATTTCAAATAGAGTAATAAACAAAACTCATCTGCTGAAATTGTATTCATATCACAATGTCAGATTTTGTCCAATATCATGCAGCCCTAATAACAATGGCTACCAGATTCCAACATTTCTCAAAATATATTCTTTTGCGTGTAACAGAAAATTGTCAGTTTTTATTCAAATATTTTAATGCCATTTAATGGAACTCGCATCCTCTTTGTTCTGATATCAAGCTCTCTTTTCTATTGAGTCAACACTAGAATGATGGTAATCGCTGCACATCAAAGAAACACGCACACACTAATGCATGCATAAATAAAGCTGTTAGGTAACCAGGTGTTGTTTTAGAGCACGCTTAATCACCTGCTGTTTGGTTTGGCATCAGTGCGATCTTTGAAGTGAGCATGGCATTTCGTGACCTTGCTTTCAATATGGCAAGTACAGTAGAGACATTTGGCATGGGGGTGACTTACTGACACACTGACCGTTTCACACACTCCGTCTTATCAGAAAACTACAGTGTAATTCCTCCGTGAAGCCGTCTGGAATTCTCTCCGCTCGGGTGAAACTCGGAGATGTGTTATGTAAAATAGGTTAGGTGTTAAATCATTGTTGTTTACTCTGGCCTACATTTGCCAACCATGTGACCACAAATATTTTTCTGCTCATCTTTGAGGAATTAAAGGGATGGTTCTCCCTTATTACATAAAAACGTCTCGTAGTTTCCGCAATCTTTATTTGTTCTTAACATTTATGAGTTTCTCTCCTCTGTTGAACACATAATATATTAGGGCTGCACAATATGTGGAAAACTATGGAAAATTAATCACAATATGCAATTTTCTTATCACAGAAAGTTATGATAAATTAAATGTATTATCACACTTTCTTTTAAGGTACTGTTCTCGCAATTAGCAAACCATTAACTAAGACTTTTAGCTCAGTAAACTACTTAATTGCTGCTTATTATTAGTTAGTAAGATAGTAGTTCCACGCAAACAATTTGTCTTGGGACAACATAAAGGATTTGTTAACTTATTAGTTTTTCAATCACAAATTGAAGTGGATTGAACATAAAACAATTAAGTTTTCCCCTAAAAAACTTTGAGAATTGTGTTATTTCAGCTCATTTTAAATAAGTAGTTTAAACAAACAGCAAAAAATTTTTGGGGGTGTATCTAGTAGGATTAGTGATGTACACTCTCAGAAATAAAGGTACAGAAGATGTCGCTGGGGCAGTACCTTTTTAATAGAAACATATTTGTACCTAAAGAGTCAATAATGGTAGCTCAAAGGTACTTTTTAGGTACATTTGGGCACTAAAATGCACCTTTGAGGTACCACTGAGGACGTTTTGGGGACAAATATGTATCTTTTGAAAAGGTACTGCCCCAGTGACAGCTTCTGTACCTTTATTTCTGAAAGTGTAGAATGAGGTAAAGTACTTACTTACTTAAAGTACTGTGCTTAAGTACTAAAGTACTAATAAACAGCGTAATTATCTAGGCCGGTAATAAGCCAGTAGTTTATAGTGAGAATTGGTATTTAAATATCCTTAATATCTTGTACATGCCCTCCCTATTAAGTGGTGTTATGCTATTGGCTATTGGATTATTTTTTAAAATGCTAAAAAAAATAGCATTTTTCTAGGGAATTTTATATAGCAAGAAATAGTCAACATAGGCTCATTCTGAAAACATAGCCCTATATACATTTCTGGAGATCGCGAATTTTGTAGGCAGAAGTATGTATAGGCTGCATTTCGTCTTTAAAATGAATGCTACGGGGCAGTATGATGCACTTACCAGCTGTCAGTCATTCAGTCAGTTGACAGCGGCCTCTAGTGGATTTACGCGAGAACAAAAGGTGCGAATGGCACTCGCGAGAGAAATTTAAGATCTCAAAAAGCGCACACAGCAGCCTCTGGTGGATTCATGAAAACAAAAACTCCAAAAATAAGCGTAGCTCCTGGGACATATTTGGTGTTCTCCAGAAATATGTATATATAGCAGTACATTTTCAGAATGAGCCTGGGTTGGAAATAGCTTTCACATTACTTGATGAAAATATTTCTGTGTTCTAAAAATCTATTCGTAAACAAGCAATTTTCCATATTTTGTTTTGTTTTAATTTTTCTCATTTATTTAATTTTTTCAATTGCATTATAGGACCTTTACTTCCAATAACTTTTGATGTTGAAAACATAGAAAAAAGGTATTTTAATTGACATATTTCAAAGTGATATTTTTGTCTGGGATGGTGATTAAAATTTTATTAAGTAGTTAAATATTTCTCATAGTTTCCGCTACATTCATTCTTCCATGGCGGGCCGCCACACCAAAATTCACCCCGCCAATGCTACATTACTATTCACTCAAAACATTCAGTCATTGTTGTTTTTTTAATAGCGGGTTATAATCGCAGCAAAACATGTTAAAAGGAACTGTAAGTGAATTATAACAGCGCAAACTTTTCTGTAATCATAGTAATGCTGTGCTTCATTTTAACCCTAATGTGGCATGCTGACTGACTGACTGACAGGTGCGAGATGCGTGAGGCTAGCAAACACAGCGTAGCTTTCAGTTAAGATGAACACAGTTTCCATAATTAGATAATGCTTTATAATACTTTAAAATTTATAGATAATGACTTTATCTTGCTGGAATTTATGGCTGTTTCACTTTACTTCAGGATGCATTAATGCCGCTTGGTAGGTCTATTGGAGACATTCATAAATATTCCGAGCAAATCTAATAAATGTTGGAGACATACTTGTTACATAAATGCACTAAATCCCACTTCAGCAGTGTTTATTTGAGAGCGCACAAAAAAAAAAACCTGCACTTAAGCAGCGTATTTTTGAGGGTGTGCAAGAAGTTTTGTGCATGAACAGAGGAAATCAACATGCAAGTAAAGAGATTTGCATGCTGGTATTACATAAATGCGATCTTGGCTTGTAATACTGCACTCACGACATTTGTCATTGAAATAACGCCCAAAGCATTTGGTAGATCTGTGTAAAAGGCCCAACAGAGTCTGCCGCCACAGTTGGAAAAAATCCTAAAGGAAACACTGTTTCTAATCCAATATATTCTTTCTACAAAAATATAACTTGAATTTAGATTATATTATATGTAAGTTGAATTTTGAACATCAGAAATTGACAGAGCAGAGATCAAGGTTCCATTTTGCAATTAATAGCCAGAAAAAAAAGAACATGATTCATGAAATGTGGACCCTGTAATTTAATAGATTTTTTCACAGTGTAAAATACATGGTAGTATTGGTGAAAACTGTAGCCATTGACTTACAGTTTTTTTTAACCATGTATGTCAGTGGAGACACTTTTCCAACATTTTTCAAAATATCTTATTTTGTATTCAACAGAACAAACTCATTTGTAACCACTTTTAGGTTAGTAAATCATGAGTAAATAGACATGGCTACACTTAGTTACACCCACTCATCAAAATAAAAAAATACATGCTTGCTATATGCTATGCTAAATATTTATTTTTAACTTTTTCAAACTTATCTAGCGTAATTCCAAGCCTTTTGATGTGGTATTTCTACCTCTTGCATTATCCTGAATGCTTTCGGCAAAAAAAAAGCGTTACGCTCCACTGCTTAATCTAATCTGCTGTCTCGTGTTATGTCACCAAAATCGACTTAACACAATGTTCTCTACTCAAAGGTGATTGCATTATGGGACTGTACGCAAACACAGATAACAGAGGCCACCGCTCACTGTAGGTTTGAACCGTATTCCTGAGTCGCTTTGCACGCATGTAATTCCTTTTTTTATCTGCCTTTACGGGTTTGCATAGTCATGCCACAGATGGCGTTTATAGCATAAAGCACTGTGGAAAAGTGAAGTATAATGATCCCTAGTATGTCAGCTAATATGAAACGGATGAGTACATTCGGGTTTTTTTTTAAAGGAGATACTTCTGTAAGTGTAAAGGTTCACACAGGATGTGCTTTTGCATTTGATAATTACAGTCAAGTGCAACTGAAAACAGAGTAAACACTTTGAAATGTTAAACTATTTTTGCACAGCATTTTAAAAGGACAAGATACTGAAAAACTTTAACATGTGCATGTTAAAAAGAGACGGATGCATGTAAAAATGTGTGTATGTATGTATTATAAGGTGCTATTCAGGGAGATTCTTACATGCATCTGTGTTTTGTTTATTTACTTATTTGCACAACAGTACATTTTATAAATAGTTGCAATATTTTTTATATATTTCACATGTAAAATAACCTTTAATTCAACTATATACAATATATTTTTTAATATACGTTTTATAAATATTTAGATGATTATTAAATGATACATAATGCATATTTACTACTCAGTATGCATTTAAAAATGAATCTACTGTTATTAACATTGAAATATTTTTGTAAGTCTTTACATTTTATACATTATTAAATTTATATTTTTGTATGCAATCATCAAAAATATACACACACGTTTTCAATATTATTTATATTACCATTATTAGTATCATTATTTTAATAATTAATTAAATATGTATGCATGATGTGCCAATATTTTAGGTTCAAAAAATACTGAATTTTAGGGCTGCATAATATATCGATTCAGCATCAATATCACAATGTGATTATTCGCAATAGTCACATCTCAGGATTAGCCATGTTGATTCTGTATAATATAATTGACCCTTTGCATGTGTTTTTGAGGCCTGTGGCTGTATAAGGATGTTAAAATAATTCATGCATAAGAAATTATACTGTTAGTAATTTAAATAACGATTAATTTTATTGAATTACTTTTATTTTTATAATTGAATTACTCTACCTGCATACTATTAGGCTTAGAAAATTATAAAACCCTGTTTATTTCAATTGTAACTTTTCTTTACTGTATTTATTTATGCTTTTAATTAGTTTTTTATACTTCATGCATTACTCACTCACCTACAGAATCATCCCAATCAATCTAAAATGATCAATTCTTTCCAAATTGCAATGTTAGATTTCCAATATCATGCAGCCCTTATATATACACATAAAATAATTTAAGAATGATAAAGTAAACATTACAATAACATTTTGTGTAATAAACAGTGTCCCCTAGCCAAGAATTCATCTTATCTGTCCAAACCCTCATGTATTTCAGTCAAGATCAATTCCACCTTAACAAAGCAAAGGGAAAGGCCTATTCAAATAAGATATGCTGTGGCTACGCCCACAGCCTCCTCCCCTTTTCTCTGAGAAAGTATGTCAGTAGGACAGCGAGTCCACATGGGCTCACTGCCAAGTCTATTTGAGTGACACTCAGAGCCGGCCAATCAATGCCGCATCTGCCTGAGCATCGACCAATCGACTGGCAGTGCTGTCAGGGAGGCGGAACATCTGCATTATTAGACTGAGCAGCCCTGAATGGCGTGTTTGTGGAATGTTTGCAGACGGAGGTTATATAACTCTACACAGAGAGCGGGACGGGAGGGGCAGCGAGGCATTACAGATTTTTCCATTGCATGCCACTGTGGATCTTGGTCATTGCTTTCAGCTGACAGAGCTAGAACGACAAAATGGTGGATGGGCTTTTTTTATCCTAACGAGTATTTTGTTGGAAGCATATTTCGTGGCAGTACAAAAATATGCTTAAAAGTGTTCTTTTCATTGTACAATGTAGCTATTGCATAATAACTGTAGCACAAAATATGTTTATTTATTCACTTATTCATTAATTCTGCCTTTCATTGTTTACTTTTGTATTTATTTAGTACTTTTATTATTATTATGAAATAATTAATTCGAGATGCCATTTTTCATATATTCCATGCAGTTTTTCATGTGTAAAAATAATAAATTAGGTCTGTCACGATAAATAATTTTTGTTGTACAATATATTATCAAAGAAAATGTTGCAATAAACAATATCATTGCATGCCACTCATTATATAATTATAACAAAACAGCAAAGTAATGTAAATAGCCACAAACACTTTCAAGGGACAAAGACTTTCCAGGTACTTTTAGGTAATTTAGATTCTGTAATTTGATGTTAAAAAGGTATGAGTATGTTAAATATGTATTAAATGTAAACATGCATTTAATAATAACCAGTGTTGGGTAAGTTACTTTTAAAAAGTAATACATTACAAATTACTGATTACTACTGGAAAATAGTAATCTGATTACATTACTAATTACTTCATGCAAAAAATAATCAGATTACTAATTAGTTTACTTTAAAGTTACTTTTAAAACATATAAAATATACCTATAAAAATAAAAAATAAACTGCAGCTCTTTCGGTAATTTAATATTCACTGAAAAACATTACATCTGATTGATCACAGCAGCTTGACATATTCAAAAGACTTAAAGAGTTTGCCCAAAACTTAACATTTTCTGTTTGTCTTTTTTTTTTAACACAAAAGAAGTAACCACTGACATCCATAGTATGAAAAAGCACTGCAGTGTTTGGGTGTTCTGTGGTTCTCTGAGGTAATTAATTTACCTAAATGTTTATATTCCAAAGTATGAAGCTGATCATGTCAGTTCATGTCACGTGACTCACAGTTTTTAACTGGGTGCGCCTAGGAAATGCAAGCACGTGTAGTATGTGCTCTCAATATGCTCGCGCAAAAGACACGAAATGTGAACGGCCCCATAAGCAACTTCTCTTCACATTCAGAAGATACCCTCACTCCCGATTCTGCACAAAAAATTCAGTTTAGCCTGTTTAGGCTAAGTTGGGACATCGTGTTTTTGGGCGCCGGTGTCCTCCCTGGTGACGAGTATCATCGCAGAATGCTTTCTCTTCAAGTGCTTGATAAAGTTGCTGGTCGAGTTAAAAGCAGTCGGAAGTTGTTTAGAGAAATTGTTGTTTACATTTTTTTTTCCAGAAACTATATTTGTAACGTAATTAACGCAATTACATTGATTTTAATAACTGTAATCAAATTACACAAATTTAAAATGTAATTCGTTACATTACTGCGTTACTTAAAAATGTAATTAAAATTCAGTAACGCGTTACAGTGGAACACGTTACACCCAACTCTGATAATAACTGTTTACTTTAAATTACAAAAGAAATACCATTATGAATCTAAGGAATGAATAAGTTAATTAAAATATGTGTTTTGATATATTTACACTAGACCTGCCACAATAATCAATATATCGACTTATCGGGGAACACTTGGATATGACCTCAATAATTTTTGCTGTTCACAAATTCACAAATATCGTTAAAGCCATTTTACAATTACATTTACATTGTACCTCATCGGTGTCAAGGTTTATAATTGGACATTTAATAGTGTGTGTGTATGTGTGTGTATATATATATATATATATATATATATATATATATATATATATATATATATATATATATATGTGTGTGTGTATATATATATATATATATATATATATATATATATATATATATATATATATATATATATATATATATGTATATAATAGGACATTTTAACATCAACCTTTTTAACATACCTTTATTTATTTATTTATAAGTTATGTACTTTTATTTCTGTTATAGTTAAATTAATAAAATTGCTTATATATATCTATAGAAACAATATGTACTCTATTAAAGTGCACAAAACATGTAAACAAGGCTGTGGAGAGCTATATTTTATTACTTTTCTCAATTTATTTATTTAATTATTGTCAGTGATGAAACATTTGTTTACATGCAAGACATCCAGTTTCTAAAAGTCAGATCATATGAGTTCCATCATAAAAGCCGAGGCATAATACACCCTTCAGTCTGAAAATCAATCCTCTGGCTATTTCTGTCCTTCATGCCGTGCAAGAGTGAATGTCATCTCTCTATCTGCCTGCTGTTCGCATTGGCTCACAGTCATTGTGGTCTAGGCCAAAAATACACATGTCTGCATATTTGCATTTTTGACGCTGCCTTTAATCCTTTAAACGATGTTGTTTTTATTTCAGCTCAAATCGAGGTGATACCGTGTAAGATCTGTGGAGACAAATCCTCTGGGATTCACTATGGTGTAATTACGTGCGAAGGGTGCAAGGTATGAATAACTATTATTGTTTTATCTTTTACAGTGCTATAAAAAATAATGTATTGACCATAAATGCGCATTGACTTATCAATTTATTTAAACCCACAGAAGCAAAAATATCTAAAAATATCTGTCAATATTCAATAAATCAATGTATTGATAATTAACAATCATAAAATAATGAAAATTTCTAAATACGATGAATATTTTTTCTCTACTTTTTGTTCCTCACAGCACCAAATGCTTGAATACTTATTAATCTATTTATTTTTAATATATTTTAACACTTATACTACATACTATAAAGCTCCTTTTGTTAAAATTAGTTAGTTTAGCAAAACTGATGATGAAAATGACTATTAAAATGTTCGTTAATCTTAACATTGGTGCTGTTAATTTCTTTAAAACTAACTGAAAGTCATTTATTTAGTGGAGTTAATAACTAACAGTGATCTTTTTGTTGTTATACCTGTTACCTAACACTCTTATGTGAGTATAATGATGATACTGTATATCATTATTATTGCTACAGCTATTTTAGGAACAAGAAAATTTGATACCATCAAATGCATGCTTGTGCTCTACCCTCCTTTTCTTTTATCCCGATGTGTTTGTCTTCTTGTTTTCTGTGTTAGATTATACTACTCAGTCATTTGATGCCAGGGCACACCTATAAAAGCCTCACCCGATATTAGCCATCCTGCACACTGACGTAATGATGTGTTTTTTTGTTCCAGGGTTTTTTCCGACGCAGCCAGCAGAATAATGCCATGTACTCATGTTCACGGCAGAGGAACTGCCTGATTGACCGAACCAACCGCAATCGCTGCCAACACTGCCGTCTGCAGAAGTGCCTGGCTCTCGGCATGAGCCGCGATGGTGAGTCTAAATGTTAAACTAGCCCACCGGCTGACTGAAATCTGAATTTTAATACCCAAATGTGTACCCTCAGTATTAAAGGCGTTACATATTAGATGTTACTTTGTTTCGTCAATCAAAATAGTTCTTAACAAAGCCTGATTAGAACAGTTGTGTGTCCCAGAGCAACACTGCTGTGTTTCAAATCTGAATGATTTTCTATTTTACCCATCAGCGCCAGAAAATCAATGATCCATTCATGAAGACAGTTTCGAAATGAATCAGCAGTTTTGGATGAATGTTTTAAATATAAGACGCTGCCACCGGCTGGTGATTTTACTTTCTTATTTATCCATGACAGGTGAAAGTACCAGCGCGAAAAAACACTCGACAAAATATTAATTATCATTGATAAAATACGCTAAACATTGATAAAATGCTTTGCTTGGTTTTATTTTGTCCTGATTTGAAACTGATTGGATGATCTTGATCTTGATTCAAGAACTTGAACTTGAACTCATTCTATCCAAATGCCTGCGTTATATTTAGAACCATTTAAGGCAGGCTATTCAAAGTGGTTTACATGGTATCATAATAAATATTATTTATGGATGGTCCTAAATAGCGTGACAGATGGCAGATATAAGGTTTCATCTTGGATCGTCTACAGCAGGGATGTCAAACTCAATTCCTGGAGGGGCCGCAGCCCTGCACAGTTTAGTTCCAACCCTAATTAAACACACCTGATCAAACTAATTGAGTCATAAGGCTTGTTTGAAACCTACCAATAAGTGTGTTGAAGCAGGATTGGAACTAAACTGTGCAGGGCTGCGGCCCTCCAGAAATTGAGTTTGACATCCCTGATCTACAGTAATGGAACTAGAAGTGTGAATTTACAGGTTGCATTATTGTTTTCCTTAAACTTTGTGTGTGTGTTTATACAGTGATCAGCAGATATGAGTACACACCATTTTGAAAATGAATATTTTTAACCATTTCTCAGTGAATATGGGTAATATATATTGGTGCATTTGAACAAAACAGATTTATTAAACAGATATATTTATTAGAATTATAGTTTAGTCACAGAACATCTTTAGAAATGGAAAGATAATGCATTTAAATTCATGCAAAATATTACAAAAAAGAATTACAAACTACAACATATCAACAAAAGTGTATATATATGTTACTATATATGTTACTGTATATATGTTTTGTTTCTCTTCATTTTTGCTATTTTTTGAAAAAATGGATTTAATATTTTTCCCTAACATATAAATTTGGGCTACTAATTTTTGAACCTTTATTGTAAGTTGTCACCCAGTGTTGGGTTGTGGCTGGAAGAGCATCTACTGCGTAAAAAATATGCTGGATAAGTTGGCGGCTCATTCCGCTGTGGTGATTCCTGATTAATAAAGGGACTAAGCCGAAAAGAAAACGAATGAATGAATAAATTATATTATATATTATAAATATAAAAATTTGCGGGTTTTAAACCTTGACTTTTCCAAACAGCGATAAACCTTGAAACAGGTTATCATCCCATGCCTACATACAGTATATATTAAAAGTATTATTAAATATTAAGTATATATTAAACAATATATATAAAAAAATTGTGCATATAACTAAAAATAATTAAATATGTTTCCATTTATATGCTTGAGGTCAGTAAATTATTTAATATTTGTACAGAAAAGCTCATCAAATATTTGTTTGTTTAAAAAGTAATGTTGTAAAGTATAATTTTATTTAATAGGTTTTAAAATACAATTTATTGTCATGATTTTAATGCTCAAAATGCGTTTGTTTCTGACTCAAACCCAAAACTTTATAATTTTTATAATTTTTTGTGAGCATTTTTTATATTTCTAACTATGAAATTACTTTTTTTATTACAGATATTTTGTACAATTCTTCTTTTGTAATCTCTTTTGTTGAAATGATTGCAACCTTGCTAAAAAAAATCTAAATGCTGTTTTCACAACATCCAACACCTACATCTCTGCCTTGTTTTTCTCTTTCTGTAGCGGTGAAGTTTGGCCGGATGTCGAAGAAGCAGCGAGACAGTCTGTACGCAGAGGTCCAGCGGCACCAGCAGCTCTCCCAGGAATGCCTGGCAGGTCTGTCTGGCCGTGATGAAGCCGAAGATGGAGCCCACAGCCGGCCGTACAGCATTGGAGGCTCCAGCTCCACCCTCAGCGACCTGGACGACATCGCCACACTGCCTGACGGCCTGTTGTTTGACCTGCCGCTCACGCCAGAGGAAGCGGGCGAGTACTGCGCTCTGGAGATGCTCAGCAGCGGGACAGGCTCTGGAAGTGGAAGCTCTTCATCCAGTCAGAGCTCACCTGAACCCAGTGCTGTGGATCTGGCTGACGCAGTGAGGGTGAAGCACGAATACATCATGCCTGACAACAGCCGTCTCACACACTCTTTGCTGGGCTCCATACCAGACAACTGCTCTCTGCATGATATAGGTGAGATTCACAATTGCTGGTTTTGATCTTTAGTGAGTTTAAGCATTGGAATTATTTTAATATTATTATTATTTAATATACCTGTAGAATATGTTTCATTTGTGTTGAGATCAGATATTATACTAAAGAAAAATGTGCCTAATGCGTTGAATTTTTGTCCAGAACGGATCACTCAGAATGTGGTGAAGTCTCACTTGGAGACGTGTCAGTACAGCACGGAAGAGCTGAAGAAACACACCTGGAGCCTCTACACACCTGAAGAAACACGCAGCTTCCAGCTCAAGGTAAACCAGCATCCCTGGTTGTTATCACAAAATTAAGCCCGACAGAATTATCAGCAGCCCAAAGTGAAGCGGAGCAATGTTGTAAAGGACTCTAAAGGGCTTTATTCTGCAAAATCAACTGTCCTAGATGTGCGTTATCCCACTTATTACAAGGCTGCATTCCACAAAATATAAAAACTACACACAAAACATTTTTCTGAGCCGTAATTGTTTATTAATTCATTAATTAAATGTAAAGCTGACAGAACCAAAAAACTCCTGATGGATTATACACTAACCTGCACATTATTCAGGCACAATATGGCGCCAAACAGTTAAAACAGCAAAGCTGACGGAACCAAAACAGCTGATGGATTATACACTAACCTGCGCATTATTCAGCCACAAGATTGTGCCAAACAGTCAAAAACGCAAAGCTAATAGAACCAAAACTTCTGATTTAGTATACACTATCCTGCTCATTATTCAGTCACAAGATGGCGCCAAACAGTCAAAAACGCAAAGCTAATAGAACCAAAACAGCTGATGGATTATACACTAATGTGCGCATTATTTAGCCACAAGATTGTGCCAAACAGTCAAAAACGCAAAGCTGACAGAACCAAAACAGCTGATTTAGTATACACTAACCTGTGCATTATTCAGTCAAAGATGGCACTGTCAAAAATAGTCAAAAACCAAGGTGTGACAGACAAAAAGATGCATATGAATGTGGATCTAAGTATATGGGCATAAACATATTCGCTGACGGTCAAGGTGATTCGATGTTCCTGGATGAGCTTGAGTTGTTTAGCGGTTGTTATCTCAGAATAACATACCTGGTAATGTTGCAACCAATCAGAATTAAGCTTTCCAGACACCCCTGTAATAAAATACTGTTGACATACAGTGTACACATTCTCTGTGAATTTACATTTTATGTTTTGACTGGAAATGCCACACTGTAATTGCTCAAATGTGATGCACTTGCTGATTTGAGTCTGGCTGTTACTGTATGTACTTAAAGTGTGTGTGTTTTCAGTCTGCAGAGTGGATGTGGCAGCAGTGCGCTCTGCACATCACAAACGCAATCCAGTACGTGGTGGAGTTCGCCAAACGCATCTCTGGGTTCATGGAGCTCTGCCAGAATGACCAGATCATCCTGCTCAAAGCAGGTCAGTTCTGCTTTCCTCTCACAGGGATTACAGTTGACTAATGCCAGATTATACAACAGATTTATCACTCGCATCACTGCCATGATGTGGCCTACAGTGCCCTTTTTAATCCCTTTATTAGTTTAATCACATTTAGTTGTGTTACGATAACACCGTTAGATCATTCAGAACACTCTCAGTTTCTTCAGCACTGCATTGCATAGTATTTCTAGAATAATCTGAGAGAAGGTATTAATGTTGTAATGCAGGTAAAGTTGTAATTCTCATATTAATTCCTCTGGGTGTTTGTTGTGGAGGATGCATTGTGAGTCAAAGACTATTTTCAGAATTGTTATATATAAACAACTGCAAAAAAAGCAAATAAAAAGGTAATTCAAGTACTCCAGACTTTTTCTGCATGATTATTTATATATTTGTATACATTATACTAGTGCTGTCAGACGATTAATTGCAATTAATCACATCCAAAATAAAAAGTTGTATTTACATAATGTATGTGTACTCACTGTGTATAAATATTGTGTGTAAGTAAATAAAATATATATAAAATACCAAAAGATACAAAACCTAAATATTTACATGAATATTTATTAAATGATTTATTATTAATTTGTATTAGATATAAATATTTAATTATATAAATAAACATTATATAAAAAAAAAAATATATATATATATATATATGTGTGTGTGTGTGTGTGTGTGTGTGTGTGTGTGTGTATGTGTGTGTGTGTGTGTGTGTGTGTGTGTGTGTAAGTGTATATAAATATATACAAAATAAATATGCACAGTACACTTGCATATATTATGCGAATACAAGCTTTAATTTTGTATGCAATCTATCAAAATTAATCTTTTGACAGCATGTTAAAGTCTGTATACATGTATAAAAGTCTGTGTTGTTATTGTAGCATCAGAGAGAATTCTAATTTAAATTTGCTTTCATATATATATTTATTTTTATATACTTTAGTGGCATATTGTCATTTTATTTTTGTTTGTATTTGTTAGAAATGCAACATTTTTCTGTAATTGAATTTTTGTTCATTGTGTGTGTGAGCGTGCGTTCGTGAGTGCGTGCGTGCGTGTGAGAGAGAGCGTGTTTTTTTTGCTGTTTATTTTAATTGAAGTAACAAAATTATTTTCCAGGTCATAATAACCTTAAATTGATCAATTGCAGACACAAAGGTGCCAATTAAGTTATAGTCTATATTTATAAGACTTTTTTATTTCATATGCATAATTATATATGTTACATAATTATGCATAATTATATATGTTAGATAGTTATGTAATTTTTTTATGTATTATTCTTGAATTACTTTTTAGCTGTTTTCAATTGCAAAATGTTTTTTTGGAAATATCTTGTGATATAATGCACTTCTCCATTGTTTTACCATTAACTTATGATATCTCAGTTAATTAAAATATACACAGACACAATACAATAACTCATTGCATACTGTACATAGAGTCACTATTTTCAGCACATTTAATGGCAGGTTAAACCGGATTCTTGTGGTTAGTAAATAAAACGCAGGTTCATGCTCAGAATAACGACATGCACAAGTGGCACAACTCTATTGTAAATCTACAGAGTTTAAATCTATTAATTTTCAATCTGAAATCTGAAATTTGCACTAACGTTTGTCTCCTCTTGTGTTTATTTCTCCAACATTCTGTCTACACCTGATCTTTGTGCTTACCGTATATTAAAAAAAAAAACATTCATTAATGAAAACCCCTATTTTTGATGCCATTTAAAAACAAAACACTATGACATTTCATTTTGATGGTGTTTGTTATTCCCATATTGGATCAAATTTTTAATCTTTTTTTTCTGTCTGTATTTTTGCACGGTGGAGCATATTCCCGTTTTTCCTTCTCCTCTCCTGCACTCTTTTTTTTTATCTGTTCTCTCTCTATCCTCCTCTGTCTGTCTGTCTTTTTGTCTCTATTTCTTTCTTCCTTTCCCTCCCATCACGGTTTTTTGCCGTTCTCTTTCTCTCTATTACTATTCCAGGATGCCTGGAAGTCCTGCTGATACGAATGTGTCGCGCCTACAACTCTTCCAACAACACAATGTTTTTTGATGGCAAGTTTGCCAGTCCTCAGCTCTTCAAAGCTCTCGGTGAGTGCCTGGATTTTTGCAATATAGCATCCTATGTTTATTTTGCACCATATACAGGGTGTTCATAGAAATAAGGCCTTAATTGGTCTTAAAATGTCTAAGAATATGTGTTTCAGAGTCCTAAAGAAGATTTTGTTTCTGTTTTGAAACAGAAGTTATTATTAGTCAGTTTCAAGATTGTTTTCAGGTTTTTTTTAACTCTTTCTATATAATAAAGAGTGTTAAGGTAGATTGTTGATTATTAATTAGTTATGTTGTGTGCTTTTTTTGTAAGTTCTGTACTATAAAATTATTATACTTCACAATTGGTCTTAAATTTTATTCGGTTTGTTATTTTAAAAAAGTCTTAAAAATTTCTTAAACATAACTATTAGAAACCTGCAGATACCCTGATATATTATATGTAATAATATGAACAGTTTAGTGGACAGAATACCTACAGTGCCCATAAAAAAAAAGATGAATAAACTATAAGCAATCAATACAATTAAATATTAGCTCATGGCTATCAAAAATAATGCATTCTTAAGGGAGACACTGAAAAAAACACAGATAAGTTGCATCAGTGTACAAATCATTAGTTCACATTAGTCACATTATATTATATCTAAATAAAAGAAACTATAAAATTCTAAACATGCATTTTATTTCTTGTTATTATTGACAGATACTTAAAAAATAATAGTATTCAAAACTGAAAAAAATTCTAAAAATGCATGTTCAAAACACAAAAGAAAAGATAGTGGCTTTCATTATGAACAGATTTTGTTATAAATATCAAGTCTGAATTAATTAATTTAAAGAGAAACTAAAGTGTAAAAAAATACCATCTGTAAAACATTCATATGTCTCACAGTTTAGATGTGTTTTGTATTATATGCGTGTATATATTTTATATGCGTGTATTCATTCGCTTGGTGTTTATTTAATTATGTAAAAATTGTTTTGGATTATAATGATGATATAATGATGATAATTACATTCTGTCAAATACACTACTGTTTATGCTGTATATGTGTACATCATTTTAAGTCCAGTCAATATCAACACCAAACTTTAATATGTTGACTTATTTGTTCAGACGTTCAAAATTGTGTAGTAATGCTATTAAAATGCAAATTAACAAATTGCATAATTAAACATGTATTTGACATATTTGTGGAAATTAAACTTCACAGAAAAGTTTTCTTTTATACTTATAATTCAAAAGGAACATGTCGTGATGTGCTTATTAAAATAAAGTGAATCCCGAAATTATTTATACTGCTGGCAAATTCTGACTCAAAGTTACTTTATTCAACAACAAGTTTTTTTGGGGAAGGGGGTTTGACCGGAAATGACACAGGCTTCTCCCAAAAGATAATAAGACGATGTACAAGAGGCATCATTGTGGGGAAAAAATATTTCTCAGCTTTTATTTACATTTGAACAAAAACTTTAAGTCAGAATTTGCCAGGTGTATGAATCATTTCCATCTTGACTGTATATGTAAAACGATTAGTTATTATTAGGCCCACACGGAATCTGCGCACGCAGAGATCCGCAGATTTTTGGCCCATCATTGAGTCTATTTATTTACTTGTGTAAATGTGTGTAAATTTATATTCATCCAGTTTTTCAATTAATTTCTGTAAAATTATTGACTGATATGAAATTGTTCATTTGATTTATTTTCAATACAGTTTGTAAAGTAACATTTTCTGTCTTGTACTCAATATATTATATGAAAAAACTTTCTTTGTGTACCAAATAAGTGGATCTAATTACCTAATAAAAAGGTATTATTTTTATTATTTCATCTATTAAGTGTTTAGTTATGATACTTCCAAAATCATTTCGCATAAATACGCAGATTTTTTACATAATTCTCCACAGTAGTAGCAAAAAATGTCCGCAGATTCTGTGTGGCCCTGGTTATGATACTAATTTTTATATTATTAAAAATGTGACGCTGACAATTGAGTCAAACCTAATGGTTTGAAGGATAGTCTCAAAGTGTAAACATCTATGGCGATAAATGAATATATTGTGGCTTCTCTGTGATTCTTAAATAGTGTTTATTATGTATATTAAATGTCATCAAATAGTTCTTGTTCTAAAAATGCCTGATGAGATTGTTTTAGTCTATAAACTATTCAGTTGTTACACTGCAAAATGCTTTAGTTGGTTGTCTTATGTAGGTCAAAGTAAAATATATATATGTCTTTTTTTTTTTCTTTTTTTTTTGCTCAGAATCATTAAACAGGATTTTCAGTGCTTGAAATATATTTGAGTGGTTTACTATGCAGGAACCAGTGTGCTAGTACTCATTTTCAAACACATCCACTTTTACTTTATAATGTAAAACACCAGCAGCCTCTTAAGAGTAACAGTGGAGGCGTCGCGAATCAATAAGGCACAAGAGCTAATGGGTTTTTAACCCAGTTATTGAATACAAGTGATGCTCTGGTGAGTAATAGCTCATCAAAGTTAAACAGAAGCAGTGCAGAAAGCATAGCATATTGAATAAATACATTATTCTTGAAGCAAGTTAGCGGAATGATTTGTAGATTATAAAACTTTATTTCTATAGCTGCTTTCAATGTGTTTAAAATCAGGAAGAGCTAAAATTTCCATCATTTTTGTAGAGCATTTAAATATAAATAAGCATGTTAGATCTCTTTTAAATAATCCATGTGTGCATGTTTAAAGGATAGTTCACCCCAAATTCTGTCATCTTTTTCTCATCCTCCACTTTTTTCAAACCAATTTTAGTTTCCTTTTTTGTTGAACACAAAAGAAGTTATTTTGAAGAATGTTGGAAACCGGTAGCCATTGGTTATTTTTTTCCCTACATCAGATATCAATGGCTACCTGTTTTCAACATTTTGTGTTCAATGGGAAAAAAGAAACTCACAAAAGATTTGGATTCACTTGAGAGTGAGTAAGGGGCCGATCATACCAAACACGCTTCTTTTTTCATTCTGAGAGCATGGGGTGCACCGGACTGCCTTTATTTGTTGACAAGAAAAAAAGTAGTGCGATGTGATTTATGCCACTAGACAACAACTAAATCAGCTGCTTATTTATTTATTTACTTATTTAATGAGGAAAGTCCCATTGAGATACAATATCTCTTCTACCAGAGAATGTACTTCTTAAAGAAACTATGGTCTTTTAATGTTGACAACACATTGTTGATCATTTTTTATAGTGCTTTTATTGAAAGTATTGCAACATTTTGTGTAATCTGAAATGCTTCTGAGGCCCAGAAGAGGTCACTGGGGAAGGTGGTAAAGATTATTGATATTACATACAAAGAAAGAGTGCTAAATAAGGCTATCATGATTGTCAATGATAAGAGACATCCTTTATCAAACACCTTCCAATTGTTACCATCAGGGTCGTCAATATTGTGTTTCCAGGTGTGTAAGAAATAGGAAAAAATTATCATTTATACCCCAAGCAATTTAGTTTTTTTAATTCCTCCTCCTTAGCAGTTGATGGCTAGTAGACTGGATATTTATTTAGAGTAGGGGTACCATGTTTTAAATGAATTATTTATTTATACAGTTTAAGTCAGAATTATTAGTCCCCCCCTGAATTATTAGCCCCCATGTTTATTTTTTTCCCCAATTTCTGTTTAATGGAGAGAAGATTTTTTTCAACACATTTCTAAACATAATAGTTTTAATAACTCATTTCTAATAACAGATTTATTTTATCTTTGTCATGATGACAGTAAATTATATTTTACTAGATATTTTTCGGGACACTTCTATACAGCTTAAAGTGACATTTAAAGGCTTAACTAGGTTAATTAGGTTAACTAGGCAAGTTAGGGTAATTAGGCAAGTTATTGTTGGTTTGTTCTGTAGACTATCGGGAAAAAAATATAGCTTAAAGGGGCTAATAATTTTGTCCTTAAAGTGGTTTTTAAAAAATTTATAACTGCTTTTATTCTAGCCGAAATGAAACAAATAAGAATTCTCCCGAAGAAAAAATATGGTCAGACATACTGTGAAAATTTCCTAGCTCTGTTTAACATCATTTGGGAAATATTTAAAAAAGGAAATTCAAAGGGGGGCTAATAATTTTGATTTCAACTGTATATGCCAAATGTGAAATGTCAGAGGTCTCTGTGAGTGTACGCTGCAAATTAAATTTCCCTACGAGGACAAATAAAGTTAACTAACTAACCTGAAAGTCATGGTCAAGATAGGCAGCATAGGACAGAATTGCAGAAAAGCACGTATCACGACAAACAAACAAAATAATACAAATCAATTATTAAAACATGTGCACTGTTCTAAATAGACAGACTTTACCATTTATTGTGTGCAAGCACTGCTGTTGATATTGTTATAATTGTAATATTTAATAATATTATGATATTCAAGATTTGTGAAGTCATACAGCACTGGATAACTCAAAAAGGCAACCACTAGTCTCTCTTCCATATTTAAAAGTCTCTGTAGTTGTCTTGACAACACAAACGCTGCCGTCACCTCAGCGGAAACCGTGCCTCTGCTTTCATTTGATTGGAAAATGAAAAAGATGCGACTGATGTAACATGCTTTTTCTGCTTGGAGTTCACTATTTTTCAACTGCAAGCGCACAGAGCACAACTGCAAAAACGCAAGGCACAGCAGGCGGGTAAAACATGAGGCGCGCAGGGCACATATGCATCGTGCAAAACACCCACGGCCATTACCATTAAAACATTAAAAAAGATGCCTCTCAACACAAAATGTGCATTCAGTGTGATCAAGGCCTAAAGGTAGATTTTTTTTGGTTCAAAACTATTGGTTTAAAACTTTTTACATGTTTTAATTATCCCAGCACCTCAAAATCCAAACAATGACTCATGCATAGTTTACACTTCAATTTGCACGTAATATAGCTACAATACAGATGTACATGCATTTGTCAATTTGTATATTTTTATTTTTTATTTATCTTCTTATTTTTTAAATTAGTTTACTATCTGTGTTTTTGTGGAAAACAAAAACAAATTCCTTATATGCGTAAACACAACATACCTGGCAACAAAAGCTCTTTATGATTCTGATGCACACAATTTTTTTTCCAAAATCTTTTCTTCTTTCATGTGTCACAATAAGGAAAATAAATCTGTTTGCTACTTTTATTTCAATTTTATAAAAAACATTTTAGAAATCAGCAACCATTGACTTCCGTAGTAGGAAAAAGAAATACAATGGAAGTCAGTGGCTGCTGGTTTCTTACATTTTTTATAAAATGGAATGTAAAAGTAAATGATGAACCATCCCTTTTATATTTCTCTTATTCTCCCCAATTACCTGAAGCTTTGCAACAAGAACATCTTATTTGCTTTAGATTAACCCAATAGATTTATGAAATCATTTTATGCTAAAGAAAATTGCTTCTGGGAAAATGACAAGCCTTAACGGAAGTGTCATTTATTTCTCCATCTTCAGTATAGTAAGTGGCTTGTGTCTATGTTTGCAGGGTGTGATGACCTGGTAAACGCTGTGTTCGAATTGGCTAAAAGTCTGAGTCGTCTTCAGCTGAGCGAGGAGGAAATGGCGTTATACAGCGCTGCGGTTCTGCTGGCTCCAGGTGAGACGCTCGCATTTACGTCTGCTTTCAATTTAGAGACTCATTTCTCAAATTATATATTTTATTTAGCTTTTTCCAAACACTCTAAAGTAAACCATACACACACAGCATATACAAATAAATAAATGAAATAATAAAGGGCGACACGGTGGCTCAGTGGTTAGCACTGTAGCCTCACAGCAAGAAGGTCGCTGGTTTGAGTCCCGGCTGGGCCAGTTGGCATTTCTGTGTGGAGTTTGCATGTTCTTCTGCGTGGGTTTCCTCCGGGTGCTCCGGTTTCTCCCTTAGTCGAAAGACATGCGCTATAGGTGAACTGAATAAACTAAAATGGCCGTAGTGTATGTGTGTGAATGAGTGTGTATGGGTGTTTCCCAGTACTGGGTTGCAGCTGGAAGGGCATCCACTGTGTAAAACATATGCTGGATAAGTTGATGGTTCATTCCTCTGTGAATGAATGAAAAATGGATTCCAAATCTTTTTAAATAATAGACCTCTTCCTCTCAAAGATTATAAGATCTTGTCCAGTGGTATACAGAGAGAGGCTTGTTTCCTCAGGGATTTAAAACCTGGGTAAAGGACAAAACAGATAAAGGGAAATGTGCTATATTCAGATATTGATGTGGGCATTAAATGAGACGTGTTGTCACAGTTTGACCTTTGTTTGTTTGGCGTTCAGACCGGCCGTGGTTGACCGAGTCTCAGCAGGTTCAGAAGCTCCAGGAGAAGGTTTACGTGGCTCTTCAGCACAGCCTGCATATGAACGGAGCCACAGCTGAGAAACTGGACAAGGTGAGGAGTCAGATACACAAACACATCACTCTAAAGGAAGATTAATGATTATTCAGCTGAATTTCTGTGGTTTTTAAAAAAAGCCTTAAATCGCTCACTGTAAAAAAAGAAAAAGCAAGGTTCCACACATTTCATTCATGTTGTCCTAACACAACTCGATTAAGTTAACAACAAGTGGATTGAACATAAAAAAATTAAGTTGTCCCAAAAAAATCTCATGAATTGTGTTGTTTCAGCTCATTTTAAATAAGTAGTTTGAACAAGCAGCAAAACAATCTTTTTTAGTGCTTTTCTGGCCTTAAAATGTTGAGGTCTTGAATCAAACCAAACGCTTTGGTGCATTTCTCACAACACTATTTACATTTGCACAACAGTTAATGGATTTCTCACAATAAATTAGTCATTTGTGCACATCACAGTAGCAGTTTCTCATTCCTTCCAACAAATTGCAAATGCTTTTGGACATGCATCAATTGCTTTCATAAAAATCTATGCTGTTTATAACATTATCATTTGCTTATGTCATGTCAGTCAAAATTAACTAAACTTGTGAATGCTGAAAAGTCATTCCATATAAAACTAATAGTCCTCATTTCATTACTTGGGTCATTATATACAAAAATTTTGAACTAGTTGTCAAAATCTGTCAAGCAAATTGTATTTAAAAAAAATTACTATTTTTATCCTGAAAGTGTCTTCTAAATTGAACAATTTTAGTTGTAGGTTCAGTTCCAATATGTTCTGCAATATTGTTTACAGTTGTGCGCAGCTCTACCCAAAGGAAGTTTATGTTTGTTGTAAATAAGGGTGTGTTTATTCTTTTGCACAATGCTGTGAATAAATTAGAATTGCAAAGAGCAAATGCAGTGAAAATGTGAAACATGCATATTCAGTGTCTTGTACTCAGATGCCTCACTAAATGCAGTGATGTCTAACTTTACTGTAGTTTTCAAAGGGCTGTGCAAATAGTATATAGTGCTGTCTTGAGCATTTTCAGGAAGTGTCACCAAAATCTGACTTTCTTTGCACTGGAAAAAATTAACAGAGTAAACTGTCATAATGAAAAAATGACAAAGCCATTTGACTATCTTGTTCATATGTTCAATGGTGTCAGGACTTTTCATCTTGATGACACTGACACTTTCATTGACATCAATACTTGCTTTTAAGGAATGAGCTCTCCATTTTGAGCAAGTGACACGCTTTTGCAGGTTATCAACTAGGTTTTGCACTTTGTACTAATTGTTTTGAGAAATGCAAATGTAAATAGTGTTGTGAGAAATGCACCAAAGCCACTGAGAAAAACTAATACACTTGCATAAAGTAAATCTTATCTCAAAGCTTTTACTGGGGCACATTTTGTTTGCACCGTCTCCCCATGCCGCCCCCAGCAAGATGCCACCCTGGGCGATCGCCCATATTGCCCATGCCTAAATCCACCACTAGATAGATAGATAGATAGATAGATAGATAGATAGATAGATAGATAGATAGATAGATAGATAGATAGATAGATAGATAGATAGATAGATAGATAGATAGATAGATAGATAGACAGACAGACAGACAGACAGACAGACAGACAGACAGACACACACTGACAGACAGACAGACTGATCGATCGATCATAATCACATTGTATTATTTTTATTTTATATTTTCTTTAGTTAAAAGGTCTTTTAAAAGTCTTCAATTTACCATCATAAAACCAGCAGAAACCCTGATTCAGGATAAAAGTAATTACTTACACTTTATTATACAGTCTCCTTGTTTCATGACTACAAATCCATGTCTCTGTAAAGTTACTTTGAAACAATTTGCCTTCCATAAAGCACTAAAGAAATAAAATGACTTGACAAGTACTGTGCAATATAAATTAACTATATGCACTTAATACACATTCATAGGTTGGGTGAGGGTTAGGTTTAGGTTCAGTTGCGTGTAATAATGCATAATTTCTAACATAACATTTTGACCCAGAAAACGTTTCTTTTCCCCCATCAGTTATACTATTATGTAGAAATCAAAATAACAAATTACACTTGAAACTGCATAAGCAAGCAATATTTTAGGATTTTAATTACATACTGAATAAAATGAAGTACTTTCGATCAGTAAAATTAATGTTTAATGGGTTTATTGTAAGTTTTTGAAGTTAAGATGTAGCATAAATATGCAGTATAAAGATGCAGTCTGCACTGTTAAAACGTTGTTATGCTATAGTTACAGACCCCTTAGTAAGTTAACAGATAGTGTTCTGTGAAATAAACGAATGGTTTTATATTGTTGAATAAGTTTTAATACAGAATTATTATTAATATTATGTAGCGTTACATGTCATTATAATACAGTATAATGTTTGTTGTGGTTTATAGATACATTTATAGAATGATTATAAATAATAATAAACAGAGTTATAATTCAATATAAGAATGAGCTTTATAGAAAGTGTTACCAACGAGTATTTCAAATATTTTAAATCTAAACTCACCTTTAAATCATCTAACATCTTTGTTGTCTTCATCATAATGACACTCTTATTTCCCTGTGTCCGCAGATGGTGTCCAAACTCCCGCAGATGAAGTCGATCTGTAACCTGCATATCGACAAGCTGGAGTTCTTCCGCCTAGTTCATCCGGAGACGGCCTACAGTTTCCCTCCTCTGTACAGGGAAGTGTTCGGCAGCGAGATCAACTTCCCAGACTCCACCAACAGTTAGAAAGAGCGAGAGAGTGAGGGAGAGAGAGAATCAGAGTGAGAGAAGGGGAAGTAAAAAGCGTGTGTGAACACATGAGAAGACATTATCTGTAAAAACAGCATTTTTAAAAAAAAAAAGCTCCAGGGAGAATCTATTACACTGTTTAATACTACCAGCACAAACTCATTCACTACACTACAACAGGGGCCAATCAAGTGTTTCAGATTCCGCAACACACTCGTATGTATAGTTGAAGTCAAAATGATTAGCCTTCCTGTGATTTTTCCCAAGTGATGTTTAACATAGAAAGTAATTTTTCACAATATTTCCTAAAATAATATTTCTAGCGTCTAGAATAAAAGCAGTTTTTAAATTTTTTAAAAAACATATTAAGGTCAATATTATTAGCCCTCTTAAGCAATTTTTTTTTTCAGATTGTCTACAGAACAAATCTTCATTATGCAAAAATTTGCCTAATTACCCTAACTTGCCTACTTAACCTAGTTAAGCCTTTAAGGGCGTACTCACACTAGGCTATCCAAACTGTGCCTGAGTGCGTTCGGCCCCCATTTCCCGGCTCGTTTGACAAGTGTGAAGCCTCATTCACACTACGAGTGACTCGCCACAACAAAACGACAAGCAACCGTTCATTTCGAACAACTTGTGGCGACCTCCGTCTACGCAATCGACAGCAACCATGGGCGACCAGGTAAGCGTGTCGAGCGACGTGACAAAGTTGAGAATCTTTAAACTTCATGCAAATAAAGATTGACTTTCTTGAGTGACAGCTAATAGGAGCACCAGTAGAGCTCACTTGATCCTCTCTCAGCTTGCTCAGAGGCCAGTTGTATTCTCCCTGCTGTAGATCTGCGTTTGCAGCAGATCGCCACCCAGAGCAACAGGCAGCTACAAAGTCACTGCTAGTGTGAATGAGGCATGAGTGCTCCGTACCGTGCCTGTGCTCGGTTTGGTTGGCTGGCCCTGGCCCAGTTGGAAGTGCTTGCCAGAGCACAGTTTGGTTGGGCTTAACTGAAGACTGACGTCACTTTTAAGAGACTGTTTCATATAGATTTATTAATTATTCTTACTTTTTAATGACCGCAAACTGTCATAGTTTATTAAGATGCAAACCCCTCGCTGCACCTTTAGCAAACCTCCTAATTCCTGCAGCACGAGGATGTTTATGATCATTTATGAGCGTCCAAAAATTGTGGATCTGTTCAGCAAAATATTTGACTGCGTCACTGCATCCCAAACAAGTAAAAATAATATAAAACGATGTAACTGAAGCAATGGTCTCAAACTGAATTCCTGGTGGGCCGCAGCTCTGCATAGTTTAGCTCCAACCACCTCCAACTCACACCTACTTAATGGTCTCTAGTAGCTTTGAACAACTATATTAGTTGGATCAGCTGTGTTTGATTAGGGTTGGAGCAAAACTGAGCAGAGTTGCGGCCCTCCAGGAATCCAGTTTGAGACCTATCGACTAAAGCAATGTTCAGTTTGCTGAGTGAGAGCGATTCTCTTCCTGTTAAACTAAAGTGGCATCATCGATGACCTAAGTGTGCTCTGGCTCGGAAGGTAAAAATGCAATGGAGTGCAGGCTGTTGGGAGAGATGGGGAGGGGGCACAAGCGAGCTTCGGCACATTTCAAGGCAACCATACCTAGTGTGAGCACACACTAAATGTCACTTTAAGCTGAATAGTAGTGTCTTGAAAAATATCTAGTAAAATATTTTGTACTGTCATCTTGGCAAAGATGAAAGAAATGAGTTATTAGCAATCAGTTAATAAAAACTATTATGTTTAGAAATGTGCTGATAAAAATCTTCTCTCTGTTAAACAGAAATCTGAGGGAAAATATACAGGGTGCTAATAATTCTGACTTCAACTGTAGATTATTCCTGGAGTTGTGCTCTCAGATCTGTTTTTTTTTTATTTCATGGAAACACTCCTGAATGACCGATTGTGTACAGATGTAAGCAACATGTTGATGTCTAAGCATGCCACTATTCCTGCATCTGTACATTGTTTTTTTTAACAATGGAGTTTTTATAAATGAAGAATTTCAGGATCAGATTCTCTTCCACGTGAACATTCAGGAGAGCACAACGCTTTTTATTTGATTTTTTTACTAAGCGCTTACAACATGCTAGGTGACTGTCACACGTCCCTCCCAGCTGAATCGCTCTTTAAGCACTTATATCGCTTTTTTCCTCCCTCTTCCCTCGTTTTTTCACCCTCAGGTGAATCATGAATGTATCCCCCAAAACAAAAGCACTTGTTTTCATTTGAGACCGAATGTACTATAATGCACTTTTGGTCTTGCGTTATGCATTATGAGACTTTATGACAATCCGCTCTGCAACAAACAAACAAAAGTGCCCAGAATGTTAAAAAAACTAAGGGACCAATGTTACCAGAGCTATTTAATAGGAACATTCTATGTTAAATACAAGTTAAGTTCTCCATTTTTAATATTGATTACCACAATAATATTAAGACATTTTAAAAAAATATGTAGTTTTAACAATTTATTTTGAATAACGTCTTCAAACATAACGTATTTAGGAAAAAAATATATTAATTTATTGTGAATTATCGCTTCAGACTACACAATATTTTTGTTTAGAACATTTCTTATGTCATATTATCGTTTTGACTCTTGAGCAAGAAACATGAGGCTTCCTGACCATTCATTGCTTGCTGTCTTTAATGAAATGCATGATGTCATCAAGCAGGCAGAACTAGCGAGAACTGTATGCGGAAATATGAGCATAAAAAAACAATGGCAACCCAAGCAGTTTGTTTTCTGCTGGCTGAGGAAAAGCTTTAAAGGCATAAGAGCAGGATTATTATTAGCATTTCTATTGCCTTTCTTTAGTTTTGCCATGTTTAAAAGCAAAACTAATGAGATTCTGTTCTGCTATTGGTCAATTTCACAGCAAACTCCTTCATGCAATGACAAAAGTTGCTTTAACCTATTTTAATAAGTAAATCAGGTCTCAACTAATTTTTTTAAATTATACAAAGTTTAACTTAATTTTTTTGTACATTTGATTGATGTAAGTTGAGATGACTATAAAACTTCATTTGATTCAACTAAAAAATTTAAGACAGCAACAATTTATTTACAGTGTGGAAACGTGACCAAAAAGTGATAAAGGTGGTAATTTTTCAGGACATATCGAATCGTCCCAGACACAAAATCTGTTTTAATTTTTTCTTTTATCAAATTAGGCCAAACTATACAAGAAAAAAGTCTCAATTCTTGCCTCGCGATGCCTATTTCTGTTTACGAATGACCACAAAACCAACATTAAAAAGGATTCTGCCAAAATAGGACAGATATTGTGTAGTCTAAACCTACGAACAAAATACAACATACTACCAACCTGATTTCACCAAGTAGGACATGTTCCTGCATTAACATCTATGTCGATCCTGGAACAACATTCCAATCAGCCAATCAGAATCAAGGGATATGTTCAACGTTTATGTTAAGTTTAGGCTTACGGTTAGGTTTAAGCACTATTACTTGATGTTATCCAACCGTTATTCCCCTCTGGATTTAGGGGTAGGCAATAGGTATGGATTACATTTTCCAACAAAAATGATGTTCCAGGATCAACATAGATGTTAATCCAGGATCGCATCGTACTTGGCAAAATCGTGACGTGCACAAGATACATGTATAAAAGTCTAAAAAATTACAGTTGAAAGTCTATTGGGTTGCTAAGCCCTTGTACACTGTAAGAAGCGATTAGTTGACTTTACTTTTAAAAAGAGAGTACACTCATTGCCTTATAACCATTAAGTAAACAAACTATATGCATAATTATAAAAATTAAGTCAATGTGTTTACTGACTTTAAGTAAAATCAACTTGTTGCTTTTAGGGCAATATGGTTTACTCACTTTTTAAAAGTAACTAATTGTTTTTTATAGTGTAGTTCTTCATTAAATGAGATTTTAGCTTGTGTTTAACCTGGAATGTTCCTTCAGTGCTATTTAAACGAACCAGAAATCATAAGTGTGCTAAACTGTTTTCTAATGTGCAATAGAAGTCAGTTTTTTTGACCATCAACCAGTTGAACAGTTCAATCGTGCGGTCATGACCAAACGTTTGTGAACACCTTTTGTTACAAAAACACACAAAAAAGCTAAGACAACCACACAGACCTCACTTCAGCAGTTATTTGCATGATCTCTTACCTCATACCTCAACAAAACGTGGTACAGTATTAAACTCAAGCATACAAGTTCTCACTGCAAAAGCGCTTAACGGCACATTTTTATTCATTACAGAAGAAAATACAGTTATACATGGTTATGGAGAGAGAAAAAAACAAGAGATCACTTTCAAATTGTCAATTTCTCTGGATGTATTTGGTTTCTTAGGTATGTGTTTTGAGTAAAATGTTAATATTTGTTTAATTGTAAGGGCGCGTGTCCACTGAAGCGTTTTTACGCAGATGAAAATGGCAGCAATCTTCTAAAAATGTTCAGCTGTTAGTATTTAATAAATGGCAAGAGCTCAGCACTTTGTGTAAAACCAAAGTCTCTTTCAGGCAAGTCATTTCACTCTGCGGCCTTCTTTGAAACGCCTCTCAGGCAGTATGCTCGGGCATTCTGTTAGAATGGGGAAACATCAAATTCTTGCCAAGCTTACGATTAAATTTCATTTTAGGTAACAACAATAAGATTAAACAGCAACTGTCTCTTTAGTTTCATCTCTAAACGTTTGAGTCACACAGAATCTGAAAAATCTCACGTCTGGTTCAAGCCCCTCCCCTGGAGAATCGTCAGTCTATACCGATCGCTGATTGGCTGTTGTACTAGAAGGTGTGGCTTCATTCGCCATATTGACTGGGACACTTTTCCCCATTCAAAACTAAATGAGTGACATGTCTTGTGTATTCTAGAGTCTTTGGTAAAACACGCTCAGTACCGTTTAAAAAACGCAGCGCTTACATTGACAACAACAACAACAAAAGTGCTTTAGTAAATACACGCTCTAAACGTCTGACAACATTTCTTCCAAACTTCAAGTTAAGAGCGTTTACTCACTTGTAAGTCGCTTTAAATAAAAGTGTCTAAGTAAATATTAAATATATATATATACTATTTTTTTATTTAAAATATATTCATATATATATATATATATTTAAGAAAATTACAGTTGATCAAAATGGCAAATGTTTTAATTTGTTGTGATAAAAAAAATCTGCCTTATTCCACCAAATATTTGTACTTTTCTGAAGTTAAAACACTGGTATTGAATTGTTTAAAAAATTCTATAAACATCTATTAAGACTATTAAGACCAGCACAGACTGGTCTAAGACTGCCTAAGACTATTAAGTCTACTTAAAACTATTGAGTTGTCCCAAAAAAATAAGGATTTTGTTGTTTCAACTGATTTTAAATAAGTAGTTTAAACAAGTTGTAAAAGTCACTTTTTTGAGTGGCATTTTTGTTTTGTTTTTTGACCAATTTATGTCTAAATTTATTTAGTCCTTTATTTGATATATATAAATTGTAATTTTTTTTTTACTTTTAGTCCTTTATTTGATATAGCCCTTTTATATAGACCGTATTTCTTTAAATCCAGAGAAACAAACCATTTTACTTACTTTACATTTGAAAAAAAAATTGTGGATTTAATATAAAACTATTAAGTTGTCCCCAAAAAAATTTTGAACTAGCAGTAAAAGTCACTTTTTGAGTGTAAAACATGGTATTTTTGTTGTTGTTTTTGACCATTTGTCAATTTATGTCCAAATTTATTTAGTTCTTTATTTTACATATTTTTTATATTTTAGTCTTTTATTTTATATAGACTTTATTTATTTAAGTCCAGAGAAACAAACAGTTTTATTTGTTTTGTAAAAACAAATTAGTTGTGGATTAAACATAAAACTATTAAATTGTCCAAAAAAAAAAAATTAAGAATTTTGTTGTTTCAACTCATTTTAAATAAGTAGTTTGAACAAGCGGTAAGTCCATTTTTTTAGTGGCATTTTTGTTGTTGTTTTTTTTTTTGACCATTTGTCAATTTATGTCCAAATTTATTAGTCCTTAATTTGATACATATTTTTTATATTTTAGTCCTTTATTTGATATAGTCCTTTTATATAGACTTTGTTTAAGTTCAGAAAAACAAACTATTTTATTTTTTACATTTAGAAAAGAATTGTTGCAGAACAAAAAAAGGGGATCAAAACACATGTACTCAAACACAACTGTAAATTTCAAGTCCAGAGAAACAAACAATTTCAAAACAGTCTCTTTAAGTTTTTTCTTCCATAGCTATATAAGATGTTCGCAGACTTCGGCATGACTGTATTGAACTGTCGTGGTAATTCCACCCACACATGCTCTTATTTGCTCAGGCACATTTTGACAGTGTTCGGTGCTGCACCTTATTTTATTTTATTTTATTTTATTTACTTTCAATTGTTTTTTGCCATTTGAATGCAATGAGAAACCTCAATCCCACGTCCCCCTTCCCTTGTAAATGCCACTTTAGAATAAGAAACAAATACATGTACGTTTAATTTCGATGGACATTTCTAAAATATTATTTTAAATAGGAATGTAAATAAACAAGTATATTTAGTCTAGAAAGAGAGAGAAAGACATGTGGAGCAGGACATGAAGAGATGGGAATGTAAAAGAAACACAAAAGACCCTGGACTTTTACTCAGCCGGCTTTTGAGTTCCTTCAGGACACGCAAATGGAAAGAAACGAAATGGCATTGGACTGATTTTTGCCCATTTTGTTGTGGAGCTACAACTTTTAAAGGACACAGAAGGTTATTTCAGCTGGACGGGATGAGAAAAAAAGACTCTTGTTCAGTCTGGTGGACTTCCACGAACTGGAAGATGACAAAATAAAGAGAGCAAAATCACGCCACTCTTGCTGGAGCACGGCTGTAGTTTTCTGTTGTGTTATTTTGTAAATTGTTGATCACCTCTCTTGTCCATTTCTGTGGTCCGGACCGCTTCCTTCCATGCTATTTTCTGTGCATCATATATTTCCAGGTTCACGGCGTTGTTTATAGTACAACTAAACATTCAACACACTGTTTTTCGCAATTTCTGATGAATGAATGAGCTTGTATTCTGTACGAAAGGTGAAAAGTGTCTCAGTTTTTTTAACGAACATGAGGAAATATGTCTTTATTTGCATAGTCAGCGCTATAAATCGCTCTCGTCAAGACACGTGGCCTGCCCTCGGTTCAGAAGAATGAGAAATATGGGACTTCTGTCTGTGCAATGTGCTTTTTTCGACGTGTTGTTTTGACAATCCCCACCTCTAGGCCTTTGATGCATGCCTTCCTCAGATTGTGTTCGTCTCATCCAGTCACCCGTTTGTATCTATGGATCCATGTTTATTTTTTGTTTTTTCATAGAAGAGATGTTTGTGTGTGTGTTTCAAGCACACAAAAAAGACAATTTATTCTCAGGGAGATTGCTGGTCACCAGTATCCTCTGCCGACTACACACACACACACACACACACACGTTCACATACATAACACACACACTTTGCACCGAATAGGAGACCCGTATTCTTGATCACTGTGTCCTGTAGCTATATTTAAATATATATATATATTTTTTGTGAATGTCAACCACAAAGTGTCAAAGACCTTTCCTCTTTCTGCTAATGTACTATTACAGGTTCTTTCAACCTGAATTATAAGACACGGAGTATGACTAAATAAATAAAGACTAAAGATGGATTTATTCTTTAAAAAGAAACGCCGCCTCTTGTGATTTGTCTGTTTCGTTGAGTTATTTTGATTCTGTTGTTAAAATTAATTTAATTACAGAAGAATTTTTGCAGTTCTTTTGTAAAACAATGTATTAATCTGCAGTAAAAGACATATATTTTCTGCAGAAAAGTAATTTATTATAATCTTAAGTCACTCATTCATGTTTATTTCTGTAGCTTTTTTATCATGTAGATTGTGTCAAAGCAGCTTAACAGAAGTTCTAGTAAACTGAAACTGTGTCAGTCCAGTTTTCAGAGTTGAAGTTCAGTTTAGTTCAGTTCAGTGTGGTTTAATTTTCACTGCTGAAAGTCCAAACACTGAAGAGCAAATCCATCGATGCGCAGCTCTACAAGTCCCAAACCAAGCAAGCCAGTGGCGACAGTGTCGAGGAACAAAACTTCACCAATTGACGAAAGTGAAGGAAAAGAAACCGCGAGAGAAACCAGGCTCAGTTGGGCACGACCATTTCTCCTATGGCCAAACTTTTCTGTCTAGGCGCCACGCTGGAGAATGCTGGACATCCATCGTGGAGAAGCTGCAGGTGTGAGGAGGTCACCAGCGAGTGTTCAGGCTGGCCCACGACATCAATGCGGAGACTCGTCTGTCACTGCGGTCTTTCAGGAATCAGTCTCTTGCTCTCCATTCCTCCATGACCGCCACAGCATCTGCTCAGGATACGGCCTGGTCCAGGATTATGGAGACCTCTAGAAGTCCTCTATGGTTGGCATCATCTCTTCACAGGACTTTTTAAGGAAAGTAATGTGAAAATATTAGTTATTTTGCATTTTTTTTAAGAGTAAAAGATTAAAATAGTATATATTACTTTTTTATTTAGCTTGTTAATCTGTATGTCTATTGTTTCTTGGGATATGAATGATTGTCATACATTTTTACTGAGATTTATAGAAGACACTGAAATGTAGTTGACTGTTGTAACAAAATATTTTCCATATTTTAATAAGTACAGGGTGGTTCATTCCGCTGTGGCGACCCCTGATAAATAAGGGACTAAGCCGAGGAAAATGAATGAATGAATAATAAGTGAAGGTCAGAATAAATTGTATTTTATTTGTACTGTATGTAAATATATCAGTTTTTCTGAATGAAAGTAAACATTTTCATAATATTATATTATCATCCATTACATTATCATCCATTTAGACATAATATTTTCATAAGAGTTGGTGTGTGAAGGTATTTTAAGTAGCATAAAATAGATATAGTGTTTATATATATCATTTGGTTAAAAAAAAAAAACAATTTAGGGCGGCATGGTGGCTCAGTGG
Source organism: Danio kyathit (assembly GCA_903798195.1). Taxonomy (NCBI): domain Eukaryota; kingdom Metazoa; phylum Chordata; class Actinopteri; order Cypriniformes; family Danionidae; genus Danio; species Danio kyathit. The sequence continues at coordinate 58,379,929 of LR812520.1, forward strand.
CTAGCACTGTCGCCTCGCAAGAAGGTCACTGGTTCGAGTCCCGGCTGGGCCAATTGGCATTTCTGTGTGGAGTTTGCATGTTCTCCCTGTGTTGGCGGGGGTTTCCTCCAGGTGCTCCGGTTTCCCCCACAGTCCAAAGACATGGGCTATAGGTGAATTGAATAAGCTAAATTGTCCGTAGTGTATGTGTGTGAATGAGTGTGTATGGATGTTTCCTAGTATTGGGTTACAGCTGGAAGGGCATCCGCTGTGTAAAACATATGCTGGATAAGCTGGCGGTTCATTCCGCTGTGGCGACCCCAGATGAATAAAGGGACTAAGCCAAAGTAAAATGAATGAATCTATTTAATTACTGATGAAATTTTGCACAGTTCTTTGTAAAATTGTGTATATTGATCTGCAGTATAGGGGGGAAAGTAACATTACAATCTTAAGTAACTTTAAAAAAAAAGAACTATGCTACTTTTAAGGGAAGTAATGTGAAAATAGTTCTTATTTTTCCATGTTTTAAGTGTAAGACAGGCTTAAAATTGTATATATTACTATTTTGTTCAGCACTTAATCTGTTTTTTTTATGTAAATCTGTAAAAATGTAAATCTGTTTACATTTTTTACTGTGATTTACTGAAGACAGACATTGAAATTTACTTTACTGTAACAATATATTTAGCATAGATCAGGATTTGTACTATATATAAATATATCCGTTTTTCTGAATGAAAGTGAATATTATTTCATCCATAGCCTATAATTTAGCCCTAATATTTTCATAAACGTTAGTGTGTGAATATATATTATGTAGCACAAAGTGTTTAGCCTATATGTTATATACAGTAGTTTAAAGAACAATTGAAGTGAATTCGTTCTTCTGAGGTTTTTACCTCTTTTTTCATGTCTTTGTGTGTGTTAAGCATTATTTTAGCAAAACTAATAACTAAAAGTGGTTAAATAAATGTAAACACTAGCAGATAAGTTTAACCCGGAAGATGCAGAGTTTCAAGCAACGCGACGCACTCAAGCGACCAATCGGATCATAGAGTTATGCATACATTATAACTTTTTATGTTACCAGAGAATCATAAGTACGTGTGCACTAATATAAACCACATATATGTAAACACATTCTAAAATACATTTTAAAAAGTCACACCTTTATAGCTGAAATTGCTGAGAAACAGCGCGCAAAGTGAACCACGCGTCCTCACGTTGGCAACCAGCCGACCAATCAGAACTCTTCTATCATACGCGACGCGTGTATGTGAGCGTTCTAGTTGCGTCGCGTCGCGGTATAGATGATGGGGTGTGACGTGCACTGCAGGTTCAAACTCTAGTCTGAGCAGGAAGAAGGAATTGCGAGAGTTTTCTCACAGCTTTTCAAACGCGCACTGTTTTTGTTTTTTAAACTATTGATATAATTAAATTCACCGACATTGTGACAGCGTCAGGATCAAACGCAAAGATGTCTGTCGCCGGACTGAAGAAACAGTTTTATAAAGCCAGTCAGGTGAGTGTTACCACGAGTTTCACACACTAGTCAACAATACATACATAACATTGAGGTAAAGTTGGTTTTATATTTGCATATTCTGGGTTTCTCTTTAATATATAGTTTAATTAAAGATAATATACAGCAAGCGACTATTAAAGTACAACATTGTTCACAGTGTATTCAATAGTGCTAATGTTGTTTTGAAGTCATTCCTGCATGCTATTTCTGACCCGATATTATAGACTGAGTGTTAGAAGTTGTCACTGTTCAATAACGAACGAATGTGCGAATATAAAACTTTTTAATGAGTTTATTCGGAAAATATTTAACTTTAATGTTGATATGTGTAGCTTTTCTTCAAATCTTCCAGAAACACCCGGTCACTTATTTTCTTCTTGTGAATTTATTTCTCAATTCTGGTTTGACGTTTATACATGGCTTTCATTAAAGATGGTTTCAGTCTCCACTATTGTTTTAGAACAGAGATGCCCAAACTAGGGCCTGTGGGCCAAACTTGGCCCATGATAACCTTTGACTTGGCCCTCCATCCCATCTGATAAGAGAGGGAGAATGATGGGGAATTTTGGGGGGCATGCCTTTAACAGAGATTGTCATTTTTAATTTAACATAACTTTTGTTTTAAAACTATTAAGCTAAAAAAAGCAAACTGAAATTAAATGTTGTGAATGAATCAGATTTAAATAAGAAATAAATACAGTCACTTGATGGATAGCGGACATTGCAAAAGATATCCTCAAGCGAAGTTGTACAAAAATGTAAAATTATTAATACAATTAAAGTAATTTTAAATGTAAATAAATTATAGTAATTAATTAAATTATATAATACATTATATAATGAATTATAATAATAGATTAGGAAATCACATTGACAACTTTACAGTTTGGTATTTTTTTACCCTCCGGCCCACCACAACCTCAATCAAGTTTAGTTTTTGGCCCTATCATAGAAAAGTTTGGGCAACCCCTGTAAATAGAAAATATTTTTTTTACAAATGTGATTTCTTTCCCTGATGTTGGGAGCTTTATTTTACTAGTGGGTAATATCATATTCATTGTAAGTGGAAAAAAATGCAGCCCTCTTTATGTGTGCTTTCGGTTCTGAAGTAGGGGAAAGTGGGCTCAAAGCTTCAAATACTTCAGAAACCAAAACAATTTGTACTTCTTTTTCAAAATATTTATTATAATGATTTATTTTCCCTTTGATGTATGTCTTTTGTACTGCTCCTTGTTGCAGTTGTTTATTTATTTATTTATTTATTTATTTATTTGTGTACTTTAGAGAACAAATTTAATTTAATTTATTTATTTGAATGGTAAACATGCCTTGCAATGTTGATTGGTGTGAAAAAAGAATATAAAATTTTACTTCAATATAAATAACATACTTAAAGTTCTAAAGAAGCGCATGTATAGTGCTCATTTAACTTCATTTATTTTCTTTTATTAATCCGGGGTTGCCACAGCGGAATGAACCGCCAACTTATCCAGCCCATTTTTACGCAGCGGATGCCCTTCCAGCCGCAACCCATCTCTGGGAAACATCCACACACACTCATTCACACTTATACACTACGGACAATTTAGCCTACCCAATTCACCTGTACCGCATGTCTTTGGACTGTGGGTGAAACCGGAGCACCCGGAGGAAACCCACGCGAATGCAGGGAGAACATGCAAACTCCACACAGAAATGCCAACTGACCCAGCCGAGGCTCAAACCAGCGACCTTCTTGCTGTAAAGCGACAGCACTACCTACTGCGCCACTGCGTCGCCCTCATGTAACTTGTTTTCATGCATTGATATAAACCTGGCCGTGTTCCGAAATCTGTTTAGTTCCCTACCTGTGGTGTGTTTCCCAAACAACGACATAACTCGCAGCTCAACCATCATAGTACGATGCATCGTTTGGGAACAGAACGATGTAGTGACGAGTGTTTCCCAAAACCCGTAGTTGCTTTATCGCAGATCCATCGTTTGCACCACGTTAGTTATAACATAAAACGGCATTAATGATGCTCTAAACGGGGTGGAATAACAACTTCTTTAGAGAAAACCCCACAGTTCTTTGTGCAAATTATATTGTTTTACACGAGGCACGCGCATTAAAAAAAAATCGATATTAGTTTTGGTAAAAACATGCACTTGATTTTCAAACTATATGAAAGGTATGTAAACAACACGTATATGACCTATATATGTTTCCTTTACAGATATTATTGAGAATATTCCATATAAAATTACTTAGCTAACACGTATTCTAATCTCATATATAAATAATATAAATTGTTAATGGTTGTAATTTACAATGGGCTATTTATTAAAGATACTTTTTAAAAAATTCTACTTGATGATGATAATAATAATAATAATAATAGTAATAATAATAATAATAAAAACAATATTACTATTATTATTTATTTATTTATTTTATTAAGTAGGATATTGTTTATTTATTTATTTATTTTCATTTTATTTATTGTAAAAGTCTACTTTTACAATTTGACAATTTCAAACCACTGCAGAAATGTTCTAACCAACAGGCCCATGTCATATACAGTACAGATACAATTCTTAATAAATAAGGTATTATTAAAACCTTTAACGTATGCTATACATTCACATGTTTTCACAAGCTTTGGAGATGTAACGTAAATTCCGCTTTTAAATAATAGGTCACCTATAGCTTTCGTCATGACCCACGGCTGTGAAAAGAATGCAATTGTCATTATGAAGATCGCTAAAACTGAACTGTAAAAATACTTTGAAAGCAAATTACACCTAAGAGAGATGACTTTAATGCTTTTTATTTTTTTATTTTAATCATTCCAAGTTTAAATGATAGAATGTTCTAAATGAATAGGGCATAGGGGGGATAACTGCGAATAGAACACCGCCAGAAACTATGTTTCTAACTACAGCTCTAGAGGTGTAGTTGCAAGCGTACAAGTTTGCGATGCAGTTTGCAAATGTTCTTTAAAACGATGGATTTGAGAAACGCCAAATCAACTAATTATGTTTGTAACGACACAACTTGCGACCTTAGTTGGCTAACGAGGGTTTTGGAAAGCACCCCTGGACAGTAGGGCTGGAGGATTTGGCCTAAAATCAAAATCTTGATAAATTGAACATTTTACCTCAATTACAATTAATCAATGATTATTTTATTTATTTATTTTATTTATTTGGCCTTATAGTTCACTGACAAGATTTGCACAGTGAATATGTGAGAGATTTTTTTAATTAAGGGTGCATTACTTAATTTTTAAATAATTGAAGGAAACAAGTACTATCTATGATTATTTCTTGAACATCATAATAGAAAATATGCCGTCTCAAGGCATCTCTGATGCAGCTTCCAATCATTGTCAATGTAGTGCTAACGTGCAACATGTAGTTACGTTTTTTAAGAGGTGCGCAGATATACGAACTCGCGAAGGCTGTGCGGACCATTACCTGTACTTTCAATGCAGAAGTATAAATCAGCCTTAACAGAGCGGGGTCTGTAGTTCTAAATGTCGATTTTGATTACTTTTCGATTAATCGCCCAGACCTAGTGGACAGCATCTTTTGTCTTCACGCCAGTATTTTAAACTAGTCAGGTAAATCGGTAGGTTTTGAGGCTCTTTGTCTTGGAATTGTGTTTATATTTAATGTTTATTTATATCTAAATTACATCATAACTTTATTTTAAAGCATAAAACAATTGTCACCCAGCTGATTTTATAGTTTAGCCACAGAACTAGCACAGAACATCAATACAAGTACTTTAAGGGTAAATCAAGTTTGTTTGTTAAGACGATAAAATTACAGTTATAGAACTTCTGAAGATTTGCGTAGTGAAGAACATGTATGACGCTGCTATTGAGTCACTAATTTACTGGAAGGGTCACTCATGACATAAACATTGCAATAAATGCTAGCCTTGCTTTCCCTGTCCAGTCCAACAAGGGGTCAGGAGTTCAACTTTTAGTGTTTTGAGCTTAAAACAAATGCATTTTACTGACAGATTCACTTTATTAACTTGCATTTATTTAATTTTTATGCGCTTAGGGTTTGTTTTCAGATGATGCATATAATGTTTGTCTATAATGTGGATAAAAGGATTTATGCTTATAATATGTAAATATACACATGCATCTTTATGTATTTATCCACAATGTTTAGAATTCCTACACTGTCGTTTAGTGATATTCTCATAATGATGATGCACATTTTAATTTCCAGTTCAGTTTATTGTATTGCACAACACATTACACATTTTTCCTTTTAATATTGTTTTCGCAATGCATTACTGTATTACGCTTAAAAAAAAATGCAGTACTTTTGATTTATACAGAAAAGCATAAGTAGTTTTCAGGATAACTGTGATGTGAATAATTTTAGTTATAATTGTATACAGTTGAAGAGAAATCCCCCCCCCCCCCTGTTTTTTTTATTCTTTTTTTAATATATATATTTCCTAAGTGATGTTTAACAAAGCAATGGATTTTCACAGTAATTTCTATACTTTTCCTATTGAAATAAAATGTATTTTCTTTTAGTTTGGCTGGGATAATATACAGGTCAATATTATTAGCAATTGAATTGGCTATAGCATAAACCACTGCTGTCAAATGACTTAAAGTAGTAGTTAATCTTAATAATTGAATAAATAAACCTAATTATAAAACTTAATTCAGTTAGCTTAAGTTATGCTTTTTAATTGCACCTACTAGTAAAGAAATACTAAAAAATTCTAGTATCTTGCAAAATAACAAATGGCAAAGACCAAAAAAGGTAATTAATTATGAAAACTACTATATGTAAGAAATGTGGTAAAATATTTCACAGGGTCTAATCAATTTGTCTTCAACTGTATATAATTATCTATTTTCTGTTATTTCTTTGCTCTCCATTTAAGGAAACATTCGTATGTAAGTATTAAATAATATACTGTCTACAGTTATGACTTAAATACAGTCAGATCTGATTACTTATTCTCTATATAGTGAATACCGCTGCTTTACTTCATGTGGTTGGTAAACAACCCTTTTAGGTAGCAAATCTGTTTAAACCCAATGCAGTCAGATAAAGAAAGTGATTTTTAAATGCAAATCTCAGATGATATCTTTTTTTTGCTGAATTAAGATTTAATCCATGCCTTCTTCTCATGCATTTAATCAGAAAGAGGCCTGTATTCACTTTTGCACATGCGATTTGAGTCTTTAAGTTGATGTTTTTGGCCTCAGCCAGTCTGACATTCCTTGTAGCTCAAGCAAAACAAGTCTGACATGTGCATACATGTTGTGGGAGAATCAGGTGAAAGCATCTTAATGTCAGATGGGAGGTCTTGCAGTTGCTGAGCTTCATTACAATCTAAAATTAAGCCTGCAGGGTTGAAAATGGAGAACTTCCTGATGTACTAGAGGACAAGTCAGGAGTTAACACTTTTTTCGTACACTGTAAAAAATGCTGGGTTCCACACAATTAATTTGTGTTGAAGGAATTAAGTTATCTTAGTAGTGTTTACAGATTTAAGTGGATTGAACATAAAACAATGAAGTTGTCCACAAAAAAAGTTCAAGAGTTGTGTTGTTTCAGCTCATTTTGAACAGTCTTTGGGAAAGTTACTTTTGAAAGTTATGCATTACAATATTGAGTTACTCCCCCAAAAAAGTAACTAGTTGCTTTACTTAGTTACTTTTTATGGTAAGTAATGTGTTGCTTTACTTTTGCGTTACTTTTTCTTAACTTTACTGAGGCTTGATCTCTTTCAGAACCTGCAGGGTTTTTTATTCTTTATATATATATATATATATATATATATATATATATATATATATATATATATATATATATATATATATATATATATATATATATATATATATATATATAGGAGTTCTGCAAATAACAACACAATGTATAACCTGTATTTACCTTTAAAAAAAAACACATCAAATAATAATAATAATTTAGGATAATGTTATCTTCTGAGAACTTCCTGAGCTCAGAGCTCTACATGCTGCATATACAGATTAATGACAGTTTATATAAATATATATATATATATATATATATATATATATATATATATATATATATATATATATATATATATATATATATATATATATATATATATATATATATATATATAAACGGAGAGCATTACGTAGCAGAGTATTAGCAGATTAGGGTAATTAGGCAAGTTGTTGTATAATGATGGTTTTTTCTGTAGACTATCTGAAAAAAAATTTGCTTAAAGGGACTAATAATTTTGTCCTTTAAAATTGTGTTTAAAAAATTTAAAACTGCTTTTATTCTGGTCGAAATAAAACAAATAAGACTTTCTCCAGAACAAAAAATATTATCAGACATACTGTAAAAAATGTTCTTGCTATATATATATATATATATATATATATATATATATATATATATATATATATATATATATATAATATATATATATATATATATATATATATATACACACACACACATACAATATAATGCTTATTCCTAAATATGTCCTTTTACTATAAATGACAATATTTTAAATGTGTAACATCTGCTTTTATTGGATTTTTTTGGTTTTTGCTGTTATATACTATAAATTGTTTCTGTTTAGTACAGCATATTATTTACAGCCTCACATGTTCACTGACAGTTTTATTGATCACTAAGAAATGATTGACTTGGATTTAAATTGATTCTATTTAAAAATGAAAACTTCTTCAAAAATAGCTTCAATGTAGCTAAGCTACTTTTGCCAAATAGCTTTTAGATTAGCTTGCTACGTTTCCCAGGGGGTAGCTTTTAGTGTAGTTAAGCTACATTTTAGGTAGAGTAGCTAAAAGCTTAGCTCATTACAATTTTCAAGTAGTTTGCCCAACACTAATATTACGTAACTTGTGTTACTTGTAATGCGTTACACCCAACACTGATTTTAAATAAGTAGTTTCAGCAAACATATTTTTTTGAGTGTGGTCTTTTAAAGAGAGGATGTGCTCCTTTTTGTTCAAAAGTTGAACTGATTCATCTTGTAATGAATATTAAACAGGATGTTATGCAAGAGCCAGTGACATTTCAAAAATAGTGCAAATATGCAGTCAGTTGTGTTTAAGTTGAAGACGAGACGTCTCATTTTTAGTGTCTGCATCAGATTAAATGTACAAAAGTCATTTGATTTACATAAAAGGCTTTTAAATGTCAGTAAATCATCTGACATTATCAATTAATGTTGCAAATAATAACCTTTAAAATATATATACATTTATGTGGAATATGTATTGTTCTGTGTAACGTTTCTTTTCAGTAATTTGAATCTGTACTAATTACAGTTTTTCTCCATTGTTTTGGCTCATTTCTTGAAACAGAAATTACATTCTCAAAATTCTAAGATCATTTGGCAAAACAGTATTACAGTTTAGCACAACACTATAGCTCACGTGCAAAAGCTCATATCTCTCCAAAAACAGTTCACTCATGCATCAAAACTAAATTCCTTTCCCATATAAAAAGTCAGTGCCACAAAAATGGCAAATATCCTTCTCAATTGCTTTGGCTCATTTCTTGAAACAGACTGGACATTCTCAACACTCTTGGTGTTTTTGCCAAAATAATGTGGATGGTTCGGCACAACACCTGCAACAGCTCATACCTTTCCCAAAACAGTTCACTTATGTGTCAAAACTAAATTTCCTTCTCATTTAAACTAGAGATGCTCCGATCGATCGGCCAGAGATCAGTATCGGCCGATAATCACATTTTATGACTCGATCAGTACTCGCCAATCTGGCCGATCTCATGAACTGATCACAGGTGTCTGTTTACGAGTTTATATGCAGAGGAACCAGACATGCTAGTTGGAGAGCAAAATATTGGAATGGACTTAGACCTTTTTACATATATAAGAACTGAGAGTTCTGTGTTTTTGACATTTTTACAAGTTCCCTAAAACCTGGCTGAAATGCAATTAAAAACGTAAAAAAAAAATCTTTTAATTGAATATTTCATAATATACCTTTTTTTAATATACTTACTGCAATAAACAAATATATATATTTATAGATGTGCATTTTAACATCTTATGCATCAAATATGTACTTTTTCTTGATTGAGACATGTCGAATTCTTCTTCCATCATTTGCAATGTTTCCAAATTGCTTTGTTAGTTGTTTTTCTTACCATTTTTTTTGTATCTGTTTTATCTATTATTTTCTGTAAAGTTGCTTCTGACCATGACATGTCCACACTAAATGGTTATAAGAGACATGTTTGAGGGATTATATGCAACATTCTTCATTTATTCTCTGAGGTGTAAGGCAAGATCTCCACTTAATTATCATACTTAGGGGGAAAATGTGCTTCATGTATTATAAAGCTTGAAGCATCAGAATCGGTACTCAGTATTGGCCGATCACCATCACAAAGAATCGGTACTTGGTATCGGCTGCAAAAATCCTGATCGGAGCATCCTTAATTTAAACAGTCTGTGCCCCCAAAATGCTTCATCCCTTTGGCATTGTGTAAGCACTGCAAGTCAAACTGTTTAGATGTTTGTTTTGTCACTATGGCAAAGGACAACTAAAATATCATTCATGTCCATCTTACTGTCTTAGCCCAGTCCTTCATTGCCAATGGTTACTGTACTGTTTTTGTCTAGATAACAGAATACAAGTGTGTATAAAACAAAAAAAAAAAAAAAAAAGAAATAGGATTTTAGGGGAAGAGTAGCCTCCAAGGTTTGACGTCACACATTGCACTCATACTGCCAAGGAAATAGTAACTCCTTTTTTATTGTAATGATCAATCACACACAATGTAACTTCCATATATCAGAGCAAAAAGAAACTGTATACAGCATAATAAACTGTAATATAAACACACAAACAAAAAACTAGAGTGCTATAACTTTCCCTGCGAAAGTTTTGGATGATGGAGGAGACTGTAGAGCGAGGCACATTAAGGCCGCACTCGGCGACCTGCCTATGGCATTGTGAGGCCATGGCTTATGACATGGCCTATAACTGTCTTGACTAATTTTGACAATTGAACAGACTATTGTGCATGTGATGACTTATACAATGAAATGACGCTGACGCATTTTGGAGAGAACAACCATTAGACTGAGAATTAACAATCAGTTTAGATCAACGAGATCTATTTACTTGGAAATTGTGCTAAATGTAGGCTACCTGTACTTAATCATTTGCAAAGATGTACTTAGACATTTGCAATTTGATGAAATGAATGAGAAATTCAATTCTGTTGTGAACAATTGCCAAGTGGTTTGGAGGTTTGACCATGTTGTTTTGAGAATGTAGTTTCTGTTTCAAGAAATGAGCCAAACCAATGGAGAAAAACTGTAAAATATAAAATAATACATTAAAATATTGTTTAAAATTTGAAGTAATTAAAAACCTATTTGCACTCAGTCTTTATTATTAAATAATTTTTTTTTTATTATTATTATTATTATTGTTTATTGGTTTTCCATCAAGACAAAGTAGAAGTTTGAAATGGAAAAAAAATGGTTCATCGTATATACAGCAGGGGCCTGTTTCAGAAAGGAGGTTCAACCAACTCGGAGTTTAAACTTGAACTCTGAGTTGATTTACCAAGAGATTAAAAACTCAGAGTTTTCAGTTTCAGAACAGCTGATCTGGGTTGGGTCAATCAACTTTGAGTAGACCAAATCAGAGTTAAGCGCGCACACCATAACTATAAAAAGGCATTATCAATGGAGCGCAGATATTACGAGTTCTCCAGCTGAACTTAATGTGCTCATGCAAAGTTATAGCAAATATGAGCATATATTTAAAACAGCAACACCACTGCATCAGTGAAACAGAGACAGTTAGCGTGGGAAAACAGCTGCTCAAGTTAATGCACAAGTTTACATTTAAAGTATTCAAATAATTAAATATAATAAAAAAAGTAATGTTATGTGTGTAATCCCATTAATCTAGTTAGTAATGTTACATGTGCCTGTTAGTGGTCAGTGAATTTAAGCTAATTAATTATTAAAAAAGGACAAGCTATTCTTGTACGTGACTTTGTTCTGTGTGTGACTGAAATGTATTAGCTATGTTTCCATCCAAAAATGCGAATTAAATTTATGTGCAAAACTGGAATATCGCATAAAAGATGTGCGAGTAAAGCAGCGTTTCCATCCAACCAGTCAAAGAGAACAAAATTGTCACTTACTGATTAACTGGCGCTAAATATCAACAGTAAAAACTGAATTTACTGCAGTAGAAGAAGCTGCGTGAACCTGTTCTTTATTTAATAAATGACTTGTGCCTCAGAAGACAATGCCGACACACAATGAACGCGTGGTGGCGTTTGAGACGGCCATGAGACGCCGAGAACAGATGCTCTTGATACGCTGCAGACTCTCTGGAGGTAATTAATAATATAATAATACTGAAATGGATAAGGCGTATTAGAATGACCAAAACAACATTTCAGATGTTTTACAGTGTGCTCAGCCTGCTGGTTTGTCCATTTACACACATTTTCATCATCATATGATCTCTTATAACAAACCTTTTTAATGCGTATTCTGGAATGTGTTCAGTAAAAGTATTTCTATCGTAGTTTATGCACATCTTTTCTTATCGAATAAAAAGTTTCTCCTACTCAGTTATGCGCATATGTTTATTATGCCTATTTATAAAAGTTATGTGCATCTTGCCGTTTCCATCAATTGATTTTTTTGTGCACATATCCAAAATGCACAATAAAATAGGTGTGTGGAAACGTAAATCTAAGATGAGAAATACCGCTTCGTCTTTAAAAAAGGGCAGGAGACCGACAGAAACTCTGAGTTTAGAGATTAAAACCTGCTCCTGACCAGGTTAGGTTCACAGAGTAAGTGACCACGGTAACTGACTCTGAGTTAAAGTTACCTCTCTTTCAGAAACAGGCTTGACTTACCCTACTTTCTCGAGTTTGACAAACCTGCCATTTTGAAACTGAAAACCCAGAGTTTCTCTCATTTCAGGGTTAAAAAACTCTGAGTTTTCACTTAACCTCCTTTCTGAAACAGGCCCCAGGTCTAGCAATAAGGGAGAAAAATAAACAACAACAACACAAACAATGAGGTTAAATGTACATGTCTGTGTGTGATTGTTATGGGTGTGTATGTAAATCTCGAAATTGTTTATGTTTTAAATTGGAAAGATTGGATTAAGGAGAGGAGGAAAGAACAGTTTGTAAGATAAAAAACAATTATGATTTTAAGAAGGCAGTTCAATATATACACAAACAAAATGTCAGGTTAATATTTTTACCTAATAAAAGGGTTAAACATATTGGGTTGCTTATCTGGCAAAGAAATGTAAACTTTTATTGTAGTCATCTCCTTAGGTACCCTCTTTTAAAATGTGGTTGCTTCAAGTATGTACGCTATTTTCACTCGAGAAACTCACCTATGATATACAACAGAAGTCTGATGATTTTTGGCACTAAGTTAATAATTTCTCCTGATTTTCTATTCTATGATGAATATTTAGCCCCTAGCCTGATTGTATTAATTTGTTTACTTTGTATATTTCTGATTATTTCTTACTGTATAGCTGAGACTGTATGTGCATGTGCATTAAAATAACCGACAAAAAAATTTTTTTAAATAAAATTTAAAAAAAAATATATATAGGGTTGCTTTTTTGGGTTAATCTGAACATTTATACAATCACATTCATAACAACTCACCTAGTTTGGTTATAATTAAAATTTGTTATGTTAACCTTAACAACTCAATGGATTTGGTTAAAATAACCCAACAGCAGGTTGGTGCCGAATCAACCCACCGTTTGAGTTACCTGTGTTAAGTGAAGATAGATGGACGTATGGACGGATGGATGGATGGATGGATGGATGGATGGATGGATGGATGGATGGAAAGATAGATAGATGGACAGACTGAATGATAGATAGATAGATAGATAGATAGATAGATAGATAGATAGATAGATAGATAGATAGATAGATAGATAGATAGATAGATAGATAGATAGATAGATAGATAGATAGATAGATAGATAGATAGATAGATAGATGGATGGATGGATGGATGGATGGATGGATGGACAGACTGAATGATGGATGGATAGATGGATGGACAGACTGAATGATAGATGGATGGATGGATGAATGGATGGATGGATGGAATGATAGATAAAAATAAAATAACCCAACAGCAGGTCGACGCCGAATCAACCCATCATTGGGTTACCTGTTTTAAGTGTAGATAGATAGATAGATAGATAGATAGATAGATAGATAGATAGATAGATAGATAGATAGATAGATAGATAGATAGATGGATGGATGGATGGATGGATGGATAGAAAGAATGGATGGATAGAAAGAATGGATGGATAGAAAGAATGGATGAGCAGACTGAACGATAGATAAAAAATAAAATAACCCAACAGCATGTCGATGCCGAATCAACCCATCATTGGGTTACCTGTTTAAGTGAAGATAGATGGATGGAAAGATAGATGGGCAGATAGATAGATAGATAGATAGATAGATAGATAGATAGATAGATAGATAGATAGATAGATAGATAGATAGATAGATAGATAGATAGATAGATAGATAGATGGATGGATGGATGGATGGATGGATGGATGGATGGATGGATGGATGGAAAGAATGGATGAGCAGACTGAACGATAGATAAAAATAAAATAACCCAACAGCAGGTCGATGCCGAATCAACCCATAATTGGGTTACCTGTTTTAAGTGAAGATAGATGGATGGAAAGATAGATGGGCAGATAGATAGATTTTAGATAAAAGATAGATAATTTTATTAAATGTGACACTTTCTTATGTATGTGAGGAAAAACTACATATAAACACTTTTTCTGGTAATGCTTAAACTTTTTATTTGACCCGTTTGATTCCTCTGTCACAGATACTACCATTGCCAGTTGTCCTGCTGTGAAATATTTATTACCATTTTTTTCAAGCTGAAAAATACTTACCACATCCTGCGCAGAGAGCGAAATGAGCAGGCATAATTACTGTATCTCTCAGATATAAAAAATGTGAGCATTTCCCTGCTTTGACTTCACCAGCAAGCCTTGAGAAAACCCACTTCTTAAGATTTGGAAGAAGTGTGTGAGGAATTCAGGGTTTAATGTAGCCGTCAGACTGGATTCCTTTACAAAGCAAGTCCCTGCCCTCCAAATACAGACCGAACAGCCTGTTTCCCTCCCTCTTTTGTTTACCACCCGCTATTTTACTCTAGCTGTTTGTTTGTTTTTTTGCCTACTTGATAATAAGACTTTTTTGAGAATTGTTTATTGCTCTGACATCTTTTGTATGGCTGTACTGGACTGGTCTTTTAACTGTACAGTGTTTTTATGTGAGCTCTTAGTTTGTGTGTGTGCTGTTGTGTAAAAGTGCCTTTGTTCCTCTATGCCATAAACAAAGCTGTCAGATTTGCTTTAGGGCAAAGATAACTATGCAAACCATCTTTTCGGATCGATGTGTGCAGCATTATGAAATCATTTTTAATGTTAAACACTACAAAGACCTGAATAATTCTGTGAATATTACAGTCTTTCTAGTCTTTCAACTACAGTGCATCCGGACAGTATTCCTAGCGCTTCACTTTTTCCACATTTTTTTTATGTTACAGCCTTATTCCAAAATGGATTAAATTAATATATTTCCTCAAAATTCTACACACAATACCCCACATGACAATGTGAAAAAGAGTTTTGAAAATTGTTGCAAATTTATAAAAAATAAAAAAACCTGAAAAATCACATGTACAGAAGTATTCGCAGCCTTTATATATATTTATATATATATATATATATATATATATATATATTACACATAACAAAGTGACTACTGGCCTGGCATGTACAGTTGAAGTCAAAATTATTTGCCCTCCTGTTTTTTTTTTTTTTTTTTTTTTTTTTTGTCATACGGTCTTATTTGTTTTATTTCAGGTAGAATAAAAGCAGTTTTTAATTTTTCAAAAAAACATTTTAAGGTTAATATTAGTATGGTGACCAAGAGAGCTTAACATGCTGCAATTTAAGAAAACGCATGCAATTACAAAAAACTGCAGCAAATTGAGAAAAGATCTTCATCCATTTGACAGCGCACGTGCTACAAATCGTTACAATGCAAACACTATTAAAAAAAAAAACTGCATTGCATTTTCACACAACACAAACAATTTACAAAAAACATGCTACATTTTCTCACAACACTTGCAAAAAAAAACGGAACACAACGCAAATGTTTTAAGGAGACCCTAAAACATGAATGACCTGGCTTTTTAGGTTATGGTTGTTTAGACTAATAAATACTAAAGTCACGGGATTTGGGATATTACAATAAACAAACAGAAAACCCACCTTTCAAAGATCACCTACAACTGTCTACAGAACAAACCATCATTATACAATAATTTTCATAATTACCCTAATTTCATTTACCTAATTAACCTGGTTAAGCCTTTAAATGTCACTTTAAGCTGAATACTAGTATCTTGAAAAATATCTCGTCAAATATGATGTACTGTCATCATGGCAAACATAAATAAAAAATTAGTTATTGAAACTATTATGATTAGAAATGGGCTGAAAAAATTATTTCCATTAAACAGAAATTGGGGGGAAAATATACACTGGGGGGCAAATAATTCAGAAGGAACTAGGGATGCAACAATACAGTTAGCTTACGGTTCAATACATACCTCGGTTTTTTTACACGGTTTTCGGTTCGGTTCTGATGCCTTAACACGTAAGTGTTTTTTTTTTAATTGTTTTTCTATGCTTAGGCAATAGGAACAGTAAGAAAGAGAAAAAATTAAAATTATTTATTGCAATACTCCTTTATTTTATTTCAAAGCCAAGAAAGGTACACTAGTTCCTAGTGTATTGTATAATAAAAAAAGTAACACTGAAATCTTACCGCTGCGGGTAGCCTATGTACAAACTGGGCAACACATAAATTCCTACATTTTAAAAATAAACATGCATGTGAAGTTAATAAACATAAATTGACCATTTCAAATAAACACATTTGTACTTCAGTAAATATAAATAAACCATCTTAATTAAACTTAACAC
Organism: Danio kyathit; assembly: GCA_903798195.1. Classification (NCBI taxonomy): domain Eukaryota; kingdom Metazoa; phylum Chordata; class Actinopteri; order Cypriniformes; family Danionidae; genus Danio; species Danio kyathit. Next base: position 58,396,540 of record LR812520.1, read on the forward strand.
TGCCTTTGCTATTTTTATATGTCTTTCGGAACCAGTTGGATATGTTTGCTGGAAGGATTCAGTGAAGGATTGTTGTTTTATGGAGGTCTTTATTACCTTCTCTGTTATTCTGCCTTCAGACAGTGATATTGCTGGGTGATGGCGCCACAGATGTGCAGTCATGTTGGAAGTGTTTCCGTTCGATTAGTCTATACGTGTACCCGAAATGTCCGAACACCGCGGATTTGAAAGACACCGGCGCCTCCTCTTATTGCTCCCTCACTTCACTGCCGCTCGCCATGTTAAAGTGTGGAATGATGGTGGAGCGCCCCCTAACTTTAGAGCATAGTGATTGAATATTTACTCGCGGGGAGGAGTTTCCTCATCTCAGCTCGTAGACTTACAGGCACACACAAACAGTCTATTTGGAGAGAAATAAAACGCACAAATTATTTAAATGTAAAACCCGGAAAAAACGCAATTCACAAGCGCGTATTGAATCGTGGATGTCGTACCGAACAGTTCAATATTGTATTGAGAATTGTGGCATCTCTAGAAGGAAATAATAATTCTGACTTCAAATGTATATATAATACAGTTTTAATTGTTTTTTGGATTCATGTGAACAAGGACCGTTTTAACCACATAGTTGTGTGCAAAACTTTTCATAAACACAAAGAAAAAACTTTTAGTAAACTCTTATGTTGTAAAGTTAGTTAGTTATTTAGTTGAATCCAGTTAAATTTTCTAGTCATCTCAACTTAACATTTGGGGCAACACGGTGGCTCAGTGGTTAGCATTGTCGCCTCGCTGGTTCGAGTCCCGGCTGGGCGAGTTGGCATTTCTGTGTGGAGTTTGCATGTTCTCCCCGTGTTGGCGTGGGATTCCTCCAGGTGCTCCGGTTTCCCCTACAGTCCAAAGACATGCGCTATAGGTCAATTGAATAAACTAATTTGGCCGTAGTGTATGAGTGTGAATGCAAGAGTGTATGGATGTTTCACAGTATTGGGTTGCAGCTGGAAGGGCATCCACTGCGTAAAACACATGCGGACCCTTTTCACATTTCTGGGTTTGTCAGCAGCAGAAGTCGTCATAGTTGGTAAACTTAGAGCGCAGGGAATGGGAGAATACAACAAATCATTTTTTTGCAATCCCATTTTGCTGAAATAATAAAAGAAAAACTTCACGATGGTGTTATCAAGACTTTCAGAAAAGGAAAAAAATAGTAGAGTGAGTCTGATAACAGCAGCCAGAGGAGAGAATAACGTCAAATTTACTCTCAGCCCCATAGACGCTGCATTAGAAACACCTCGCATAAGCAGTAATTCGTTTTTTTAATAATTTGATGCAATGATGATAAAATGCATATGTAAATGCATATAAATGTTTATACTTTTTAAAAAATCTAAATGTTAAAATGTTTTGTGAAAAGGGTCCATTGGATAAATAGTATAGATTTTGATCTTTCACAGATAAATATGAATTGTGCCTATTTATGAAGTTCTTTACAAAACTGTTTTAATGTGACCATGAGGGTTTGGATTGGAGTGTTCTGTATTGTATGCAGAAGTAACTGGATTTAATTTCTCGAATGGTTGAAAAGTGATCTGTGGGATCAGTGTCCGTTTCCACATCTCCTTCTGAATCATATTAAACCACTAGCTGTACAATAGAGCCATTGTATGAAGAACTGTCGGTCAAACACTCATGCACATGAGTTTCATCTCTCCGAGCGCTGGGTGTGTGTGTTTTACAGTCGCAATGATTATCCTCAGTATTTGGTCAGTGTGAGTGAAAATCAGCAAGCTGTGAAAATATGTAAAGTTGGATTTAGTTTATAGGGAGAGCAACTTATCCTGCTAATTTACTCCAAATTTGTATTCTTAGCTGTGGACTTATTACTAAAGAAATGTGTGTGATTTATTTATTTATTTTATTTTATTTTTTTGCTATTGTATTATTTAGATGCATATAAGATCATTTATTCTTACTGTAGAACTCTTACTGTGAGTAGGGCTGGGCCAATAAACGGTATCATATCGAATCGTGATAATTTCTGCTGATAATGATGATAAGCTCTGGACATTTTTACTCTGTTGATCCCAAGTCCCAATCAAACAGCAGAAAAATGCAACAACAGGAATCTATAATTGTGTGGATATTAGAGATTCCCCAAATTTTTGGCCGCTGAAAATTATCGCCCAAAAATAGGTCACGCTGCGTCACCTAGTATTGTTTAGCGCCCTCTGTTCACTTTCCCGCCAACAGGTCACTTTCCCGCCAGCAGTACACTTTCCCGCCCGCCAGTGGTTCACTTTCCCGCCCGCCAGCGGTTCACTTTCCCGCCCACCAGGGGTTCACTTTTCTCCCCGCCAGGGGTTCACTTTCCCGCCCGCCAGCAGTTCACTTTCCCAGCCGCCAGCAGTTCACTTTCCCAGCCGCCAGCAGTTCACTTACCCTGCCGCCAGCAGTTCTTACCCTGCCGCCAGCAGTTCACTTTCCCTCCTGCCAGCAGTTCACTTTCCCTCCCGCCAGCAGTTCACTTTCCTGGCCGCCAGAAGTTCACTTTCCCTCCCGCCAGCAGTTCACTTTCCCAGCCGCCAGCAGTTCACTTTCCCAGCCGCCAGCAGTTCACTTTCCCAGCCGCCAGAAGTTCACTTTCCCTCCCGCCAGCAGTTCACTTTCCCTGCCGCCAGCAGTTCACTTTCCCAGCCGCCAGCAGTTCACTTTCCCTCCCGCCAGCAGTTCACTTTCCTGGCCGGCAGAAGTTCACTTTCCCGCCTGCCAGCAGTTCACATTCCCGCCCGCCAGCAGTTCACTTTTCCGCCCGCCAGCAGTTTACTTTCCCTCCCGCCAGCAGTATCCGCCTTCAGTCATGGTTGGGACACTCTTAAAAAAGTAGAAGCATTAAAAACTTATATTGAAGTATATATCGTTATCGTTCAATATAGAAATTAATTATCGAGATTGCATTTTTGCCAAGCTCTGCTCTTAAGATTCTTGAATTTGTGCAACTATTAAATACAGAAAACTTAATTTATCTCTATTTTTTGCCCTTGTGGAATATTGAATTAGTATAAAATGTATTGTGATAAAAAAAATTCATTTTATGATTTTTATTTTTTATTTTATTACTTTATGATTTTTTTATTTTAAGTAATTTTATTATAATTTTTTTATTTATTAATTGAAAAGCATATAAGCAGCATTTAAATATCCCATATATTCACACAGTATTGCTAGAACATTTCTACATTTTCAGGGTTATTTTGGTATTATTGTGATTATTATTCTAGTATTTTAGATTTATTTTTTGATAAATCAGTTTTAATTGTACTTATTTAATGTTTAACATTTCTTTTTTTTCTTGTTTTCTGTCAATTCTGTTTTTTAATATTGCATTGAAAACATGACTGCATCCTGATACTTACAAAACACTAAATAATAACAATAATTCACTGAGATGCTGATGATGACTAAGACGGTTTTATTATAATTATTCCCCTGATGGATTTTATCCGCCAGGCTGTGCTGTGTGGTTTTGTTTAAATATTGTTTTTTTTTTGGGATTGTGTCGGTACACAAAACACTTCCTATTTACTGGAATACAATACACAATGCATGCTGTCTGTGTTTGTGTTTGAAGAGAGTTCAGCTCATAAAAGATGAATACTTGTGTGTGAAACACAAAGTGTGTGGAAGCATTTGTGCCGCTCATATAGGAAGTTTCATTGACAAAAAAACAGGAAGAGCTCATATGCGGAGCTCCACAGGGACCCCTAAACTCCTTTTTTTTTCTTTTCCTTGATTTCAACACACAAATGTTATTGCTAGGGTTTTCTAAATATTGGGAGAAGTGTCTTGTTAGGTCTCTAAATGTTTGGACTTTTGAGATTTCTCTATTGGTCAATAAAACTGAGCCACTTGTGGATGGACTCTAGCAAGCCACCACTTAAAAATTAGTTAACGCTGCTGTTGAATTCATTGATGTATTCTGTTTCAATTGTTCTCATGTCTATAAAGAACGTGGCTTAGGTACGTGCAAATCATCTTCAGAAACCGTTTTACTAGCTTATTTAGAACCCTACAAATTGGGTGGAAAGCTCTATTTTGACCTTATTTGGAAGGGTCATGAATATGAGTTTTTCTCTGATGTTCATGCCAGAGCGGTCTATTTGGCTTTTCAGATCATGCCTCAAATACTCAAATAGTGTGATGTACAATGAAATACAATGTGTAAAATAAAATAACCATACTTCAGTTGTAAAAATATTTAAACAAATTGAGTTGCTGTCTTGTCAAATCACAATCTTTTCAACTGAACTGGGGACATTCACTTTAGGAGTGAGTGAGCCATCTGTTTATAACTGCTTCTGCGTGATGTGTTGTGACTGAAATATAGGCTAAATTATAATTCAGACAAAGATGTATTTAGAGTTGCATTTTGTGGTTTTAATTTGTATGAAAACACAGGCAGTGATTAATATCAACCTCTGCGTATACAGATTATTTCACTCTAGAAAAATCACAGTAAGAGCTGAGTGATATGACACGATGCATAAACGTGCATTAAACACTCATTCAATAGTACATATTCGGGCTGCACATTGTATCGTTTTAGCATAGATATCGCAATGTGATCATTTGCAATGTCAAGTCTGGATTATAATTGATCATTTGTGAGGGTTTTAAAAGCATTCAGGCATAAGAAATTGAAGTGTTTTTAGCTTTGAAAAATGAATAACAATAAATTCTATTGAATTGTTTATAATACGAAGACTATGCAGATTTTTTTTACATTTGATTATTTAATTATTGTATACCTGAATACAGTTTGAATCCTCAGAAAACAATAATACGCTTTTTATATAATTTGTATCTTTTTTTTATTGATTTTATCAATGCTTGTAGATTGTTTCTTATATTTTATGTATAAGCCAGGGTTTCCGCGGGGTCTTAAAGTCTTAAAAAGTAAAAATTAAAAAATCTAAATTTAAAGTCTTAAATTCGCTGTTCTAGGTCTTAAATATTTTTGCAGTTCTTATTTTTCTGATGTCCATGTAACGCTACATCTAATGCTCATTTAAATTCTTTTTTGTTGTTGTTGCTTGGTTTTTGTGGTGCTGTAGTCCTTTACTTCACTAGTCCTAATGTAATTTGCGGTATTACAACTACAAATGAGACCAGCATGCAATAGCCAATCAGCTTTCGGTTATTGGGCCCAGTGCGCGCGACAAATGTGACGTCATCGATGTGTTTGCGGAGGTTCTCTTTCGGTGCGGGCAACATAATTTTGGCTGGCAGAGTGAACTGATTTCGGGTAAACAGTTCGCACGGCACCACGTTTGATTTGAGTTGAATATGAAACACTTTGAAGAGATTTTGTCTGAAACAGGTACGCCTGTACAGATATCTTTATGACCCGCCCATGCGTGAACATCATAGAGATAACCAGATGACCAATAAATATTGGCTAGAAGTTGCAACAGGCGTGGAAAAGGAGGAAAGTTTTTGTAAAAGTTTGGAAAAACCTGAGGGATAAGTTTGTTAAAACAAAAAAAAGATGCCATGACAAAAGTAGAGACCCGTGTGGTTAATAGCTACAAACTAAAATTAAGTGACAAATTATGTCTTTGATAACTGGAAAAGAATATATGAACCTATCAGTTTACAATATACTGATGCCCAAATTCTGCACTTTATTGGTGATAATGGTCACAAATGTTGGACCATTATTGGCTTTTTACCCTTTATAGGATAGAAACTAGCCAGACAGTAATGTGTGAATTGTTGAGTGGACAAAAATAAAAAAAAATAAAAACAGTATTTTTAGTAAGTTTTTTTTTTTTTTGCTTTTATTCTTACCATAATAAAAAATATAATTGCAGAGCAACCCATTTTCTCTTGTTATTGATATTTAACTTTAATAGGTAGAACTGTCCGAGATATGAACAAAAGCAAGTGATGCATCAAAGTTTGATTTAAGAAGTCTTGAATGGTTATAAAAATCTTTATAATCATTAGAATCAATTATAAAAATAATAGAAAAATAATTAGTTTTAAAATCTTGAACGATATTAATGATATGACAGAGTTCCGGAAACGTACTACATCTCTGTTTATCCGTCTGACTTTATGGTGGGTTTCTTTTGACCGGCCCCTGTCCTTTTGAAGAATATCACAACGGTGAATGCATGAAGTATAAAAGCCTCGTCCGTTTCATGAAGTGTGCGCACAGTCAGCGGAGGTGCGCGATGTGGTGCCAGCGAAAGTATAAATCAGCCTTAAGATGTTTTTTTTTTTTTTGGAGTTCAATGGTCCATCTAACCTGTTTTTAGTACTGTTCAATTTAAATACATTTATTTTACCACTAATTTTGTGATTTTTGCATTTTCTCTCGCATGTTTTTGATATTGTGATATACAGTTGAAGTCAGAATCATTAGCCACCCCCCCCCCCCCCCCTTTTTTTTTTTTTCCTTTTTTAAATATTTCCCAAATTATGTTTAACAGAGCAAGGAAATTTTCACAGTATGTCTGATACTATTTTTTCTTCTGGAGAAAGTCTTATTTGTTTTATTTCGGCTAGAATGAAAGCAGTTTTTAATTTTTTTAGAACCATTTTAGGGTCAAAATTATTAGCCCTATTTTATTAGACAAAATTTAAGCTATTTCTTTTATCAATAGTCTACAGAACAAACCATCGTAATGCAATAACTTGCCTAATTGCCCTAACCTGCCTGGTTAACCTAAATACCCTAGTTAAGCATTTAAATGTCACTTTAAGCTGTGTAGAAGTGTCTTGAAAAATATCTAGTCAAATATTATTTACTGTCATCATGGCAAAGATAAAATAAATCAGTTATTAGAAATGAGTTATTAAAACTATTATGTTTAGAAATGTGTTGAAAAAATCTCCTCTCTGTTAAACAGAAATTGGGGGAAAAAATAAACAGTGGGCCAAAAATTCTGGGGGGCTAATAATTCTGACTTCAACTGTAGGTCTTAAATTTAATACTTAATGGTCTTAAAGATCTTAAAAAGTCTTAAATTTGACATTATGATATCTGCAGAAACCCTGACATGCATTCCCCTACAGAATCATCCCAATCAATCTAAAACGATAAATTATTTCCAAATAGTTTTTCCAACACATCTAGTGAAATTGTATTCATATCACAATATATATCACAGAATGAAAAATTTTTACAATGTTAGATTTTCCCAATATCGTGCAGCCCTAATACCCATGTTTGTTTCCTTATTGCAAACAAACAATAAACATGTTAAACTAACAAAAGACACATTTAAATAGACTGTATGCTTTTTCAGGGGGCACTGAATTATTTATAATCCATCTGTCCTGAATTTTGCTGTTAATGAATAAAATGCTGTTGCGTTAACTAAGCCCAGATGACCTGATACTTCTCCTGTTTTCAGTATAAGAGTCCCTCATGCATAGGAAATAAAATAAGCTGTGTTATACTTTGAAAAAGTAGAAAATTGCTAATTGTTGTAATTTCACTAGGAAACATTGTGGCCAATCAAATGCTGCCTGGAGCATGCATGTTAATGATCTGTGTGTGGATTATCACACTGTTTTGTTGTGATTGACTTGAGTTTCACTGGGATTTTACACTGACGCTGACATCTCATTTACATGAGAACAAGGAAACAGTGGTGTTTGAGGCTCACAGTATGTCATTTCCATGTACTGATATCTTATCATTGAGCTATGCCACTCAGTTTTTAATCCTCTCACACTTTTTAAAAACACACTATTTACAACGACATATGCCTTGGCAATAACCTGGTACTGTGGTAGGTAATGTGTGTTTTTTACTGAAATCTGGTACTTATATTTTCTGGGTAAAGAAATTTCATGTCTTTCTTTAAAGCGATATTTGCACATATTTATTGTCACATGACTTATGTATAGTTTACCCTAAAATGAAAGTTTTATATACCGTTTGTGACAGTAAAAATGTACATCTCAGAGCTAGTCCTCATGTAAACACAAGCACAAAAACTTAATGAAAAAATAGTTGAAGTTGTTTACATGCCAAACACCATTGTTTTTTTCCACCGAATGTTCACCAGGTAATTACCTGAACGCCTGAGGCTTTAACATGAGAGCTGATGCTGGTCTCTTCACCTTTGCATTTGCAAACCAATTGCAGTTACTTCTATTTTAGTACTTAATCATGCAAACCTACTGTACATACAGTAAGTGTCATTTGTTTTAAGGCACAGTTAGTCCAAATAGGTCAATTCTGTCATCATTTGCCCATTTATGTTGTTTCAGACTTCTCTTTGAAATAGAGTTTTTGACAAACATGTTTGCAGCCAAAAGATATTAAGCAAACTGTTTAGTAAATTATAATTTTTTTTATTTGGCATGTTTTGTAAGGAATATATTTATTAGCCTTAAACTGAAATGGCTTTAATTAAAAATGCAAATGTGAACATTTTAAGTTCCAGGTTTAAAGGAATAGTTCACCCAAAAATTGAATTACCTCTTTTTTTATTTATTTATTTTTCCCCCTTTACTTTCACCAATTGTTAAGTTTATTCCTCGCCGCTGTCATCACTGGCTTGCATGGTTCGGGCTTGTGGAGCTGTGCATCGATGGATTTGCTCTTCAGTGTTTGAACTCTCAGCAGTGAAAATTAAACCACACTGAACTGAGCTAAACTGAACTTCAACTCTGAAAACTGGACTGACACAGTTTCAATTTACTAGAACTTCTATGTTAAGCTGCTTTGACACAATCTACATTGTAAAAGTGCTATAAAAATAAAGATGAATTGAATTGAATGTTATTCTCACACTCAAACCAACCTCTGTGTATATGACTTTCTTCCGTCAGATGAACACAGAGTAGTTTTCATTTTTATCATCGCTCTTCTATGTTGTTGTGTAGTGACCCTTTTTTGAAGCTTTCAAAAGTTCATAAATCCATCATAAAACTAACTCGCACACTGCCAGGGGGTTAACGCATGTCTTATGAAGCAGATTGATGTGTTTTTGACATATGACAAATGACTTAAGACGCATTCATAACGTAATGTTCCAGCAAATGAGAGTAGAAAAATGAAGATAAATAACTAACTGTCAGTGAACAAGAATTTAAATGTCGGAGGATTTGATTGTAAGAAAAAAAGAGGTTGACTTTTTTTTATTTTTTTTTACAGCCATAATATTCAAACCAGGCTCATTCTGAAAATGTACCCCTATATACATTTCTGGAGAGCGCCGAATACGTCCTAGGAGATACTTTTTTTTTTGCTGTTTTTGTTTTCACGAATCCACCAAAGGCAGCTGTGTACGCTTTTTCTGATCTCAAATTTCTCTCGCGAGTGCCATTTGCGCCAGCTGTTCTCATGTAAATCCACCAGAGGTTGCTGTCCATTGGCTGACTGACAGACCAATCGACTGACCCACCCTCCTCCTTCCCTAAACCCAACCAGTAGTGTTTTCAAAAGCACAGATTGACCCGCGCCAACCCACTTCTCCAAACCCAACCGACTGTTTTAAAAAGAAAAGCTCTAGCCTGATTTTGCCACATTTTCAGATTTTACCACATTCTCACCCTGTTATTTACTTGTTTATTGTATTTTTTGGCTTCTGTTTTTGTCTTACCTGCTTTCTGTATCCGTTCTTCGCCGGACTTGATCCCCATAATTGTGGTCAACTCCTCTCTGCGTCTTAAGTCTGCCGACGTACATGGCGAGCTACTGAACAAACTGTTAAAAGCGGGAAAGCCGTTTATACGGAGGTAATCGGTCAGCTGGTAAGCGCAAAAAGGAACGGTGTCATATCGTCGAAAGACGAAATGCAGCCATACGTATTTGCTACATAATTTGCGATCTCCAGAAATTTATATAGGGCTGTTTTTAGAATGAGCCTATCTTGGCCATATTTGTTTGAACCACCATCATCATCATCATCAGAGGTCAGCCAAAAAATTGCCAAGAATGCAGATTTTGAGTGAATTTGAGTTAATTAAAAATGTGAGAGTTTTGTTACAAAAAACCCTTGATCGCTTCACAAGACGTATGTTAACCCCCCTGGTGATGTATGGGGTAGTGTTACGATGCATCAATGAGCTTTTGGAAGCTTTAAAAATGGGTGACTACCCAACAGCATTATACAGCATTGAAGAGTCTGGATAAAGTTTAAAACTACTTCATCTGTGTTCGAAGAAAGGCAAATACATCAATGTAACCAAGAAAAATACAAATATAAATAAATTAAAATTGCAGTGTTTATTTTTTATTTTTTTTTATTATTTACAGTGTTTTTATTTTGCTAGTGCACTTTAAAAACCCATGCAAGTTAATCCACTGAAGAAATCTGTTCGTTTTGGTAATCTTCAATCAAAGTCTGATCATTTTCTTCTACGTTTTGAGGGGCAGTCCTTCTCTAATGACATCAGTTTGTTGGCTTCAGCCACAATATTCCTAACCACGCCCCTCTTACATTAGTTTGCTATGAGGGAATGATGCTCAATTAAAGCCCCGCCCCCTACTCAATATTCTGTATCAGTTGGAAGTACATCTACGTACTGAGTATGTCTCAGTAATTTTCAAGCAGACTTTAAGGAAAAGAAAATATCATTAGTGCAGTATAAAACTATTAATTCTATTGAAATTCCCCTTGTATTGATCAGAGGTTTGACTTTTATTTGTTTGTTTTTTTGTAGTTGATGAGTGAGAAGGTTGGAGGAGCAGAAGGAACCAAACTGGACGAGGACTTCAAAGATCTGGAGAGGGTAACACATGTTTTACATTTACATTGAGATGCCAATATTTGAGTCAAGACTTCATATTCTGACAGAAAGGTCAAAATAGCTTTTCTATAGGACCACACAACTGTGAATGATTGGCCAAGGAAACCTTTATTATGTAAAATAACTGTAACATGAACAAAACTATTACTATCTTTACTCAGAAATGCAATGACAACAGAATCATTTTGTGACTTGCAGTGCATCCGGAAAGTATTAATAGCGCTTCACTTTTTTCAAATTTTTTTATGTTACAGCCTTATTCCAAAATGGATTAAATTCATTTATTTCCTCAAAATAATGACAATGTGAAAAAAGAGTTTTTAAAATTGTTGCAAATTTATTAAAAATAAATAACCAGAAAAGTCACATGTACAGAAATATTCACAGCCTTTGGCGTGAAGCTCTAAATTGAGCTCAGGTACATTCTGTTTCCACTGAACATTTTTGAGATGTTTCAGCACCTAGGGCACCTAGGTTACCCCTTTTTCCAGATTTAATATAAGTCTTTTGTGTCCCCAGAATTTGTCTGTAAAGTTTCAGCTCAAAACACCCATCAGATTATTTATTAGAGCTTTCACTAGTTTGTATTTTTTAGCTCTCAACAGCTTTTTGCTGTTTTTGTGTTCTGGGCCTTTAAGGCTAGTTCTCCCCGCCCACCGTTCCCATGTGCCTGTCAGCGTGCCTCAGTCTTTGCCCTCGGCTGCCTCAGACAACTGACAGACATAAAGGAAGCTGATCTCACGTAATGTTTGTGAGGAAAAACTACAGTAAGAACTTTTTCAATGATTATTTGATGCATTTGTTGTGCACATACAGCACGCGCATTTACCTTTGCACTGTCTTTGCACGCAAATGTGACAGGATACAGGTTATTATTCACTGCTGTATGGATATCTGTTACGTTAATGTACTAAATAAACCTGATTTAACGTCCACAAACCGGGATTGAAGCATCTTCTTGTATAATTGTTCTGACACGCGGCTGTGGTGATGAAGTAAATCTGAAGTAAATCGCTGTAATTCATTACACACATGCACTGTTTTAAAAGATTTTAAACTTGTAAAACTCACTCTTGGTCACATTTGATGATGATTGATGATCCTAGCAAACTGAACAGACATTTTATTCCCGGTTGCTTTGCACACGACTTGTCTTGTTGATAGGATTATAAACGTTACTACGGAGACATGTTAAAACGCAGCTGTCAATCAATTTGATGGGTGGGGGGACCGCACTCCTACGTCAAGTTGCGGTCTGTCTCAAAACCGCTCCAGTTGGTCCTCCGTTTTTATGTTGTTAAACTGAAAAAAAAGGACTGAGTGTGTTTATATCACCCCAATATGACGGTCTTTACACTATACCTACACATATGTCTGTCCAAACAGCTTGAAAAGTAGATTTTTTCACCATAGGTGCCCTTTAATTGAAGGTCACCTGTGATGAATTCAGTTGATTGGACATGATTTGAAAAGCCATACACCGGTCTATATAAGGTCCCAGGGTTGACAGTGCATGTCAAAGCACAAACCAAGCATGAAGACAAAGGAATTGTCTGTAGACCTCTGAGACAGGATTGTCTCGAGGCACAAGGCTGGGGAAGGTTACAGAAAAATTTCTGCTGCTCTGAAAGTTCCAATGAGCACAGTGACTCTTCCTAGAGCTGGCCGGCCATCTAAGCTGAGTGATCAGGGGAGAAGGGCCTTAGTCAGGGAGGTAATCAATAACCCGATGGTCTTCTGTGGAGAGAGGAGAACCTTACAGGTCAACCATCTGTGCAGCAATCCACCAATCAGGCCTGTATGGTAGAGTGGCCAGATGGAAGCCACTCCCTGCCTAGAATTACCCAAAAGGCATCTAAAGGACTCTCAGACCATAAGAAACAAAATTCTCTGGTGGAGTGGCTTCACAACAACTCGGTGAATGTCCTTAAGTGGCCCAGCCAGAGCCCAGATCCAAATCCTATTGAACATCTCTGGAGAGAACATCTCTGCAAATGGCTGTACACTGTCGCTTCCCATCCAACCTGATAGAGATTGAGAGGTACTGCAAAGAGGAATGGGCAAAAATTCCCAAAGACAGGTGTGCCAAGCTTGTGGCATCATATTCAAAAAGACTTGAGGCTGTAATTGCTGCCAAAGGTGCATCAACAAAGTATTGAGTAAAGGCTGTGGATACTGATGTACATGTGATTTTTCAGGTTTTTTATTTTAAATAAATTTGCAACAATTTCAAAAACTCTTTTTTCACATTGTCATTATGGGGTATTGTGTGTAGAATTTTGAGGAAATAAATGAATTTAATACGTTTTAGAATAAGGCTGTAACATAAAAAATGTGGAAAAAGCGAAGTGCTATGAATACTTTCCAGATGCACTGTATGTAATGTTCTGGAATGGGGTCTTTTAAATATAATGTTAAAGGGATAGTTCGCACACACAAAAAAATCAGTTTAAAAAAGGATAAGATATATTGAAGAATAAGATATCTTGGATAATATGCACTGACAGGGTGAGATATTTTGAAGAATAATGGCAGCCACTGATTTCCATAATGTACTTTCCATTCCATTTCATCCTCAGAAATCAGGAAATCTTTCTTTAGTTGTAGTAACATATTAGTAGTTCTGCCTTTAATAGTATTGATAATAAAAGAAAAAGTCAACAGTGGTCAGTTCCGCTTTCGCCCACAGGAAACTCGTCAGTAATGTCAAACCAGAAGATCTAGAAGCAGTAAAAGAGCCCCACCCTACAATGACTATTTATACTGCTTTATAATGCATACCTAACATTTTTTAGAAAAGCTTTTAAAAAACATGAGCTCCACATTTCATCTATTAAATACTTGTTCTTTTTTGCGGTAGGACTCAAATGGTAATAATGCCCATTGATGTTTAGATAATAAATGGTATGCAGAGGTTATATAATATATGCAGCTATAGAAAATAATAACCATCTGAAAATTCAGTTTCTCTGGTTTCACTTAATTTATTAGGTGTGTGTGTGTTTGAGTAAAATGCTGATTTAAATTTTTTCCAGAAAATAACGATTATTCAGAAAGAAAAGCAAATGTTTTTATTTGTTGTGAATAAAAAATTGGGGTTATTTCACCAAATATTGTTTTTTAATAGGGAGAATGACCCAAGTAATTTAGCTCAAAAATATTACATTTTACTCGAAAGCATAATAATAAATTGTACATTCAGAAGCTTGTTTCAAAATAAATAAATAAAAATAAAGAGATGGAAATAAAATAAAATAAAAGAGAATTCATAAAAATAGATTAGTATGAAATCAAATATAGTATAATTCATTCAATCATTTTCTTTTCGGCTCTTTTCCCGTTTTACACAGCAGATGCCCTTTCAGCTGCAACCCAACACTGGGAAATTAATTATAAACTAATGTAAATAAAAGAATAAAATAAAATAAAACAACAATAAAATAAAAAAAGAATAAAATAAAATAAAAAATAAACATAAAATAAAAAAGAATGAAATTAAATAAAATAAAAAATCAAGTTAAAATAAAAAAAGAATCAAATGAAATTAAATAAAAAATGAAATTAAATAAAAACAAGAATGAAATTAAATGAAATTAAAAAAATTATGAAATTAGGTCAAATAAAGAATGAAATTAATTAAAATAAAAAATGAAATAAAATAAAAAAATTATTAAATGAAATAAAAAAAATAAAAAAATATTAAATTAAATAAATAAAAAAATTAAGTAAAATAAAAATTAAATTAAATGAAAAAGAATGAAATTAAATAAAAAATTCAATTAAATAGAAAAGAATGAATCCTAAATAAAATAAAAAGAATGAAATTAAATTAAATAAAAATAATAAAATAAAATAAAAAAGAATTAAATTAAATAATTTTCAAATTAAATTAAATAAAAATGGAATTAAATAAAGAATGAAATAAAATAAAAGAATTAAATGAAACGAAAAGAATGAAATAAAAAATAAAAAGGAATTAAATAAATTAAACAAATGAAATTAAATAAAATAAAAAAGAATGAAATAAAATTAAATTAAAAATAATTACATCAAATAAAATTAAGAATAATGAAATTAAAGGAAATAAAAAGAATAAAATTAAAAGAAATTAAATAAAAAATGAAATTAAATATTTTTTTGAAATTAAAATAAAAAATTAAATGATATAAAATAAAAAATAATGAAATTAAACAAAAATAAAAATGTAATAATCTAATTTAAGTATAAAATATATAAAAAAATAACAATTTAATTGAATATAGCAATTTAATTAAATAATGTTTAAAGTCTATTATTTACCAGTTTATCCTAATATAGTATCATATTTGTTTTTTTATTTAGCTCTAATATCATATTTTCTGTACTCTCTTTACAGTAATAGGTCTTTGGATTTGACTAGTTTATTAATAGATACACAGCAGCACATTTTTTGCATTATTTTCAGTGGTAAACCACAGGAAACTTATATGACTTTCAGTGATCTTCCTGGATGGCTGTTGTTTTAGTGGGTGTGACGGTTTCTAATTGTTTCAGCTCGATCTTTGTCTGAGCTGTAGATGTAGAGGTCAAAGAGTGCCTCTGTTGACAGAGTGATGTAAAAATACACACCTATTCTCTGACATTTGTGCTTCACAGAAAGCTGACATCACCAGTAAAGCCATATCAGATGTGCTCTGCAAAACTACTGAATACCTGCAGCCAAATCCAGGTGAAAACGGGACTAAAAATTCCCCATCTGTTAATATATACAGTCGAAGTCAAAATTATTAGCCCTCCTGTGAATTTGTTTTTTATTTTTCAAATTTTTCCCAAATGATGTTTAACAGAGCAAGTAATTTTTCACAGTATTTCCTATAATATTTTTTCTTCTGGAGAAAGTCTTATTTGTTTTATTTCGGCTGGAATCAAAGTAGTTTTTAATTGTTTTAAAGCCATTTTAAGGTCATTATTAGCCCCCTTAAGCAATATATTTTTTCGATTGTCTACAGCAGAGGTTTTCAAACTTTTGGGACACACGCCCCCCCAAGATTGTCCAATTTCACTCACCCCCATCCCCCGTCCCCCTAGCCAAAATTATAATCCATGTGCAAACATCATTCACATATTACTGGCTGCGTTTAAATTGTGTAGCATTAATTACATTGAAACATAAATATACAGCTTGCCTGATTCAGTGTGATGGCTGAGCCTTTTTCCGTGATTAGATTACTGACGCGACTAACTGTAAATCATCTTCCACTGTCAATAATCGTGAGCCATAGTCTGCTTGCTTTTGATGTACGTACAGAAAATGCTGCTTCGCAAATCCAAGTTTGCAGAGCCCTGACAGTGTGGTTGAGTCTAACATTGAGTATGTTTACATGGGCAACAATACTTTTAATATGATTTTAATATGATTAAGACAATACTCTGATTAAGAGTCACCATGTAAACCGATTTTTGATTACCTTAATCCGACTAAAGGCATAACTGAACTAAACAGAAATGGAATTAAGACATGTGGAGTATGCATATACAGGGAGTGCAGAATTATTAGGCAAGTTGTATTTTTGAGGATTCATTTTATTATTGAACAACAACCATGTTCTCAATGAACCCAAAAAACTCATTAATATCAAAGCTGAATATTTTTGGAATTAGTTTTTAGTTTGTTTTTAGTTTTAGCTATTTAAGGAGGATATCTGTGTGTGCAGGTGACTATTACTGTGCAGAATTATTAGGCAACTTAACAAAAAAACAAATATATACCCATTTCAATGATTTATTTTCACCAGTGAAACCAATATAACATCTCAACATTCACAAATATACATTTCTGACATTCAAAAACAAAACAAAAACAAATCAGTGACCAATATAGCCACCTTTCTTTGCAAGGACACTCAAAAGCCTGCCATCCATGGATTCTGTCAGTGTTTTGATCTGTTCACCATCAACATTGCGTGCAGCAGCAACCACAGCCTCCCAGACACTGTTCAGAGAGGTGTACTGTTTCCCTCCTTGTAAATCTCACATTTGATGATGGACCGTAGGTTCACCCCTTCTTGCCAGCCACGATGTGGAGTACTTGGACGCGTGTGATGGAGCATTGTCCTGCATGAAAATCATGTTTTTCTTGAAGGATGCAGACTTCTTCCTGTACCACTGCTTGAATAAGGTGTCTTGCAGAAACTGGCAGTAGGACTGGGAGTTGAGCTTGACTCCATCCTCAACCCGAAAAGGCCCCACAAGCTCATCTTTGATACCAGCCCAAACCAGTACTCCACCTCCACCTTGCTGGCGTCTGAGTCGGACTGGAGCTCTCTGCCCTTTACCGATCCAGCCACGGGCCCATCAAGACTCACTCTCATTTCATTAGTCCATAAAACCTTAGAAAAATCAGTCTTGAGATATTTCTTGGCCCAGTTTTGACGTTTCAGCTTGTGTGTCTTGTTCAGTGGTGGTTGTTTTTCAACCTTTCTTACATTGGCCATGTCTCTGAGTATTGCACACCTTGTGCTTTTGGGCACTCCAGTGATGTTGCCGCTCTGAAATATGGCAAAACTGGTGGCAAGTGGCATCTTGGCAGCTGCACGCTTGACTTTTCTCAGTTCATGGTTCAGTTCTCAGTTTCTTTTGCGCCTTGGTTTTTCCACATGCTTCTTGCGACCCTGTTGACTATTTTGAATGAAACACTTGATCGTTAGATGATCACGCTTCAAAAGCTTGGCAATTTTAAGAGTGCTGCATCCCTCTGCAAGATATCTCACTATTTTTGACTTTTCGGACCCTGTCAAGTCCATCTTTTGACCCATTTTGGCAAAGGAAGTTGCCTAATAATTATGCACACCTGATATAGGGTGTTGATGTCATTAGACCACACCCCTTCTCATTACAGAGATGCACATCACCTAATATGCTTAATTGGTAGTAGGCTTTCGAGCCTATATAGCTTGGAGTAAGACAACATGCATAAAGAGGATGATGTCAAAATACTCATTTGCCTAATAATTCTGCACTCCCTGTATTAGTGGAATTATTGAAGTAAACACCGCAATCAAGCTATTACTGTCATGTAAGACTTTTCGCTGCATTTTACGACAAGATGCACACACAAGGCTGTCAGTAAAGGACCGCACAAACGCACATCACGAACAGTGTTGCCAGATTGGGCGGTTTTGAATTTGCATTTCGGCGGGTTTTGGATAGCTTTTGGGCTGGAATCAGTCAGCTACATCTGGCAACACTGATCACGAAATGCGGAAGTGTTTTCTTTATATTTGACATGCGCTATCAAATCCCATTAAAACATCTTCCACCATTCCTTACTAAATATTCGCATCTAATACCCCAGTTTGTCATGGGGGCATGAATGAAATATTCATGAGTAAAAGTGCCGAACTGCAGTTAAAGTAAAAAAATTAAAGATAAAACACCCGAAATGACATGAGACTCTGCAGGAAACGTGGATAGCCTGGTGATGCAACATTCAAAAAGCACTTCACGTAACACCTTAATTATATGATTGTCTTATTCAGATTAAGGCAAATAACTATTACTGATGTCCATGTAAAGGTAGTCTGTATGTCTTCAAAGTAAGTGAAAGATCCAGAAGGGCATCCTGCTGATTTGATTCAGAAAGGCACTTTTTTTGTCAGACCACTCACCGGATTGACTTTCATTCACCATCATTATTTTTAAAAAGCACCTGGTCCATTTTATTTGCATATATTTTACTCGAAAGCATAAACTCTACAGGTGCCTGTAAGTTAGCTAAGGAACTAACGTTAATCCGATTCACTCTTGTGAACGCATAAAAATTGTCATCATAATTTACTTGCGTGCACGCCTCAAGTTCTCGCTTAATAGGTGCTGGCGCCCCCCTGGTGGGGTGCGCCCCACAGTTTGAAAACCCCTGGTCTACAGAACAAAATGACTTGCCTAATTACCCTAATTAGCCTATTTAAACCTTTAAATTGCACTTTAAGGTGAACACTAGTGTCTAATTAAATAATCTAGTAAAATATTATTTACTGTCATCATGGCAAAGATAAATAAAATCAGTTAAACAGAAATTGGGGCGAAAAATATACAGGAGGGCTGATAATTCAAGAGGGATAATAATTCTGAATTCAATACTGTACTTTTGTTGTTATTTTTGTAAAAAATATCTAAACATTGTTAATTTAATTTACCTCAAGTACATAATATATAAATTAAATATATGAGAAATAAAGGCTTTTTTGCTGAAAAAGAGTGTGAAGAAATGTATCACGCTTCAAACCATCTTCCAAAAAATAAACTTGTTTGAAAAGGTTTTTTAAACCAACTACTGTATTTATGAATTATTTTTTTAATTACTTTTAATTAGGGTTGTCTCGATACTGGAATTCGGTACCAATCGATACTGAAGTTTTAAAATTGTCCATTTCCCGATAATATTTAAGTGCTGGTGAGCACGTTCTTAAACGGTTGATTTGCCGTTGTGTTCACATGCTCAACAGACGTGAAGGTCATCAGTTCACCACTGCTGTTTACTGACTGTAACCACAGATACAGGGACACTGGAGTGTTTCAAAGTCACATCAATCAGCTGGTTTGTCTATAAGCTGACATATGAGCGATCCGCTTATGAATCGTGGCTTTAAAACGCTCCAGTGTCTCAGAATCTGTGGTTACACTCAGTAAACAGCGGTGAGCTCTGTGAACTGATGACCTTCACGGCCAATCACAGTCTGTTGAGCATGTGAACACAACGGCAAATCAGCACCGTTTAAGAATGCACTCAAATGTTAGCGGAAAATGGACGTTTTTTTCATTTTAGTATCGATTGGTAATGTGTATTTTTTTTTTTTTTTTTGGATAGCTGTATTTAAATTTCCAGGTGTATTTGATTAGTACCAAATTCTAGTATCGTGCAACCCTACATTTAACTATATAACTATATACTGTATGAGGAGTTTTTTTTGCAAAAACATAGCTTGGTTTTTTTATATTTTCATACGTACAGTTGAAGTCAGAATTATTAGCCCCCTTTGAATTTTTTTCTTCTGGAAAAAGTCTTATTTGTTTTATTTCGGCTAGAATAAAAGCAGTTTTAAATGTTTTAAACACCATTTTAGGGACAAAATTATTAGCCTCTTTAAGCTATATTTTTTTTCGATAGTCTACAGAACAAACCATCATTATACAATAACTTGCCTAATTACCCTAACCTGCCTAGTTAACCTAATTAACCTAGTTAAGCCTTTAAATGTCACTTTAAGCTGTATAGAAGTGTCTTGAAAAATTTCTAGTAAAATATTATTTACTGTCATCATGGCAAAGATAAAACAAATCAGTTATTAGAGATGAGTTATTAAAACTATTATGTTTAGAAATGTGTTGAAAAAAATCTTCTCTCCGTTAAACAGAAATTGAGGAAAAAATAAACAAGCGGTCTAATAATTCAGGGGGGATAATAATTCTGACTTCAACTGTATATTTATTTATTGTGCATTGAGTTTATCATATTTTTGTTTCTCATAAGTTCTCATACAATATTAATAAAAAAAAAAATTATTAATGTGTTAATACTGAATCTTGTGTCTGAAGTAAGCTCTAAAGTAGGGCTGCACAATATTGGAAAAAACTGATATTGCAATATTTTATTTTTCTGCGATTAAATATTGCGATATAAATACAGTAAATACAGTTTTACTAGATAGTTGAATAGCACTATTTGACAATTTTAACATTATTCAGGTACAGAAATTGAATAATCACAATGAAAAAAAAAAGCATTTTTTTCTCTGCTTTGTTTCAGTTCTAGTCTAAATGTCTAAAAAAAATCTTAGATCAAGTAAAAATATAGTTTTGTTTTAAAATTCAGATGAAATAAGGCAAAATTAAGAGTTTTTCCTTTAAACAAGCTTAATTATCTGCCAGTGTGGTAAGTGAAATAATCTTGTTTTCGCTTTAAATGTAGATATTTGAACTAAAAGCAAAGACAAAAAACTTTTTTGTTGCATAAATCATTTAAATTCTGTATAAATACATTAATTAAATACAATTCTGTAGCTTCTGGTCAGCTATAATCCAGACTTAACATTGCAAATCTTTGCGACGTGACTATTGCAGATGCGCACATTGCAGTATCGATGCTGAAACTATATTTTGTGCAGCCCTACTCTAAATTATGTAAGATGCATGGTACAGCTTAAAAAAACAATGAATTGCAGAGTGCATTTGTGTTTATTTGTGTTTGTATGTGTGTGCATGTGTGTTGTACTGTAGCATCGAGAGCAAGGCTGACGATGGCGAACACCATGTCTAAGATGCGTGGTCAGGTGAAGAGTCTGGGTTACCCACAGGCAGAGAGCCTTCTGGGAGAATGCATGCTGAAATACGGCCGAGACATGGGAGAAGACACCAACTTCGGTAATTGGACCGAGTACTCTTTCTCAAGCACATTTACAAAAATAGAAACTGTAGAGTATTCAGTGTCCTCCAATAATATCTTTATTGTTTAACCATTATTGTATAACAAAATATGAACAATAAACCAGAAAATATTTTACGAAATAAGTCATATGAATTCTTACAAATTAGTCACTTTGTTTTCTGACAAAACATACAATTAATAGACCAATTACCAACCTATGTCACACATGACGTCACACGGGTCCCCGGTTGCAGAAAAAGACCGGCTGCTATAGCAAACATGTCGAGTTTTGTGGTAGGATGCCAAATTTGAATGCCACCTGCAGACGTCTTTGGCTAAAAGGGAGCTGAAAAAAGTGACGACCTAATTAGAAATGCTGGACTCTGCAGTTCTCATGTTATATCAGGTAAGTTCACGCTATGCTGAATCATATACATTACTCGTTTTTGATTACAGCAATGATTTCAGCAAAACAGTTACATATAGTTAATTAAACTGCGGACACTGAATGCTCAGAATGAAACGTGAAAGTGTAAGTTATTAAAGTAAAGTGGGTTTTATATTCACACATTCATTCAGTGACAACTTGTGACACACTCCCTATATTGTTTATCACGGCACTTTGAATATTCGGTCTGAAATAACCTGCAAGTGTGACTTGAAAACAACAAGAACACTGTTTATGCGAATCTGTTGCTAACTTTACTGAACTCACCCAGGCCTTGTATAACGTTAGCTCCGTCTTTTTTTCCTTGTCTTTGGCTCGGCAGAACCTCGGTTTTTAGCACTACATAGTTTTGAATCTGGTAATCAGGGTACATTATTTCTTGCACATGATGACACAGAACACAATTGATGGCATCCATACACTTGTAGGGCTTTAACTTCTCTCGTAAAATCCCTTGGAGCTTTAATGAGATTATATTTCGGGCTGGATGCTTGGTCATTTCGTTTTATTCAATATCCATTGGGAGTGTGCTATCGCAAATGGACCTGTCAGATGAACGCCGCTCACTTTAACGTTAATTTTGCCGAATAACTTTGCTTATCACTGGATGACAAGCTGCTATAATACACTAAGTATTATGTAAATAATATATATAATATGCAATCAATCTAACTTATTTCTAAGACAACAACAAACTCTGTACCGCATCGGATGTCATTCCCTCGCTGTAAATGCTAGCGCTCCCGGTTTTTTTCTGCCACCTCCCTGCGTGCGCATCCTGAATGTTTACAAACATGGTAATTGGTCTATACTTTCCTGGTGAGATCAAGGTAAATACTTCCAACTGATTTTTGAATTATTAAATTTTTTAATTAATACCCTTAGGGTGGACATCTTTAATGTGTTTTCTGTTTTCTTATAGCCACTTCCTATTATGTGAAGCTCCGTATCCTTTTACTTTAAAAGTTTTCAGGTTTTCCTCATTGTGATGGTTGACTGAATGAGTTTGGCCTGTGTGTTTCCTCATGTTTTTAACAAGAGGTCATGCTTGAACAATTTCCTCTTCCTGCTCACCAGGTGTACTAAAGAAATAGGAATATCAATGGGAATATACTTAAAAAATAAATAGCTTGTTTGAATTCGTAGGCGTGCCAATAACTGTTTGTTCATGATAAGACTCATGATATTTACTTTTCTGTAAGTATATTGAGTAATAGATCAAGGGCCCTATTTTAACAATCTAGGCGCAAAGTCCAGGGAGCAAAAGCATTAAGGGTGTGTCAGAATCCACTTTTGCTATTTTATTCTCTTAATGAGTTATGGGTGTGTTTTGAGAATAAACCAATCAGAGTCTCATCTCCCATTACCTTTAAGAGTCAGTTGCATTGTGTTATAGGGCATTTGCTATTTACATGGTGGACTTTATAAGTGGAATAACTGAACACTTCACTAGTGAGAAAACAGTTAAACAGACCATCTGCAGAGTGAGAATGAGAGAACGAGCCTCCTCATTCTTTACTTTCACTTTCACTCTCGTGGACAAGGAAACGTATGGACGCACAGACATCCATTAGCCTACATAATTATTTAGTTTGTTATACGCAAAGATTTGTTTCAAAACTATTTCTAAATTCAGTTCTAATTTCCAGCAAATGAATAAATGAACAATAATAATGAAGTGTGGTCAAAAAACTGAGTTATATCCAAATACACATGCTATGCTTCATATGGTCTAAAAGCTGGCAGGTGAGCAAATCTAAGCTTGTTTTTAATAAAACAAATATAAATATGCATATAATAAATAATACTGCTAATAATAATAACATTATACAAAAGCAATTTGTCATGAATTAACTGAAAAAGCCCCCCGAGATGAAGAAGGCATGAAAGCAGTGGTTTTTAAATTTATGTAGAAAGTAATAATTTCTGTAATATTTTATTCCATTAATTCTTTTTTTTTTTTTGTAAAGATATTTGCTTATTACTCTACATCCTGTGTGTATTAAGCAATGTTTAAGCGAGGCGCACAACTAACGCTCTCTGCGCTGGACTTTAGACCTCCTCTTAGCTGGTCTATTGAACAGTCTATTTTAGTTTCTCAAAATAGCAACACGCCAGCAATGCGCCTTAACACACCTCCTTTTTTAGACCAGAATGCCTGTGGGATCACATATGAGCGCAAATGCATTTGCTATTTAAACAGCAGGGTGAAAAACGTCAAAACGACATTTGCGTCCAGCTGAAACTAGCAAGCAACATTTGCGTCGCGCCTTGCGCCGCATTGCGCCGGGTGTATGATAGGGCCCCAAGACTTCTATGTCAATATTATAAACACTGTATTCCATATGCACCTAAAGTATAAAATATCATACATACTGTAACACTTAAAAGCACACAAAAGTCAAACAGCTAAACCTGAAAAAGAGGTCTAGTCATTCTCATCTTGAGATTAGAGATCTGGCATATGCAGCAGGTAAAATAAGTATTGAACATGTCAACATTTTACTTTTTCAATACCAAAAAAGGATTTCTAAAAGTGCTGTTCACTTGAAATTTTCACCAGATGTCAGTAACAATCAAAGTAATCCATATATACAAAGAAAACAAAACTAATTAGTTTAGAAATGAAGTTATGTGTAACAAAATGATGCAGGCCAAAAGTATTGAACACATGAAGAAAGGAAGGTGTAAAAAGACATGGAAAGCCCAGACAGCAGCTGAATCCGCCTGGATGCTTTGTGTGTCTGTGTCTGTGTGAGAGAGAAAGTGTGATTCTGTGTGTTGCTTGTTTGTCCCTCGCAGACAACCCAAAACGCTGCCAAGGAACTCTCGATTGGTTTCAGAAGAGAAAATAAAGCTGCTAGAATGGCCCAGGCAATCCCCTGACCTGAAACCAATAGAATATTCGAACCAAAGATCAGAGTTGTTAGATGACAGCCACAGAACCGTCAAGATTTTTCTGTTGTGAAAAAAAATAAACCTGAGCAACGCATGATGCTCCATTCTCCATAGAAGAAAATACAAAGGGCCCTATCATACACCCGGCGCAAGGCGCGATGCAATTGTTGCTTGCTAGTTTCAGCTCGACGCAAGAGTGTGTACGACACGTTTACTTATCCACGAGAGTGAAAGTAAAGAAGGAGGAGGCTCATTCTCTCATTCTTGCGCTGTAGATGCTCTGTTTAACTGTTTTCTCGCTAGTGAAGCATTCAGTTTTTCCACTTACAAAGTCAGCAAAGTAAATAGCAAATGCACTATGGCTCGACACAACTGACTCTTAAAAGGAATGGGAGATGAGACTCTGATTGGTTTATTCTCAAAATACACCTGTAACTCATTAAGAGAATAAGCTCAACCCTGTTAGACCATGCGCCGCAGCGCAAAGCGGAATTTTCCGTCCTTAAAATAGCAAAAGTGTATTCTGACACGCCTTTAATACTTTTGCGCCCTGCGCTTTGGACTTTGCACCTAGATCGTTAAAATAAGGCCCAAAGTGTTAAATACATTTCAGTATTTCAGTGGTTTCCCCTTCTGTCATTTCATTGTTATTGCACAACTTATTTTTCTGAAATACATTTTTATTTTGGTTTATTTGTATGTTTGGAGTGTTTGAGTTTTTAGCAAAATCTGGGTCAATTTCATGTCAATAGCTCATTTAGAAAATTCAAGATGTGTTTAATACTGCATGTATGTAATGATGACATTATTTTTATACAACTATTATTTTGAAGTGATATTTTTGTTAATGTTCTGCACTGTATTGCCAGGCGGTGCTTTAGTGGAGATGGGGGAGGCCATGAAGAGACTGGCAGAAGTTAAGGACTCTCTAGACATTGACGTCAAGCAGAACTTCATCGACCCCTTTCCAAACGATAGTCGACAAGGACCTGAAAGACATACAGGTGGAAAAACTGGAATCAATTGCACTCTGAATTATCAAATAAGTGTTTATTGATTAAATCTTCAGTCTTATAAGCAAATATCTTTATTGGTTTGAATGGTATTCAATGTAAATGTCATGTATTTGTAAAAAATACAAATGATTTTGGAGCTGACCATTTTTATAATTTATAATAATAGTTTTGGAATTATAGTTTATGATAACATTTTTATAATTTATTACAAATGCAAAATAACAAATTTAAAATTGGCAAATTATAATTATTAATATATAATGATATAGTTATTATATGTTGTTGTTATTATTAGTAATATTAGTATTAATATTATTAGTATTAGTAGTAGTATTATTAGTAGTAGTATCAGTATTAGTAGTATTAGTACTAGTAGTATTAGTGTTAAGTATTAGTGTTATTAGTAGTAGTTTTAGTATTATTAGTATTAGTATTAGTTGTATTAGTAGTATCAGTATTATTAGTACTAGTAGTATTAGTAGTAGTTTTATTATTATTATTAGTATCAGTATTATTATTAGTAGTTGTTGTTGTATTAGTAGTATTATTAGAAGTAGTATTATTAGTAGTATCAGTATTATTAGTATTAGTAGTAGTATTAGTTGTATTAGTAGGTTTAGTATTATTATTAGTTGTATTAGTAGAATTATTAGTAGTATTAGTTGTATTAGTAGTATTATTAGTAGTATCAATATTATTATTATTATTATTAGTAGTAGTAGTAGTAGTTGTATTAGTAGTATTATTAGTTGTATTAGTTGTATTATTAGTTGTATTATTAGTTGTATTAGTAGTATTATTAGTAGTATTTTTAGTAGTAGTATCAGTATTATTATTGTGTATTAAAATCTGTTTTAAGGTACTCTTAAAATCCTCTTATAATAATAATGATAATAACTTGATGTATTTATACATTTTAATAGTATATATTTTTCTTGTAGTTGTCAGTATAAATTTAGATATTTTTTTTTTTATCTAAAGTGACATACAATTAAATATAATAAAAGCATTTGCGATATGCAGATGTCGTAACAAGTCTTGGTTAGTTTAGTAGTGAGTGAGATTTTTTATTTTTTTTAAATAGCCAAGCAGGATAAATGTATAGATAAAAGATAAATATGGAGTGCTGTTGTTAAATGTTGGCAAAAAAAGATGCGTTCATCTCTTCATACTTGAGAGAGACTCTGTGTTTGCACTAGCCCTGTTGGTGATTATTATAATAATAATAATAAGATTTTCTGTTTCATTCCTCAGCATCACCTGAAGAAACTGGAGGGCCGTCGACTGGATTATGACTACAAGAAGAAGCGTCAGGGGAAGATTGCTGATGAGGAGCTCCGGATGGCGATGGAGAAGTTTGAGGAGTCCAGAGACGCAGCAGAAACCAGCATGCAGAACCTGCTGGATACTGACGTAAGCTCAACTCATCCTATCACTGAGTCAAATCTATTGATATAGGATAGGTATTGATATATGGATCTTATCCATGGATCGGTGATGGCATAATTTGATGTTGTTACAAACTGATTTAGTAAAAATCACCTGCTAAAATAGCTTTTCCAAATTTCAATTCAATTCATGTTTATTTATATAGCGCTTTTCACAATGTAGATTGTGTCAAAGCAGCTTAACATAGTTCTAGTAAAGTCCAGATTTCAGAGTTGAAGTTCAGTTTGGTTTAGTTCAGTGTGGTTTAAATTTCACTGCTGAAAGTCCAAAGACTTAAAAGCAAATCCACTGAAGCGTAGCTCCACAAGTACCAATCCAATCAAGCCTGTGGCGACAGTGTGAATTATATTAAATAAAAAATGTCGATGGCCGATAGACATCACAATGATGAGCTGGCATCGCTGATCCTCCGCCCCGCCCCCGTCGCAATCCTACTCGTAAATACACACTCAGGCCCTGTATACACTAATACAGCTGAGTTTTAAAATGGCAAAATGGCATTTTAGAATGAAAATGACCCACGTCCACACTGGTGTTTCATTTAGCATTTCTGAACAGCCCTCCGTCTACTGAAAACGCACATCACGTGACCACACACAGCAACAGACACACACACACACACTGTCATGCGCTCATCTGAGCTCCAGAGAACAATGTACGTTGGACAGTTTATCAAGGATGTATAGCTGGATCGTGTCTCACTATAGTTGTTAAATGTGATATTTAATTAATCTTGTCTCTATCCAGGGCTTAATTTGTGCCGGAACACGCCGGATCCGGATATGGCACCGCTGAAATCTGATCCGGCACCTCCTTTTACCGATCTACCTTGTCAACCACCCTCCTTCCCTGTCCGCTGTTCATTTTCACTTTCTTCCGCAACTCTCCAACTTTCTTCACTTTCGTCCGCGACACCCCAGCGCCGCTCACTTTCGTCTGCGAGACCCCCGCGCCGCTCACTTTTGTCCGCGACACCCCTCCGCCATCTACCGCACCAAACAAATGACTGACACGAATCACTCTGCCTAGACCCTACTCATGCCAGAGTCTCGCGGAAAAAGTGATTGACAGGTGGTAATTTGTGTGTAACTTATCTTTATTTATTTATGATTAGGTTATGGGTAAAACAAAGGCTTTCATCATTCACTGTGTATAAAAATATTGTGAGCTTTCCTTGCGTGAAGCGACATAGCCTGCAAACACAACTTGTGCAATCCGTTCTATTTGAAATGGACTGAACAAAAAGTGATGCTCGTGCACTCACAGTCCTGCTGCTTTCAAGAGCTCGAGATTTTTTTGTAAGCAGCAGTGGTTTCCGCTTTCATTTTAACCATTCTTTGAACAGATTATTAACAGGCCTAACAATAATAAACTAAACGTTTTTTATTTATGGTTTAATTATCATCCTCTACAATAACATTGCTTCAATAGGAGATTAACTTCCCATTTACGTATAGTTAACTGATGATCTGGGACCTTTAACCTGGACAGATTACTGTGCAAAATTTTAGATACATGAAAATAATTCTTTTTTAAAAATGTCATTTTGTTTAAAGAAAGATTTTGTTGAATAAAAAGCGCATGTATACAGCTATATTTTGCTTGTTTTTAATTATTTTATTAGTAATTTGTTTATTTAATTTTGGTGTGGCCAGAGAAAAATTTGGTAAATCCTTAATATTGGGCCTTGAAAAGTCATTTGAAATAAGAACTAATTGCAACGCAACATCGTAAAACCACAACCCATTTGCTCATGCTCATTGAGCAAGGTCACAAGACAAAAAAACGAACGAGGAGGCATGTGGACATAGCACAAAATCTAAATCAAGTCATTTTACCATGTCAAAGTCAAATTTTTTCTTATAAAATATATTTTCCCAACAACAAAATTGTGGCTAGTGAAAATGGCGAGAGGCTAGTAATGTTGAAAAACTACTAGCCACAGTGGCTGGTGATCAAAAAAGTTAATGTCAAGCCCTAAATATATATATATATATATATATATATATATATATATATATATATATATATATATATATATATATATATATATATATATATATATATATATATATATATATATATATATATATATATATATATTTTAGGGTCGGGCGATGTTGACCGATTTTGCATCGTACTATGACTAATGTGAAACATCGCGATGGAGCGATGGACGATGGCATCGTCGTCCTGGGTGGGGGTGGTTGTTGTTAAATATCAATTAATTCATAACAAATTAATTAATTATTGCCTACCGTTTTCACTACCTTACCCACATGGTCTTTGCTTTACCCATAACCAAACCATAAATAAATAAAGTTACACACAAATTACCACCTGTCAATCACTTTTTTTCCACGGGACTCTGGCATGAATAGGCAGAGTGATCTGTGTCTTTATAATGGCTTTTTCCCCACAGCTGGTGGAGGAGACGAGAGTTCGTTTGGAGTTCACTGTAATTTGTATTGTGATTGATGATAACTTCCTTATTTTATTATTATTATGAGGAAAAAATAACAAGTAATGATGCTAGGGCTCGACCGTTTTGGTGGCGTGTGCGCCCGAAATTTTATGCGACCTAAAATATATTTGGAAGCATTTGTGCATAAATTGCTGCCGTGCGACCTGTTTTCACTGCAAAATCCTCACCACATGCGCGGATTTAGGAGACATTTATGCAGAAAGCATCTTTGCGCCTAAAAACGCCAAACGCAGCGCTCAGAAACAGATTAAAACAGTTGTTATGCGATTGTGAACTTGCTGAAGTAAAAAAAGCCCGCAATGCTTGCCCCGTCTTTGTGCTCTTCTTATTGGCCCACTGCTCTAGAACTGAACGCGAATCGATTGGTTAATATCAGCTGTCAATCACTCAGTCAATGCCTTCTGCCTTCAGATGACAGGAGCTACAACCGCGCAAATGTGAAGCGTTGAAGATGAGAGAATGAAAATAACACAGACGGATTTTGTTTTAGAAATCCTAACGTTACTAATAATGGCACATCTTATTAGTGATCATGTGCTGAATGTTAATCCACCATTTACACTTTTCCAAGAGTGGATAAAAGACTTCCAGTGGCTTCAAGTCCACTATGAAAATAACTAAAGCCATTCACTGTAAAGTCTGTGGAACGGGGTTTGCAGGTAACAGCGTTTGCCACTGAATCTACACATTTTAAGCATGAGAGGTGCTGTATAATCCTTCATTTAATCCTCACGATGCTGTCAGTCGTGCAAGCGGCAGCTATATGTAACATTTAACACAGCTCATGAAAAGACCGTTATTGCTATTAAGATGACATGCAAATAATAAGTTATATATCAATATAAATTTGGGGCGGGGCGATGGATTGCGATGCCGGCTCAGCATCGTGAAGTTTATCAGCCATCGGCAATGAACGATAGGAACGTCATAACAAATTTGCATAATGCTAATCTATGATCTTCAAAAGGAAAAACTAAAGATTAGAGAAGACTGAATCCTTAAAAGAGCTATTTCAGACAATGCAAGAGAAGAACTGATGCTGTGATGTATATTATGGCAAACTAAAGCTGTTTTAGGGCGACACAGTGGCTCAGTGGTTAGCACTGCACACAGCAAGAAGATCGCTGGTTCGAGTCCCGGCTGGGTCAGTTGGCAATGTTCTTCCCGTGTTGGTGTGGGTTTCCCCCACAGTCCAAAGACATGCACTTAGTTGGCCGCAGTGTATGTGTGTGAATTTGTGTGTATGGGTGTTTCCCAGTACTGGGTTGCAGCTGGAAGGACATCCGCTGTGTAAAACATATGCTGGATAAGTTCATTCCGCTGTGGCGACTCCTGATGAATAAAGGGACTAAGCCAAAGGAAAATGAATGAGTAAAGCTGTTTTATTGGTTATGGATGCGTGTAAAGCTGTTACAGAAGACCTCCAAAAACCACGTTTTAGTAATAGCCCAGCTAGATGATGTGAGGAATCAGTCACGTCCATAACAGAAATTGTTACACAATAAAATGTAAAATCGCTGACCCCAAGTGATGCTTGCTTGAGAAAACGGCAGTAAAATCTAATCAAATCACCCCCAGTCTGAAAGTTTTTATGGTTCTAGAGCAGACGGACTCATATAATTATAATGTGTCTACAGTGATCCACATCAGTGAGTGCTGGAGATTTTCCAGACAGTCTGCTGAGCCAACACATTTACATCAGTCTGTTCTAGACTGCAGGCCACTCTCTGGAAACTTCTGATTGATCTTAATATCCTTGTAATTCAAGAAGGTTATTGATGATAGGTCACTAAATATATACTATAGTGTGTTAATATATAGCAGAAGTCAACTAGAAATTTGGTATAACCATTGCTATGCTGAAAGGATCTCACATTGGGATGGTAGTTTTGAGGGTGTAAGGTTTACTTTTACCAAAATCTTGAGGCACTAATACGTTTTGCACAATTGAAACATTGAAATTGATTTTTAGCTATAATTTAAACTGACAAACATTGGGTCCCACTTTATATTGTCGCTTATACCTGTGAACTTACATGGTAATTAGATGTGTAAGTAGTATGTAACTACAGTGTATGTACACACTGGTACAGAGTATTTACTTGTGTATACTGGTGTAACTACACTCATGTAACAACCCACTGAATAGTATGTGTAAGTACAAATGTGTAACAGGACATTGGTAACAACCCTAGGAAAGTACACATCTGTAACAAGAATTATGTAAGTGCATTGTGTAACAACAATATGTACTTGCAGATGTTTTCCCACTTCCACACCTGTTTGCAGATCATGTACTTGTGAACACTGTATGGCTGCATTAGAAGGTTTCACCTTGTGATACCAGTGTACTTGCATGGTAAATCCACAGGATCCACTCAATATAAAGTGTAAAATGGTCACAAATTACTGTTCATACATTCATTCATTTTCTTTTCGGCTTAGATGGGTTGCAGCTGGAAGGGCATTCACTGTGTAAAACATATGCTGGATAAGTTGGCGGTTCATTCCGCTGTGGCAACCCCAGATTAATAAAGGGACTAGGCCGAAACGAAAATGAATTTTATTTTAAACTTTATATTGTGGACTGTTCCTGTGGAGTTACCATGTAACTACACTGTTATTAAAGTGTTGCATAGAAGATATTTCTACAAGTTACACAGTAATTTGTGACCATTTTACACTTTATATTAAGTGGACAGTTCCTGTGGAGTTACCATGTAAGTACACTGGTATCACAAGGTGAAACCTTCTAATGCAGCATTAGTTCTGCCATACAGTGTTCACAAGTACATGATCTGCAAACAGGTGTGGAAGTGGGAAAACATCTGCAAGTACATATTGTTGTTACACAATGCACTTACATAATTCTTGTTACAGATGTGTACTTTCCTACTGTTGTTACCAATGTCCTGTTACACATTTGTACTTACACATACTATTCAGTGGGTTGTTACATGAGTGTAGTTACAACAGTAATACAAAAGTAAATACTATGTAAACCTGTGTACATACACTGTAGTTACATACTACTTACACATCTAATTACCATGTAAGTTCACAGGTATAAGCGACACTTAATATAAAGTGGGACCCAAGAGGGTCTAAGAGCAATGTTAGTTTCACCAGTTTTACCATCCAAAATGTTTATGTAAAGTTCAATATATGACATAACATGGCATTATCATTAATATAGTATGGTATGTACATTTATGAATATTTTCTTTGTTCCTAGCTTTATTTTTTAACATGTATAAATAGTTTTTTGTTTGTTTGTGTGTTTTTTATTTTATTTTAGTTATAGAGTCAGAGTAATTCTAAGGCATTGGAAAACTCCTAACACTCCTGAGCTAAAGGAGTGGGTCTACATAATCAATTAGAACATCCTGAGCGTATGAGCGTGTGCTTTATGAAATGCACAGTAAGGATAAAACTTCTGGTTGTATCCGACATTTCTCACAATTTTATTTTTTAATTTTTTTATTATCTTTTTATCTTATATTTTGGTTTTATGTGTAATAGGCCCACATATACACTCACCTGCCACTTTGTTAGGTACACCTTTTATTTTTTTGATTCATAGTTGGTGTGTGTATGCACGTTTGTATGTTTATACAGTATATCTACACTCACCGGCCACTTTATTAGGTACACTAATCACATGGCAGCAACTCAATGCATTTAGGCATGTAGACATGGTCAAGACGATCTGCTGCAGTTCAAACCGATCATCAGAATATGAAAGAAAGATGATTTAAGACTTTGAACTAGGCTTGCACGATACTGGAATTCGGTACCAGTTGTTGAAAAAATAATAAATGAGTGAGAGAACCCAGTCCAGGAGATTCGAACAAGCAGAAGAATATCTTTGAGACGTGTTGGTTAATCTGCAGTCATACAGCCTCTTCAAGAAGTCCACGAGTCTGCAAGAACCTACTGGAGTCTCTTAAAGGGTGTGCAGTCTGCAAGTTTTATCACAAATCTGTAAGCAAACCTAAAGTGAGTCTATAATATGTTTTTAGGAGGAGGGGAGTGGCTAGGTGGAGACGTAGAAAACGGGCATGACAAGTTTAGTTGAAGGTCTTGTTT
Organism: Danio kyathit; assembly: GCA_903798195.1. Classification (NCBI taxonomy): domain Eukaryota; kingdom Metazoa; phylum Chordata; class Actinopteri; order Cypriniformes; family Danionidae; genus Danio; species Danio kyathit. The sequence goes on from LR812520.1 coordinate 58,430,097, forward strand.
TAGGGTCTTGAATAGATCCTGAAGTTTCACCTGCCCTGACCAGCTTAAAGGTATCACCCAAAGACAAAGGAAGAATCGTTGAGACCCTGCCCGTAGCATTTGCATCACTTTGGCTCAGCCCATTCTAGAGTTTTGAATGAAATTAGCTAATTAAAAACCAAAGAATATAGCTTTTCAGTTTTATATATATATATATTTCCATCCATCCATCCATCCATCCATCCATCCATCCATCCATCCATCCATCCATCCATCCATCCATCCATCCATCCAGCCATCCAGCCATCCATCCATCCATCCATCCATCCATCCATCCACAGTTGAAGTCAGAATTATTAGCCCCCTTTGATTTTTGTTTTCTTTTTTAAATATTTCCAAAATGATGTTTAACAGAGCAAGGAAATTTTCACAGTATGTCAGATAATATTTTTTATTCTAGAGAAAGTCTTATTTGTTTTATTTCAGCTAGAATAAAAGCCGGTATTAATTTTTTAAACCATTTTAAGGTCAAAGTTATTAGCCCCTTTAAGCTATTTTTTTTTTCGATAGTCTACAGAACAAACCATCGTTATACAATAACTTGCCTAATTACCCTAATCTGCCAAGTTTACCTAATTAACCTAGTTAAGCGTTTAAATGTCACTTTAAGCTATATAGAAGTGTCTTGAAAAATATCTAGTCAAATATTATTTACTGTCATCATGGCAAAGATAAAATATATCAGTTATTAGAGATGAGTTATTAAAACTATTATGTTTAGAAATGTGTTGAAGAAATCTTCTCTCTGTCAGAATTTGGGTAAAAAAATAAACGGGGGGCCAACAATTCAGCGGGACTAATAATTCAGGGGGGCTAATAATTCTGACTTCAACTGTATATGTAACTGTATAGGTTATTGTTAATTTAAACCTAGATTATATAAATTTATATTCCCACACAATTGATACTGAAATTTTAAAAACGTCAATTTCCCGGTAACGTTCCTAAACAGACCTTCACGGCCAATCACAGTCATTTCTCTTGGCAAACCAGTAGTGTTTAAGAACGTGCTCAACAGCACTCAAATGTTAGCAGGAAATGAATGTTTTTACTTCAGTATCGAGTGGTACCAAATTCCAGTATCGTGACAATCCTACTTTGAACGTGGCATGGTTGTAGGTGCCAGACGGGCTGGTCTGAGTATTTCAGAAACTGCTGATCTACTGGGATTTTCATGCACAACCATCTCTAGGGTTTACAGAGGATAGTCCAAAAAAGAGACAATCCAGTGATCGGCAGTTCTGTAGGCACAAATGTCTTGTTGAGGTCAGAGGAGAATGGCCAGACTGGTTCCAGATGATAGAAAGGCAACAGTAACTCAAAGAACCACTCGTTACAACCGAGGTCTGCGGAAGAGCATCTCTGAACGCACAACACGTCCAACCTTGAGGCGGATGCATCAAAAGGAAAAACAATTACAAAAAAAAACGTTGTTTAAAAAGAGTATGTTACTTTAGTAGTTTAAATGAGAAACACAGAAAAGCACTTTTTTTTTAATAATACCACTTCATGTTTGGTTTATTTGAAGTTATGAAAGTGTTTTTTCTGTCTTTTTTGTGTTTCTGTGCCAATCAACATTTGAAATAGATCATTTTTTAAATAATATGTCAAGAAAATGTAGTGAGTTTTTGGCAAAACAAGGAAAAAAAAAGATCTGTTTACCAAAGTGATTTGAAAATATATGTGGTTATTTACATATGTTAACAGGAAATGTCTTTATCATGCACTGTTTTTGTCTCATGGGCATTTTTAGAAGTGAGCATTTGGGTGTTGCAGAAATAGAGATGCAAAAAGCTTAAAAGGAGAAGTTTACATATTGTTGGCCTTCATGCTAAAGTAACACCATGTGTTTGTGTTTGTGTGTGTAGGTGGAGCAGGTCAGTCAACTCTCTGCTCTGGTGGAATCTCAGCTGCAGTTTCACAAACAGTCGATGCAGGTCCTGGAGGAGCTGGCAGAGGCCATGAGAGAAAGGTTAGACCTCAATATCCATCATTCCACCTGATGGACTAATAAAACAAAAACAGATGAATCCTGCACTGAGGTTGTTTTTTTTTAAATTCGAAATTAGCTTTCATTTTGATACCATTTTTACATTTTCTATATATTTTTACTTTAGTTTTAGTTTACTTGGTTAATGGGTTTTTATTTTACGAAGACACTACAGTTTAGTTGTATATAGAAATATGAGCACTCTTTTCTCTCAATGATAAAATAAATACATAACAAAAGTAACAATGGTGAGAAAACAAAAAACATCTGATCATAATGATATGAAAACAGCATCACGTCAACATGCTCATAAAAATGGCGCTACATTAAAGATAGTTAAATAGATTTAAGATAGATAGATAAATTACATATCTATATAGATCTTTATATAGGCACTGATATTACAGTACAAAATATCTATTTTAAAATATCCAGACCTCATTATATGTGTCATGGGTAGGACCAGACAGAATCTGCAGACATTTCTAGCTATTTCTGCATAGAATTCTGTACGAAGTCTGCTGATTTCTGTAGAATGCTTTTGAAAGTACGAGCTGAAAACCTAAATATTATAATTGTAATTTTTTTAAACTTTTAGTTAAGGTTTAAATTGCTAATTCATTTAGACCCGGGATGCCCAAAGTCTGGCCCGCGGGCCAAAGTTGGCCCATTGGAACCTTTGATTTGTCGCACTATCCCATCTTAGAAGAGAGTGAGAATGATGGAGAAGGTTGGTGTGTTTTATTGCTGAGCTACAAAAAAGATAATTAAAATTAAATGTTTCAATTAAATGTTGTAAATCTGATTTTTAAAAACGTAACAGAACTATGCAGATGACATTAGTGAGCAAATCAGGGCAAGATCTAGTGTAACGCCATTCTTTTATAAATGAGATTGTTTTTGTTTTTACTGTAGTAAGTTCATTATAAAATCAGGGTGTCCGCTGGGTCTTAAAGTGTTAAAATGTCTTAAAGTTCAAAAACTAAATTTTAGGCTTTAAAAGTCTTAAATTCACTGAAAGATTGTGTTTGTAGGTCGTAAATCATTAAAAAAAGGTCTTAATTTTGCTTTGGCCAAGTAAAACTACAGTTGAAGTCAGAATTATTAGCCGCCCTGAATTATTAGCCCCTGTTTATTTTTTTCCCCCAAATTCTGATGGTGAGAAGATTTTTTTAACACATTTCTAAACATAATAGTTTTAATAACTCATTTCTAATAACTGATTTATTTTATCTTTGCCATGATGACAGTAAATAATAATTTACTAGATATTTTACTAGATATTTAGACACTTCTATACAGCATAAAGTGAAATTTAAAGGCTTAACTAGGTTAATTAGGTTAACTGGGCAGGTTAGGGTAATTAGGCAAATTATTGTATAATGATGGTTTGTTCTGTAGACTATCGAAAAAAAAATACAGCTTAAAGGGGCTAATAATTTTGACCTTAAAATGGCTTTTAAAAAATTAAAAACTGCTTTTATTCTAGCTGAAATAAAACAAATAAGACTTTCTCTAGAAGAAAAAATATTATCAGTCCTACTGTGAAAATTTTCTTGCTCTGTTAAACATCATTTGGAAAATGTTTAAAAAAGAACAAAAAACATTCAAAGAGAGGCTAATAATTCTGACTTCAACTGTACATCCATCCAACGACCAACAATGCAACTCAATAAAACCTTTATTATTAACCTATTATTATTAAAACTAAAAACAATTACAAGATACCTTAAGATAATACGGGGCCATTAGAAAAAATCCTTGGTGTTAAACCCTGTATAAGTCTAAAATTTTATTCTTAATGGTCTTAAAAGGGTCTTAAATTCTTAAATCTGACTCGATGAAACTTGCAGAAACCCTGAAAATGTAATATAAAGCAATGTTTTGTAGTTATCTTTGAATTTTATTAAATGAATTTGAAAATTACCCATGGCAATTATATTTACATCTGGCCCACTAGCCTCAATTAAGTTTGGTTTCAGGCCCTTCATATGGAAAAGTTTGGGCACCTCTGATTTAGACAGAACATTGTAACAAAGTTACAGCAGGTTTCTCATATAATTCATAAAAATAACTGAAAATAATTCTTAACATGAAAATAATCTTAACATTTTATGTAAACATTTAATGAAAAAATTATATAAATAATTAAAATGCTATTATAATATAACTGAAATAAATGTAGTCACACTACAAACCTTCATAGACAACCTAGAAAATCAAGGTCAAAATCTTATTCTGTTAATTTTATTGGCAACAAAACAAATTTTTGCTGCACAATTTAGTATTTTTACCAGTGTGCAGTCTGTGTTTTTGCATGCGATTGTGTTGATGTTTTTGCGTGTGTCCTGCAGAGTAAACAAGGCCCAGTCTCAGCCTCGGCAGAAGCGGATGCCTGCGTCCAGACCGAGCATCGATTACTCGGATCCAGAAGACTCCAACGGAGGCTGGAATCCATCAGCAGCGGCACCACCCTCATACTCATCCACAGGTCAGATCAACCTGATCATTTACAGGAAAATTAATGAAATCATAAAACCACAGTGTGCTTTAACATATGCAGCCTTTAATGTAAGCTAAAATAACTGAACAGCAAGGTTCTGTGGGGAAAACTCAGATTTGTAAAATGTATACTGGCAATTATCTTTTATTATGATAGAAAAAAAAACTGAATTATGAGATGTGCTGTAATGTGTGAGCAAGATGCTAATGGTCTAATCCAATTTAATGATCTATGCTAAGCTAAAGGTGCGCCGGCCAGACCCACAAATCGGCTGAATGGATTTAAAAATGGTAAAGCTCAACTGTTTAGCTCATTTTAAGCTGTAAAGCATTACAGTTAACTCCTTTAACTGTAATGCATAAATATAAAGCCTATTAATATTTCAATGATTAATATAAATTCCTGTTCAAATCTTAGCAAAGAAAACGTGCCTCAGTTTGAGAAGCACTTGAATCTCCTTACAGACTTACAGAATAGCATGGTGGTAGTAGACGTGAAACACAGAAAGCCATTACAAGTGCAAATGACTAACCTAATTCAGCAAAGGTTAATCGTGCAATTTCAGGGGCTTCCGGAAACATGCTTTGAATCACACGTAGCAGCCCTGTCTTCCTAAACTCGCATCAATCGAGAGCAAGGTTAATGTAAATCAGTCTAATAGGCGACCTTAACTGATTCATCTAACAATGATCTCTGCATGATTCACTGAGTTTATGCTCACACGCTCTCCGGTTTCCACGGAGACAAGCCAAGACGACGCAGTTGATTAACCAACACACTCTCAGTGGGAAACTGCACTGGATGTACAGTTGAAGTCAGAATTATTAGCCCTCGTATATATTTTTTTCCCCAATTTCTTTTAACGGAAAGAAGATTTTTTCAACACATTTCTAAACATAATTATTTATATTCATATTCAGCTTAAAGTGACATTTGAAGGCTTAATTAAGCAAGTTAGGGTAAATAGGCAAGTCATTGTGTAGCAATGTTTTGTTCTGTAGACAATCGAAAAAATTGCTTAAGGGAGCTAATAATATTGACCTTAAAATGGTTTTTAAAAAATAAAAAAAAACTGTCAGTTCTTATAACGTGACTCGTGGTGCACTCGTAGGATTCATTCAACTGGGTGCGACTGGTCTGGAAGGTGTGAGCGTGTGCACGCAAGTCGCTCACCTCCATTGGAAACTACGAACTCTAGAAAAGACTCGATATGTGAACGCCCCTAAAAGGCCACCGTCATTTGCCATCTCCATCAGTTGATCTTCTTGCACAGCCATTGTGAATTCACTTGATTTGTTGACAAATGGGTTGTGGATCCATTCCTTGGCAGTTCGTGAGTCCTTCACTGGACCTTTTGTCCTTAGCAAAGAAACTTTCCAAAGACGTCTGTTTTTTATTCATTTTGCTGCTTGTGGGTTAAATTTGGGCGCTCAAGTGACCGAGATGTAACCAAGAGAATACGGTCATTTTTCAAAATAAAAAACTTTTCAAAATAAAAGATTGTTCAGACTCAGATAATAAATAAAATGGAAATAATTAATAATTTCTTGTGCAGCCCGTTACCAATTGATCCACGGACTGCAGTGTTTCCTCTAGGATTTTTTCCAGCTGTGGCGGCAGGACTGGTAGACACAGATCTACCAACTAACTATGGCGATAATGGCGTTATTTCAATGACAAATATCATGAGCGCAGTATTACAAGTCGAGATCGTATTCGTGTAATACGAGCATGCGAATCTCTTTGCTTGCGCGCCGATTGCCTCTGTTCGTTCACAAAACTTCTTGCACGCCCTCAAATATACGTTGTTTATGTGCAGATTTTTCTTGTGCACGCTCAAATAAACGCTGCTGAAGTGCGATTTAGTGCGTTTATGTAACAAGTATGTCTCCAACATTTATTAGATTTGCTAGGAACATTTAGAATTGCGTCCAATAGACCTACAGTGCGGCATTAATGCGTCCTGAAGTAAAGTGAAACAGCTATAAAGTCCAGCAAGATAGTCATTGTATGCAGAGCCATAGGCTATAAAGTATAATTATGGAAACTGTTCATCTTAACTGAAAACTACATCGTGTTTGCTGGCCTCATGCATCACGCACCTGTCAGTCAGTCGGCATGTCACTTTAAAGTGTTAAACAAATAACGCACTGCACTACGATTACAGAAAAGTTGCGCTGTTATAATTCGCTTACCTTTTAATAAGTTTTGGTGCGATTATAACCCGCTATTAAAAAAAAAAACCACTGAATGATTTTGAATGAGAAGCTGTTATGTAGCTGTGGCGGGATGAATTTTGGTGTGATGCATCGCCATGGAAGAATGAATGTAGCGGAAACCATGGACTGGTACTAGTCCACGGCCCGGTGGTTGAGGACCACTATCTTAGGGTGCTTTCACACCTGCCGTATTTAGTTCGGTTGAATCTGTAAGGTCCAGCCAGTTGTCTACCGGTGGACGAAGGTTTACTGCATGTTCGATTCACATTGTTCATTTTCCAGTGCACATTGTTGATTTAATTTAAAATTAACTCATGTCTGACTCCAATTTTAGTATGAGGTGGTTTATAATATTGATATATTTATCCTCGTTTTATCTGACTCCAATTATAAAACATTGATAAGATTATTTTGTTTCTTTTAATATTACTTTAGATTATGATTGAATATTCTCTTCGATTTGTTATTGTATGTTATTCTCCTTCATTCGGGTTCCTATAACATCCTGAGTCTTGTACCGGCCGAGCACAAATGTGTTAGTCTTGGTCATTAAACAGAGGCGATTAACCACTATTCTAAAAAGGCAGAACCCTACTTACTCATATTAGAATATTTGTTGTGTGGTCCCCATAAATCTGCTATCTACTAAATCAAAACAAAACTATTTAATCATACCATAATCATTACTATAGAATTAAGCAGACCAATTTACTTAAACTATTAGTAACTTTGAATAATCACCATATAATTTAAATAGTATTTATAAGTTTGTAGATGAAGGCCTACCCACATTTAGATTGGTCTCAACAATACTTTGTTCTAAATAGAAAACCCATTATTGGCCTTTTACAGTCTAAGTATACTTGAATTAATGCCAATGAGTTAGTCGGAGCTCTAAGAACATCGTATAGCGTGCCACGCTGCTCCGTCTATCATGTTTTAGTCCGTTACTAATCTGTACAGAGGCTTGTGGTGCTATGGACTTAACGTTATCTACTAAAGATAATAACATGAGATCTGTTTGAATAATTCAAAATATAATTTATTAGTCAGGTAACTGTGTATTATGCCAATTCATTCAGTCAATTCATAAACAATCAATACAAAGCATCAAATTATCAAAGATAAATCTAAGATCAAAAGATGCATACCTCACATCAAAATATACATAGCATGGAGCATGAGAGCTCCACGCTATGGGCTAATCTGGGTACAGAATCGCCCCGAACAATTAGAAACTTTCCCATAAGTAGTCAAACCAAGAAACTCCTCGAAGAAAGGGGTGTGTTGAATAACAAAAGGCATTTGCATTTAGTGGAAGAGTTTCTGCCTATAGGCATTTGAATAGAAGCCCCTAGGTAAAGGCACACCCTTCGCAGTGGTTCAAAAGATACCTGAAGTTCTATATGTATTGTTTTGATTATGTCTATTTCTGAGGGAATGAGACATTTCAAATGATATCATACATGATAGATCAAGTCACTTGGATTGATATAGAACATTCATACTTTGAAATGACCAATCTGTGCGAGTTGAACATTGGGGGGTTTCGGGAGATGTTTCAAATGTAAATGAAGGAAAGGAGAGGAGCTGGCTTTGCCGCATTCCCACCTGGCGAGGTGTGGAGCCAATTGTCTCTGTGTTTCCAGCTCATATTTGAATTGTCAAAGACATCAAAGTAGTTGTGGTATCTCAAATCTTACAAATCGCACTAGAGTTCGTTTTCCCTCTTGGTACGGTTCGTTTGGGCAGGTGTGAATGTAGAAATCGTACTCGAGAGGGAGGGGTCGGGAAACATTACCTGATGGATCGTTGGTAATATTTCCGGAAGATGACCATGTCGTAGTTTAGCTAAATTAATTCACGCCTCCTCCTGAAGTGACGTTCGATGCACCTTCACCGTTTGCAATGCCTTAAAACATTGTTTTCCAGCCCCAGCCGCCCTTCATTCTCGAAATGTATAGTTTGTCTAAAGTGATGTATACAAACTATATAGTATACTATGACCAGGGATACAATCAGCCAGCGCAGTCGTCCCTCCGTAGTGTAAAGCGCCATTTTGTGTCTGCCGGTTTGTTTATTTGCGAGAGTTCCATTGGCATTTTCCAGCACGTGAATTCTGACCAATCGAAAAGCTGTTTAGGAAATATGTTCAATAACATATGGCCAATGAGTGATGTGGATTTTGTCAGATCTTTTTAACTAGTTCGGACCAAAGCAATCAATGTGGTGTGAAAACGACCCAAAGACGGCAGAAAATGCTACAATGTGTCAATTTTTTGCCCTTGGTCTGGACCAAATGAAGCGAACTGCAGATGTGAAAACACCCTTAGGAGTCTCTGTGCATTTGCGGGAGACTCCCGAAACTTCCGGGAGACTTGGTATGTCTGGAATGGCCTCCCGCCCTACTCATAATTCTCTCTTCATATAGCCGTATGCCTATTACATATTCATAAAACACTGTGATATAGCCGGGCTCGGATCGTTCCGCTTTCTCACTACAATCGATCCGCTCCGGAGTTCGTTTCAATCGAGCCGAGACCACCTCATTCAGGCGGTCTCTGAGCGATTGCTTTGGCGCAGATCCGAGCACGATTGCCCTGTTCACATATGCCAAATGAACTGCGCTAACTGGGCAAACACGCCAGGTTCCGGAACAAAAGTCTAGGTGTGAAAGCACCCTAAAAGGATCTGCGTAGAGTGAGTCTCCAGTAAATGATTTACTGATTAAAATGATCCATTCTGAGTGAGTTTCTGGTAAATGATTCACTGATTCAAATGATCTGTTCAGAGTGAATCCCCATTAAGCAATTCTCTGATTTTAGAAACTGATCTGAATGGGGTTAGCGTGTAAATGTAGTTTCACATGTTTTCACTTGAATATTCAGTATAGTTAAAGGAGTATGACAGGTTTTGATAATTATCTTGCCACTTACATTCATAATTAAGTGTTTTTTTTTTTTTCAATTCAATTCATCTTTATTTCTATAGCGCTTTTACAATATAAAGTGTGTCAAAGCAGCTTAACATAGAAGTTCTAGTAAATTGAAACAGTGTTGTACTTTTGTTCTTTGACTCAATTAATGAGTGAAAGTGAAAAGGAGGACTTTATACTTCTACCAGAGCAGGGATGGGCAAACTTGATCCTGGAGGGCCGGTGTCCCTGCAGACTTTTGCTCCATCACTAATCAAACACACATGAACACACTAACCAGACTCTTCAGGATCACTAGAAAGCTACTGGCAGGTGAGTTTTGATTAGGGTTGGAGCAAAACTATGCAGGACACCGCCCCTCCAGGATCAAGTTTGCCCATCCCTGTACTAGAGTAATATTAAATTAGCATATCTGCACTTTTAGTCAGTACCCTAATTTCTAGACCACCACTGGTTGGCAGTAGGAGGTGCAGGATTATTTCAGGACTCCAGATTGCATTTTGCTACTTGTATTTTTGTTTTTCTACAAGTGCAGCTCAGAGTCTCTGGTTTGACTAAATCATGCTAGATGGTCAACTACATTTATCTAACTGAAAGCATTGTTATTCTCTTCTGTATGAGACATAATAAAGAGCACTAGCACCACACAGACCATTCATTTTCTGCCAAAAAGAAAATGGTTTTCTACACTGTCCAGTCGTGAGCACATGATCCATGCTGTGCTGATGAGTAGCTCTATTCTATTATACTTTTGGTGCATTGGATATTTACTTCTAATAGTCCTCATATTAGGTACTAAAGAGCAAAATGAGATCAAGTGAGAAGTATGTTATTTCCGCAACCCCAATGTCAAACACCACAGAAACCACATAGTCAGGCTATTTCTGCTCATGGTTGTGAGATGATGTGCCTGTGGTTATCATGATCTACAAATGTATGAAAGACGACGATACAATTTTTAGAGATGGCTGTTTTGTTAACAAATTTGAATTTATATCTGCATCCCAACTCAATCTGAGTGAGACACCGTGACTGCCTTGGCTTTGCGGATATATTGTGGTATCTGTATTAGGAAACGGATAGATGTACAGGTTTCAAGCTGACCTCCAAAAAAAGGTATAAAGTCATCTCTCATGATTTGGAGTGAACTGAAATAAGCTAAGACATAACTAAGCTAATATTTATTGACTATATTACTAATATTTGTCACAGGTAATAATTCATAAAAATTCATAAGCTGAAAAAAATGTTAACAATTATGTTTAAATTGTTTAGTCAGAGACCATTTTGATAGTTTTAGGATTTGCAGATTCACACAATGAATTGCGTGTTTCAATATGGATTAAAGGTTTATAGAGGCATACTGGGTTATGAAATTTATTCAGTTTTCAGGCCCATGCATTATGCAGTACGCATTGCGCAAACAACTTTGTTTCATATGGCCTTGTTTTATGATTTCGGAAATTCTGTATTTTGTCATGCAAAGTGAATATATTTGTGTAAAAACCTCAGTTTTGAGAATCTGATCAGAATCCTATTGGAACAGTCAAGTTAAGCACAGTGAATTGTTATGTTTTGTATTATACACTTAGTTATACACTCACCGGCCACTTTATTAGGTACACCTTACTAGTACCGAGCTGTACCCCCTTTTGCCTTCAGAACCGCCTTAATCCTTCGTGGCATAGATTCAGCAAGGTACTGGAAATCTTCCTCAGAGATTTTGGTCCATATTAACATGATAGCATCACACAGTCGCTTCAGATTTGTCGGCTGCACATCCAAGATGTGAATCCCAAATGTGCTCTATTGGATTGAGTCTGGGTGTCTGTGGAGGCCATTTGTGTACATTGAAATCATTGTCATGCTCTAGAAACTAGTCTGAGATGATTCACGATTTATGCACGTTATCCTGCTGGAAGTAGCCATCAGAAGATGGGTACACTGTGGTCATAAAGGATGGACATGGTCAGCAACAATACTCAGGTAGGCTGTGGTGCTGACACGATGCTCAATTGGTACTAATGGGCCCAAAGTGTGCCAAAAATGATCCCACACACCATTACACCACCACCACCACCAGCCTGAACTGTTCATAGAAGGCAAGATGGATCCATGCTTTCATGTTGTTGACGCCAAATTCTGAACCTACCATCCAAAGGTCGCAGAAGAAATGGAGACTCATCAGACCAGGCAGCGTTTTTCCAATCTTCTATTGTCCAGTTTTGGTGAGCCTGTGTGAATTGTAGCCTCAGTTTCCTGTTTTTAGCTGACAGCAGTGGCACCCGGTGTGGTCTTCCGCTGCTGTAGCCCATCCGCTTCATGGTTGGACGTGTTGTGCGTTTCTATCAGCTTGAACCAGTCTGGCCATTCTCCTCTGACCTGGCATCAACAAGGCATTTGTGCCCACAGAACCGCTGTTCACTGGATATTTTCCCTTTTTCTGACCATTCTCTGTAAACCCTAGAGATGTTTGTGCGTGAAAATCCCAGTAGATCAGCAGTTTCTGAAATACTCAGACCAGCCCGTCTGGCACCAACAACCATGCCACTTTCAAAGTCACTTAAATCACCTTTCTTCCCCATTCTGATGCTCTGTTTGAACTGCAGCAGATCGTCTTGACCATGTCTACATGCCTAAATGCATTGAGTTGCTGCCATGTGATTTGCATTAACAAGCAGTTGGACAGGTGTACCTAATAAAGTGGCCGCTGAGTGTACTTGTAGTATATACTAATATTTTGAATTAGTTTTGTTTTAATATTTTTAGTTTTTGTGGTAATTCTATTATGAGCTGAAGTATGAATGTATTATTTTTATTTCAGTAATTCAACTTATACCTCATTTGAAGGTTTTTACATTTATTAATTTAATATTTTATTTAAATTACTTTTTTTATTTCACTTACTAAACATAATTTTAAATAGGTCACTATAGATATATAGCTGTAATAAAGCTGGCGGATTCTGTTGTTTACAGCATTCCGGCGAAAATCATTATATGCAAAAGAGTATAAAGGGAATTGACAGATGACATGCTGCATACTGATCAGACAGTTCAGTAACATGCTTATAATTCAGATGTGTTCATGCGTGTTTGTATGAATGGATGTGTGTATTTGATGTCTCCTTTCACAGTCAAATACTGATCATTGTTTTTCTTTCTTTTACGTCAGCAGCCCCCTCCTTTAACAGGCCATCTTTACGCCAGAAACGTAATTGTGAGTCACACACAAACACACACTTGGCTTGGTGGAGGTTTCTTTGCCAGACTTTTTTTTTTTTTGTCAGCCTCCGGTCCTGTTAAAAATAAATAGTGAGAATCAAACACCTGCTGAATATACTCTGGTGAAACATGCATAAAAAAGCACAATCATTTACTTTGCGTGTGTGTGACTGTTTCTGTGTGTGTGTCTATATGTGTGTGATGATTTGTTATTGTGACAGTTGCTTTCGTACACACAACCAGAAGCGTGATCAAACAGACACGCATTAAATGATCCACCGGGGAGCTTGTTTAGCTCAGAAATGAGTTCTTTATGAAAAGCTGCATGAACAGTTTCTGAACATCACACACACACACACACACACAGGCTGTTAGTGATGTTCACTGTATGCTGTCTACATGGGGTGTCCTCTAGGGCCATCTGATCTCAATTACTGTATAAATGATTACAAATCAGTCTACTTTAGGCAACTACTCTGATCTATCTATCCATCTATCCATCGTTCTGTCTATCGTTGTCTATCGTTCTATCTCTCTCGATCATTCTGTCTATCGATCTATCTATCATTCTATTGTTTTAATGTTCTATCATTCTATCTATCGTTCTATCATTTGTATCTATAGTTCTAGCGATTGTTCTGTCTATCTGTTGTTCTATCTATGGTTCTATTGATCATTCTATCGTTCTATTGTTCTGTCTATCTATTGTTCTGTCTATTTATCGTTCTATCGATCGTTCTATCATTCTGTCTATCTATTGTTCTGTCTATCTATCATTCTATCTATGGTTCAGTTGATTGTTATATTGTTCTATCGGTCTGTCTATCTACTGTTCTCTCTATCTACTGTTCTGTCTATCTACTGTTCTGTCTATCTATCATTCTACCTATGGTTCTATTGATCATTCTATCGTTCTATTGTTCTATCGATTCTGTCTACCAATCATTCAATTGTTTTATCTATCTATCTATCTATCTATCTATCTATCTATCTATCTATCTATCTATCTATCTATCTGTCTGTCTGTCTGTCTGTCTGTCTGTCTGTCTGTCTGTCTGTCTGTCTGTCTGTCTGTCTGTCTGTCTGTCTGTCTGTCTGTCTGTCTGTCTGTCTGTCTGTCTGTCTGTCTGTCTGTCTGTCTGTCTGTCTGTCTGTCTCTCTATCTACAATATCTATTGTTCTATCATTCTATCGTTCTGTCTATTTAACTATCATTCTAGCTATCTATTTATTGTTGTATCTTTCTATTGTTCTATCTATCATTCTATCTATGGTTCAGTTGATTGTTATATTGTTCTATTGTTCTGTCTATCTACTGTTCTGTCTATCTATCATTCTACCTATGGTTCTATTGATCATTCTATCGTTCTATCTATTGTTCTATCGATTCTGTCTACCAATCATTCAATTGTTTTAATGATCTATCTATCTATCTGTCTATCTATCTATCTGTCTATCTATCTGTCTGTCTGTCTGTCTGTCTGTCTGTCTGTCTGTGTGTCTGTCTGTCTATCTATCTATCTATCTACATTATCTATTGTTCTATCATTCTATTGTTCTGTCTATTTAACTATCATTCTAGCTATCTATTTATTGTTGTATCTTTCTATCGTTCTTTCTATTTATCTATCTCTCTAGCTATCTATCTATTGTTGTATCTTTCTATGTAACTTCTTATCGTTCTGTCTATCATTTTAGTTAACAAAGTGACACCAGGAAAAATTTTACAATTCTTATCAAGTATTAATTCTAAAAATCTTATTTAACTTGTGTATTCATTTTGTTTGTTGTTCTTAATTGTTTATTTATTATTGAAATGTTCTTGCCATGAAAATAGCCCTGGTTGCTGACATGGCAATAAATAAAAAATACATTACATTACATCTATCATTTTAGCAGTCTTTCTAGCTATCTATTGTTCTATCGATCTATCTATTGTTCTATATATCTATCTGTTGTTCAATCTATTGTTCTATCTATGGTTCTATGGTATCTATCATTCTGTTGTTTTAATGTTCTATTATTCTGTCTGTCTGTCTGTCTATTGTTTTATTGTTCTGTCATTCTATCGTTCTGTCTATCTGTCGCTCTATCTATCATTCTATTGTTCTATCATTCTATCTATCATTCTATTGTTTTATTGTTCTATCATTCTGTCTATCATTCTATTGTTTTATTTTCCTATCATTATATCTATCGTTCTATCATTGTATCTATCATTCTATCGATCTATCAATCGTTCTATCTATGGTTCTATTGATTGTTGCATCAATCTATTGTTCTGTCTATAATTCTATCTATGTTTTTATTGATCGTTCTATTGTTGTCTCTATCTATCATTCTATCTATGGTTCTATTGATCATTCTATCGTTCTGTCTATCTATTGTTCTATCTATTGTCTACCTACCGTTCTATCGTTTTAATGTTTTATCATTCTATATATTGTTGTCCATCTATCGTTCTATTAATCGTTCTGTCTATCGTTCTATCTATTGTCCTATTTTTTAATGTTCTATTGTTCCATTTATCTTTCTATCTATCTATCGCTCTATTTATTGTTCTATCATTTTATCGTTCTGTCTTTCTATTTTTCTGTCTATCGTTCTATCTAACTGTCTATCATTCTAGCTATCTATCTATTGTTGCATCTTTCTGTATAACATCATATCGTTCTATCTATCATTCTTGCAATCTTTCTAGCTATCTAGTGTTCTATCTATTGTTTTATATATCTATCGCTCTATCATTCTAACTATCTATCCTGTTGTTCAATCTATCTTTCTATCTATCTGACATAAGTCAGTACGCATTTTTACTGACTGTTGTCTAGCATGCAAAACCAGAAACAATCAACAATGCATGATTATTTTTATATGATGTCATGCCTTTACAGTCAAAGAATTTGATTACTTTGGACGTCAATGGGGCAAAAACAGTCACCAACATAACAAAAGGGTAGTCAAATTAATAACTTGACTTCTAGAACAGAAGATAGATTTGTCAGATGAACCATCTGTCGAACTGCATCCCAATCATCACAAATACTGCAGAAGACCTATTGGACCCCGCATAGACCCAAGATTCTCACAGAAATCTGAAGGTTTGGCAAAGGAAAAATCATGGTTTGGGGTTGCATTCAGTATGGGGGCGTGTGAGAGATCTGCAGAGTGGATGGAAACATCAACAGTCTGAGGTATCAAGACATTTGCGCTGCCCATTACATTACAAACCACAGGAGACGGCAAATTCTTCAGCAGGATAGCACTCCTTCTCATACTTCAGCCTCCACTTCAAAGTTCCTGAAACTCAAGGTGCTCCAGCACTGACCAGCCCAGTCACCAGACATGAACATTATTGAGCATGCCTGGGGTAAGATGAAGAAGGAGGCATTGAAGATGAATCCAAAGAATCTTAATGAACTCTGGGAGTCCTGCAAGAACGCTTTCTTTGCCATTCCAGATGACTTTATTAATAAGTTATTTGAGTCATTGCAGAGATGTATGGATGCAGTCCTCCAAGCTCATGGGAGTCAGACACAATATTAACCTATTTTCCACTGGACCATGACTTTATTCTATACTGTACATTATTTTCTAAGACATTTGTCTAAGCAAAGTCAGACCTTACTGTCCTAATTAAATCATTAAAAATCAAGACATGATCATATTTTATTATAGTAAAATAAGCGTAATCTAGAGGCCTTTGCCTTTCATATAAACCACTTCTGATACCAAATGATCAACAAGAAGTCAAGTTATTATTTGCTGTTCCTAAAACTTGGATCGCCTATAAAAACTTTTGTCAGGTAGTGTATGCTGTCATGGCTTTGCAATCAAAAAATGTCATTATAATGGAAGTCAATGGGGCAAAAACAGCCACGAACTTAATGAAAGTGTAGTAAATTTGAACAATACAAATGTTAAAAGGACTACATTTTTAAATGCTACTTTTTTAAAATCCCTCTCCTAATAATTAATTTCTCTGCTTAATTTTTTCCTCTATCCTCTTGTGTTTCTCCACAGCCGCAGACCAGCCGTGCTGCAGGGCTCTGTATGACTTTGAGCCGGAAAATGAGGGAGAGCTGGGCTTCAATGAGGGCGACGTGATCACACTCACCAACCAGATCGACGACAACTGGTACGAGGGAAGCTTTCGTGGTCAGACTGGACTCTTTCCATGCAACTACGTGGAGGTGATGGTGCCTCTGCGCTAATGATCACCGCGTATAAACAGTGCAATGTCAGGTACAGACAGGGGCAAAGGGAACATCCGTGACTTCTGTTTCACTACGAGCACTTTGACCTCCTGAAAGACAGAGAATATACAGTTATTATTCCTTCCAGCGCTGTGCTGAAACACTACCATTCCTTACTTCATATATAATAAATGTTATTGAGAAAGGTGTCTAAAGTGTTGTGGTAAAACACTGCCATTCCTTACTTCAAATATAATAAACATTGTTGAGAAAGGTGTCGAAGATAAAAAAAAAAAACTTTTCGGGAGTGTTCATTGTAGAGTTCAGTAGGTTGTTGTGTTTACTTTGAAATTCATATCAGCATCAGCATAGGGAATGTCTGATGTTGGTGACCACTGACCTCTAGTGGCCACGTTTGAACATTACAGTTTTTAAGGCGAGACACTACAGGTGAACATGGTAAAAATATGTATTAATTATAGCGAGTAGAGACCACTATACTTTTCCAGCTGATTGACATTAGAATTGCAAAGATCTTTTGTATTACAAGATTTTATAAAGTGTCATGTTTAAATATGCAAATTAAGTGTAATCGCAATTACATATACACTAATTTGCATACATTTCTAGCACAAATTGGATGAAGACGGGTTTAAAATAGTTTATTTTTTGACATAAGAGTTTTTTATTAGGTTATATTTTACAGAGTATCTCTCTATCACTTAGTTTCTTTCTTTCTTTCTTTCTTTCTTTCTTTCTTTCTTTCTTTCTTTCTTTCTTTCCCAACCCCCACTGACAAAGGTCCAGAATTTGTCCCATACATGTGTTTGTAAATACATGTGTCCTATTTTGACTGCTAAGCCATCATGAATTTTGAAAATAACCCATAAAAGTCTTCAAGACCAAGCAGAATCTGACTTGAGTGAAGTCATCTTTGAAGTGAATATTATTCTAAATCTTGGATAAAAATAGAAAATGGAAAAAATAAATCACCAATAAAAAAGTGTGATGCACCAAAAAGCTGACCATATTAAAATAAATTTAATACTAATTTGGCTATGGTTGTTATGAATTTTCACTAGAGAGGTTATTAAAATCGTCAAGCTCTACGTTATTATTATTATTGTTATTATTATTATTATTATTATATTTTAATTGTTCAATATTTAAATGGCCAAATTCAGACTGAGGAAAGTTGAATGTGCTGCTCAGTTTGTTATTTACCTAATAAATGACACAATTGGCTACAGTTTTTCAATTAAAACTTAAACAGATTACTTTTTTTTTCTCAATGATATATTTAATAAATTTGTATTTTAAAGATTTTGTTTTCATATTTTTTCATTCTAAATATTTAGGAAACATCATTTGTACATCATAAAGTGGGGTTATGGTGACCATCTGACAAGCTAATCTAAGCTGAACATTCTTGAATATACAGAACAGATGATTTGTATGTATGCAGTATTTAAACCTCATAATTAAATAGAAAAAAAAAAGTGAATAACTGCAAAAAGGTCCACCATTAAAAAAGATTAGATCTATCTATCTATCTATCTATCTATCTATCTATCTATCTATCTATCTATCTATCTATCTATCTATCTATCTATCTATCTATCTATCTATCTATCTACCTATCTACCTATCTATCTATCTACCTATCTATCTATCAAAATGTCTGTCTGTCTGTCTGTCTGTCTGTGATTGTGTAGTTTGGTGTAAGAGCTGCGGTGTATGTAAGTGGAGATTCATGGCTCAGTGCAAATAATTTTGAGAAAACAGTCTATAAAAATATGCATTTAATTTAAATATACAGAAACAAAGTTATAAAGTGCAAAAAGATTGCAATTTCATATACATGTTAGATATTTTTTTTTTTTACGTTTTAAACTAAAAAAAAAAGCTGTTTATGAAAAGCCAAAAATCTCAAAAATTGTTACATTTGAAAAAACAAAAACAAAAAAAAAAACCAAATTGCCTGCAGTGTGTTGTCTTCATGTGTTGTCTAAAAATACTGAAAGTGTGTCTTGGAAAAATAACTTATTCTACTACAGGTGGATTAAATGAACAATTGGCTAAGAATTTCCCTTTGACTATAGGCCCAGGCTGAGTAAACGTTAATGTAATTTTAAATGTAATTATTTGGGAGAACTATCCCTATGAATGCTGCATTTGCTGCTTCTGTCCATTAGTGAGGAGGTCAGCGTTGACTTTAATGTTATCTTCATGATAAACAGAAAGAGTGGTTATTAGTAAATTCAATAAAGAAAAGCAATTGGTTTGTTCAAATCAAAATAAAACCGTTCTTAACCTCATACGCACAGTCATCATTATACCAGAATGCGTAGCGTTTTTTTAAAAGGCTGTGAAGATGAATAAATAATGACAGAATTATTATTTTCTAAACAAATCTACATCTTTGCATTAGTGTTAACAGGTTCACTCAAAAAATGGAAATTTGGATTAATTTAATTGACACACTCAACATTTCATACACAGATAGTTTCTTTAGATTTTAGATTTCACTTTTGGAATGACATAATTGCCTTCCTTCGAATCATAACTTCCTACTCATAAACTCTATTTTTAAACGAGTATTTACATGAGGTGAAACTTGAACTTCCAGTTTGTGCTCAGAAAGCCAGTCATGTTTTCTCTTTCTTTTTTTTCCACTTAATGCCACTCGTCGCTCTGTTTTCTGGAAAGGAGAACATTTATTAATCCACTTCAACACACTGCAACTGTCACTCATCTCCACAGTGGATAATGCACAAATAATCCTCATATTGTTACTGCTGTGGTTTATGATTTGGATATTAAAGCACGACAGGGATGCAGAGTTCTTGATAAGGGAACTTGCATATATGGATTGCATTTTTCTTTTTCTCTGAAAGGGAGTTCAGAAGCTTCCTTTAAGCACTGACTCTTGTTCAGTTTCTGTCTCTCAAAGAAAAAATGCATCTGATTTAGTTCTTCCATAGCCAAACTCATTGAAACTCATTCATTCATAAGCAGAACAAATGTATTGTTTAAAAATATATATATATTCTCAAAGTTTTGCAGTAAAAATTGATTTATACGTGATTGATGCAAGTTTCTTTTGTTTATAAGTGGAACTATACCAAAGATGTGGTTCCTGTATCTGTGCAATTTTTATGCTGGTCTTCATTGCAATAGTTATATAATTTATCCACGTATAGGCAAGTTTAGGATTTTTAAAGGGGACCTATTATGCCAAAATCACTTTTATAAGGGGTTTAAGCACAGATGTGTGTCAATATAACCAGCTGCTAATAGTACAAATTACTAAATTATATATTTTTTAATCACACTTGAGAAAAACAGACTGTAGAAACACTTTGGCTAACATTCTGCCTTATTACGTGTCATCAGAGAGGAAAAGCCCTGCCCATTAGTGACCCTCATTTACAGTCTTGTTTTTGAATCTGCTTCTATGCTGGCACATAGACATTTGTAGCTCCGCCCTCTTTTGTAAAGAGCACAATCTCATTTGAATTTAAAGCGACAGTCAACAAAATGGCACAATTACTGTAAAATCAAAGCCTTAAAAAGGGTCAGTTTTAAAGAGTTATAAAACATTATTTGTGGGGTATTTTGAGCTAATACACAGCGACGTCAGAGACTTTTTCTTTTTTTTACGTCTTGTAAAAAGAGGCATAATTGGTCCGTTTTAAGGTAGGGTCTATTCATCAAAGATAAATGTGTAATACAGTTGTGTACTGATCCTAAAATATTTTTTACCATGACACATTTTAACAGGGCTGTTAGAAAACACCAACTAAAATGTAAATTCAGTATAACGATACAGCAAAAACTATTCAAATATATATTCTCTACACTGAAAAAAATTATGTCTGCAAAAGTGTTGCAAACAATTTATACACTGTAAAACGCAAAAAGTTAAGGTAACTCAAACATTTTTATTATTATTATTATTATTATTATTTTCTTTATTTAGCCAGCAGATCACATTGAGACAGTACTGTCTCTTTTTCCAGTGAGACCTGGTCAAGACGGTAGACAGCACATAAAGTTTTACATAAAAATAACAAAAAAACAATACCACAGAATCCCCATTCGTAAAAAGGTCAGATCATAAAAAAACAATTACAGGTATGCTTTAAGACATTGTATGAAGATGTTTAAAAGTGTTCAGAGTCGGAAGTGTGTCAAAATGAAGCTGATTTTGCAGATCATTCCAAGCCCTAGGAGCATAAAAGAAAAAAGCATGTTTGCCAGTTCTGACGATACCCTTGGGACTGTTAAATGTATACAGGAACCAAATCTAGTGTGCTGGTTGTTTATGTGAAATGTTAGCAAATTAGAAAGATAGGATGGTAGTTTACCTAAGAGAGCCTTTAAAGTAAATAAGTACAAATGTAATTTTCTCCTTTGATATAAAGATAACCAATCCAATGAATCGTAAGAAATACATGTGATGCATCCATGAGTCTGTGCCTGTGACAAAGCGTATTGCTGCATGATAAACAGAATCTAGTTTTCTGAGTAGCGGCTGCATGCATATATATATGATCACCATTATCAATTATAGACAAAAATGTACTCTCTGTATTTGAGGAAACCGATTGCAACAAACCATTTAAGTTCAAAAACTAATCCTAATGAGTACTGTGAACTTAATTCATTTGAGTAAATGAAGCAATTTGAGCACAGTAAAACTCGATAAATAAAGAGAACTCAAACCAACTGAGTACTGTAAAACTCAATAAGTTAAAGCAACTCAAACCGTTTGAGGAAACCGATTGCAACAAACCATTTGAGTTAAACTAATCTATATGAGTACTGTGTACTTACTCCATTTAAGTTGAAGTAATGAGGTATTTAATTACCTCATTACCTTCAACACTGAGTTCAAAACTCTTTTCAAATGTGTAGAATTAACTTTCAGTCAATTTTGAGTTAACTACACTCATTTCATTGGTTAAAGTTGACTGCTGGGTTTTACAGTGAATGTGTTGAATTTAAACTAACAAATTAAATTTACTAATGTTTAACTTAATTGCTTAAATTCAACACAAATTAATTGTTTTACAACCACTTAACTTCATTTTTTTTTTGTAATTCCAAGGAGTCATCTTTGAATAATTTTTTTCAGTGTATATAAAGATCACAGTACAGCCCCAAAATGTCATTTAATTGTTGTTTACTTTGCTTACAATACTTAAGTATTTACAATAATTAAAAACATTAGATTCTAAACATTGGTCAGCAAAAAGTATTTACTTAATAATTTAAATAAGATTTGTCTTTCATATATTTAAACAAAAAAGGTACAAGTCAGAGTAAGTACTGTATGTTGTCTTTTTACATAAATATACAAAACATTAAAGTAAACACTTTACATGCATTTAATATGTTTTGTATATTGTATTATATTTTTATAAAATGAATGGGATTCAAACACAAAGTGGGAAATATTGTATTTGACTCTTACATGTGTTTTTTTTTGTTTTGTTTTTATATAAAGGAAAACTTAAGATGGCAAAAATGCTCTGTACATTTACACCATTTTTGTAAGTGACATACCAAACGGAGAATCTGGACCTGTTTTGAGGGCATATTTACAGTACAGGGAGTGCAGAATTATTAGACAAGTTGTATTTTTGAGGATTAATTTTATTATTGAACAACAACCATGTTCTCAATGAACCCAAAATACTCATTAATATCAAAGCTGAATATTTTTGGAAGTAGTTTTTAGTTTGTTTTTAGTTTGAGCTATTTTAGGAGGATATCTGTGTGTGCAGGTGACTATTACTGTGCATAATTATTAGGCAACTTAAAAAAAAAACAAATATATACCCATTTCAATGATTTATTTTCACCAGTGAAACCAATATAACATCTCAACATTCACAAATATACATTTCTGACATTCAAAAACAAAACAAAAACAAATCAGTGACCAATATAGCCATCTTTCTTTGCAAGGACACTCAAAAGCCTGCCATCCATGGATTCTGTCAGTGTTTTGATCTGTTCACCATCAACATTGCGTGCAGCAGCAACCACAGCCTCCCAGACACTGTTCAGAGAGGTGTACTGTTTTCCCTCCTTGTAAATCTCACATTTGATGATGGACCACAGGTTCTCTATGGGATTCAGTTCAGGTGAACAAGGAGGCCATGTCATTAGTTTTTCTTCTTTTAGACCCTTTCTTGCCAGCCATGCTGTGGAGTACTTATTCTGCATGAAAATCATGTTTTTCTTGGAGGATGCAGACTTCTTCCTGTACCACTGCTTGAAGGTGTCTTCCAGAAACTGGCAGTAGGACTGGGAGTTGAGCTTGACTCCATCCTCAACCCGAAAAGGCCCCACAAGCTCATCTTTGATACCAGCCCAAACCAGTACTCCACCTCCACCTTGCGGGAGTCTGAGTCGGACTGGAGCTCTCTGCCCTTTACCGATCCAGCCACGGGCCCATCAAGACTCACTCTCATTTCATCAGTCCATAAAACCTTAGAAAAATCAGTCTTGAGATATTTCTTGGCCCAGTCTTGACGTTTCAGCTTGTGTGTCTTGTTCAGTGGTGGTCATTTTTCAGCCTTTCTTACCTTGGCCATGTCTCTGAGTATTGCACACCTTGTGTTTTTAGGCACTCCAGTGATGTTGCAGCTCTGAAATATGGCAAAACTGGTGGCAAGTGGCATCTTGGCAGCTGCACGCTTGACTTTTCTCAGTTCATGGGCAGTTTATTTTGCGCCTTGGTTTTTCCAGATGCTTCTTGCGACCCTGTTGACTATTTTGAATGAAACGCTTGATTGTTCGATGATCACGCTTCAGAAGCTTGGCAATTTTAAGAGTGCTGCATCCCTCTGCAAGATATCTCACTATTTTTGACTTTTCGGAGCCTGTCAAGTCCTTCTTTTGACCCATTTTGCCAAAGGAAAGGAAGTTGCCTAATAATTATGCACACCTGATATAGGGTGTTGATGTCATTAGACCACACCCCTTCTCATTACAGAGATGCACATCACCTAATATGCTTAATTGGTAGTAGGCTTTCGAGCCTATACAGCTTGGAGTAAGACAACATGCATAAAGAGGATGATGTCAAAATTCTCATTTGCCTAATAATTCTGCACTCCCTGTATATGGATCAAATATTCACGTATCAGATTTCTTTTTAATGTTAAGCCATTATTGCAGCCTTGACATTATTGGAGTCACTGAGACCTTAAAATATTCTGTAAAAAAATACATGGTTGCCTTAATTATTTAAGTTGAATCTAATTAACTTTCATTATAACTTCGTTCATTCATTCATTTTCTTTTCAGCTTAGTCCCTTTATTAATCTGTGGTCGCCACAGCAGAATGAACCTCCAACTTACCTAATATATGTTTTACACAGCGGATGCCCTTCCAGCCCCGCAACCCAACACTGAGAAACACCCATACACTCTTGCATCCACACACATACACTACAGACAATTTAGTTTATTCAATTCACCTATAGCGCATGTCTTTGGACAGAAGGTTGCTGGTTTGAGTCCTGGCTGGGCCTGTTTCTGTGTGAAGTTTACATGTTATCCCCATGTTTCGTCCGTGTGCTCCGGTTTCCCCCACAGTCCAAAGACATAAGTGAATTGGATGAACTAAATTGGCCATAGTGTATGAGTGTGTGTGAATGTGAGAGTGTATTGGTGTTTCCCAGTAGTGGGTTGCGGCTAGAAGGGCATCCGCTGTGAAAAACATATGCTGGAGTAATTGGCGGTTAATTTCAATGTGGTGATCCCTGATAAGGGACTAAGCCAAAGGAAAATGAATGAATAGCATTTGTAGCTTTAAGATGAATGAAATAAAATGTTTACAGTGAAGGCTGCCAAGAGTCATTTTACTTGTAGATTTTTAAATATTTGTGTCCGACTGCCATTATTAACCATGTTAATACTTAACAGACAAATATAAAATATACAATTTTTTCTCATTTGTATGTTTTCCCCCACTAAAAATCTACTTTAAAGTTCTTTTTAAGTACTTTATAATCATTTATGCAGATGTGCTCCTATTAAAATGACCTCAACCATTCTGAAATAATGAATTCGCCACAAATAGTTATTCAGTCCTTTCAGTGAATATATATTTCATATCGGAATATATCATGCAGAAAAACTAAATATTGCAATGTCAATTTTTTTCAATATTGTGCAGCCATATTTCATATAAAAACATTTGGCGTGACTTTATGATCATAGTATTTTACAGTGTAGAGCATATCCTTTGGATAAATTGCAACCTGATCTCAGTTTTCAGAGTTTCTCTAGCAAAAGTACTAAACTGAGAAGTATAATATTCACTCTTGTACAGCATAACCTCTAATAGGTCAACATATGTAATTTATCCTGAAAATCCAGTGCGTTTAGAAAGAAAAATGTGAAGAAAAGTTTCACTTGTGTTATCACTGTACATTTGCATCAGTCAGCAGATCTGATTTCATGTAATTGTTGTTTAACCTGAAAGAAACCCGTATGACTGGCTTTTATAAGGTATAAAAGCATAACTTTAGTTTTCTCTAAACTCCCTCATACACTATTCTGCAATCTCAGCATCTTCTGTTTCACACACTACATTTAATATTTTGTTTTTATCAGGGGTAGAATGTATTATACTGTAAATATAGTGTCTTATTGTTCCTGGAAAACATTATTAGGCCTCAAATCAAGTTTAACGACAATCATGTGTTTCAGAAAGTGTTTGAGAACGAATACTTCCCTGAATCAGTATTTTCTGCTTCATCTATTTGTGATTTTTATGTTTTGTTATAAAAATGTGCAGGGCTATGAGAACATTTGTATATTTTCATCTTAAATAAAGGTGTAAAACTGCAGTCCTCTGTGTTTTCTGTCAGTCTTTGGACTCTTTTAGCAGTGAAAATTAATCATTTCCATTCATGTGTAGAGTTTTACATCGCTTGTTTCAGGATTTATCTTCTGTTAGAAATATTTTTTTGATTCATAGTTGGTGTGTGTTTATACAGTATATTTACACTCACCGGCCACTTTATTAGGCATGTAGACATAATCAAGACGATCTGCTGCAGTTCAAACCGAGCATCAGAATGGGGAAGAAAGATGATTTAAGTGACTTTGTTGGTGCCAGATGGGCTTGTCTGAGTATTTCAGAAACTGCTGATCTACTGGGATTTTCACGCACAACCATCTCTAGGGTTTATAGAGAATGGTCTGAAAAAGAGAAAATATCCAGTGAGCGGCAGTTCTGTGGGTGCAAATGCCTTGATGATGCTAGAGGTCAGAGGAGAATGGCCAGACTGGTTCCAGTTGATTAGAAAGATAACAGTAACTCAAATAACCACTCGTTACAACCGAGGTATGAAGAAAGCATCTCTGAACACACAACATATCAAACCTTGTGGCGGATGGGCTACAGCAGCAGAAGACCACACTGGGTGCCACTCCTGTCAGCTAAGAACAGGAAACTGAGGCTACAATTCACACACGCTCACCAAAATTGGACAATAGAAGATTGGAACAACGCTGCCTGGTCTGATGAGTCTCAATTTCTGCTGCGACATTCGGATGGTAGGGTCAGAATTTGGCATCAACAACATGAAAGGATGGATCCATCCAGCCTTGTATCAACTGTTCAGGCTGGTGATGGTGGTGTAATGGTGTGGGGGATATTTTCTTGGCACACTTTGGGCCCATTAGTACCAATTGAGCATCGTGTCAGCACCACAGCCTACCTGAGTATTGTTGCTGATGTTCATGTGGTGGAACGGGAGATTTGCATCATGGATGTGCTGCTGACAAATCTGCAGCAACTGCGTGATGCTATCATGTCAAAATGGACCAAAATCTCTGAGGAATATTTCCAGTACCTTGTTGAATTTGTTGCCACGAAGGATTAAGGCGGTTCTGAAGGAAAAAGGGAATCCAACCTGGAACTAGTAAGGTACCCAATAAAGTGGCCGGTGAGTGTATAGCTATCAGGGCTTTACATTCACTTATTTTGATCACCAGTCACTGTAACCACTCGCCATTTTCACTAGCCACAATTCTGTTGTTGGAAAAAAATGTATTTTATATGCGGAAATTTTACTTTGGCATGCGAAAATGACTTTAAATGTTGTGTTATGTCCACATGCCTCATTCATTTCACTTTTTTGTGTGTGGTGTATGACTTTGCTCAATGAGCATGAGCAAATGGGTTGTGCTTTCATAGTCTCATTTCAATTAGTCTTTATTTCACATGACTTTTCAGGGCTCAACACTAAGGATTGACCAAATGTTTCTGTGGCCACATCAAACTAATTATTTCTTAGCCACAAATTTTAAATAATGTGTCAAAACAAACAAAATTAAGCTCTTTACTCAACAAAAATGTTCTTTAAAAAAACAATTGGCGTTAAAAAAAAAAATTAAGTTCTAGTTTTGTGTTTACTTTAAGCGGTATAAGAGAAATATCTAGTCAAATATTCTGTGCTGTCATCATGGTAAAGATAAAATAAATCCGTTATTAGAAATGAGTTATGAAAACTATTATGTTTAGAAATGTGTTGAAATAAATCTTTCCGTTAAACGGAACCTAAGGAATAAATATAAAAGAATAAACATTTAACAGGAGGGCTAATAATTCTCAATTCAACTGTATATTCTGTTTGGATCAACTTTTTGTCTGAAACATGTTACTTGTTCCTATACTTCATTTTGATTCGGTACACCCGGTACCAGGTTGGTGCCTTCAAAACGCTATGCCTACTCTGTGGCATAGATTCAACATGGAAGGTTTTTTCTTTCAATATTTTGGCAAAATTTGATTAAAGTGAAAATATGTGCTTGTGCCTACAGTAGAATCACAGCACAGTTCACAAGAACACTCATGATTGTGTGGCATTGCCTAATTTCAGATTCATTTATTTACTGTAAATATATAGTAGATTTCAACATCAGATTGATTTCTGTAGGACCACTAAATACTGGAGCAATAATGGTTTATATAGATAGATAGATAGATAGATAGATAGATAGATAGATAGATAGATAGATAATGCATTGATAGTGCATTTATGTTTATTTATTATAATTTATAACTACTATAAAATAGCATAAAGCTTTTGATTAAATTGTGCACACTGAAACAATCTAAGGGTGACACTGTTACCTCACAGCAAGAAGGTCACTGGTTCGACTCCCTGCTGGGTCAGTTGGCATTTCTGTGTGGAGTTTGCATGTTCTCCCCGTGTTAGTGTGGGATTCCTCCGGTTTCTCCCACAGTCCAAAGACATGCGCTGTAGGTGAATTGAATAAACTAAATTGGCCGTAGTGTATGAGTATAAATGGGTGTTTCCCAATACTGGGTTGCAGCTGGAAGGGCAAAACGTATGCCGATGCATAAAACATATGCTGGAATAGTTGGCGGTTCGTTCCACTGTGGTGACCTCTGAAATGGGAAATGAATGAATGAATGAAACCATGTAACAATAATGCTAAAATGCTGAAAATTAATTGAATTAACTAACTTGATTTGATTTTATAGAACATTAATTGAGCTATTAAAAATTATATTGCTTAAATTAATAATAAACATTTTATTGCTTTGAGTTTTGGATTTGTACTTTTAGAAAAAATAACTACTTGAAGCCTCTCTTATGGTTCCTTACATTGTTTTAATCCTAATGTAGTAATGTAATTGAGATTTAATGAGTGAACATTTGTCATTTATGCTATAATACAAGTTGTTTACCTACTTAATGTAGGCTATATTACATTTTATGTCATTTATAAGCAATTATTCATTCATTCATTTTCTTGTCGGCTTTGTCCCTTGCGGGGTCGCCACAGTGGAACGAACCGCCAACCTATCCAGCACGATTCTACGCAGCGGATGCCCTTCCAGCCGCAACCCATCTCTGGGAATTTCCACACACACATTCACACTCATACACTACGGACAATTTAGCTTACCCAATTCACCTGTACTGCATGTCTTTGGACTGTGGGGGAAACCGGAGCACCCGGAGGAAACCCACGCAAACGCAGGGAGAACATGCAAACTCCACACAGAAACGCCAACTGACCCAGCCCAGCCGAGGTTTGAACCTGCGACCCAGCGACGTTCTTGCTGTGAGGCAACAGCACTACCTACTGCGCCACTGCGTTGCCCATAAGCAATTATAATATATTTAATTTTATAATAAACCAACAGCTCCAACATAAGTACAGTATACAGTACATTGAAATAAATATATTCATTGAATTTACTAACATTTTTAATGTACGTGGTTGCAAACTATTTATATGGGCTGAGTTTAAACAAATTAAATTGAGTAATGTTAACTTAACTTGAGTAATTAGTAACTTAATTTGTTTGATTAAATTCAATATAAATGGTTTGCAACCACTGAAATCCAATGAATAATTTTTTTTCAGTGTGGTTTACAGGACATGCCTTGTGTCCTCGTAATTTAAAATGCTTAAAGATCATACTTAAGGGGCTCTTTTGACATTCAAAATTTGTCACAGGTTTCCTGTGAGGGTTAGGTTTGATAGTAAGGGCAGGGTTAGGCCATACAGTATAAACGTTTTTTACAGTATATAATACACTAAAAAAATATATTTTCATTGGATTTACTTAAAAATATTTTGGACAGTGGTTGCAAACAATTTATATGGGCTGAATTTTAACAAACAAATAAAATTTAGTAATGTTTAACTTAATTTGTTTGATTAAATTCAGTACATAAATGGTTTGGAACCACTGACCTTAAAAAAAAAATTGAGTAAATGCAAAGAATTCTTTTTTTCAGTGTGGTTTACAGGCCTTGTGTCCTCGTAAATTAAATTGCTTAAAAATAATACCTAATGGGGTGTTTTGACATTCAAAATTTGTCACGGGTTTCCTGTGAGAGTTGGGTTTAGTGGTAGGAGTAAGGCCATATAAAAGTTCAGTATGTAATACAACTGAAAAAAAAAAAGATTTTATTGGATTAACTAAACTAAAATAACATTTATATGGGCTGAATTTAAACATATTTAGTAACGCTCAGCTTAATGTGTTTGATTAAATTCAGCCCATATAAATTGTTTGCAACCACTTGCCTTAACAAATATTCATTGGATTTACAATTTTTTTTTAAAGGGCACCAATGGTGAAAAATCTACTTTTCAAGATGTTTGGACAGACATATGTGTAGGTATAGTGTATAGACCGTCATATTGGGGTGATATAAACACACTCAGTCCTTTTTTTTTTTCAATTTAACAACATAAAAACGGTGGACCAATCGAAGCGGTTTTGAGATCGACCGCAACTTGATGTAGGAGTGTGGTCCCCCCGCCCACCAATATTGATTGACAGGTGCGCATTACCATATACTCAGTATGTTGTTTCACGTCCGCCATTTTCAGCGTATGAGTCAAAGCGACGTCACCAAAGAAACACCCTTGCTCTATTTTTAGATGTAAGGCTCATTGGGCTCAACATTCACCACGCTATCGCTCTCCTCCCCGCCAGTGTTTGTGAGTTTTGGTGGGTTTGCATACATGTGTACTTTTCATTGTGCCTTCCTTAAACTTCAGCGGTTTGCATTTCCCGCGGTCACAGAAGCTCTCTGTCATCTTAAGTAGGTGCTGCTGGAAAGTGCGAGCGCGTTGCCTCATGTGCACATCCCTCCATTGGAAATAACGAACTAACGACGCGCAGCGCCATGCATTTCGCGTTGTCGCGGATGAAAGTGAGGACCGGGAGGGTGTCGCGGATGAAAGTGAGGACCGGGGGGTTCGCTCACTATTCTGCCGCCTAGGTCGCCTCAATGGACGCGCTGGCCCTGCTCAGGACACTTCATATTTCTGCCGCGCCACAGAGCGTTATCTGAATAGTTTTATTTTAAATAACATGCGAATGTGCACGTCTGGTGTGCCGTGTCGTGGTAAGCGGCGCATCCGTGTCTCTGAGCGGCGCATCCGGTGTATGACGCCCTTTAGTTATAGCCTCAAGCAGGTCGTACACCAGAAGCGCCGCTCGGCGACAAGCAGCATCGCGCCACGCAGCGGCATGCATTTCTGAATTCTAAACATAAGTTTCTATCAGGTGACACACACCGGTGCCGCAAGTGTGCGATACTTTCAACTGTCATGTGCGCGCCGCGTTGCGGTGCATCCGGTGTGTGATGCCCTTCAGTCAAAGTTCATTCAGTGTGCTTGGTTATTAATCTCGGTGTAGGCTACAAGCTCGGAGCTTTAAACTAGCACACAGTTGGCTGTAAAACTATACAAAGACACAAATGATTTTGTAGTCTCTGCTTGGTCTGTGTCCGAGTCGTACATGTACAGCTGAATGCTGGTCCTCTCACTCATGTTGCTTCCCTCTGTCTGCCTGTCTGTAGCCATACACAAAGCGGGGGAGCTCTTGGCTCCGCCCCCTTGTTAAGTTGGGCAGGAAGTAGAAACTAATTTTTATGTGAAGCAACACGCCCCTAAAACAATGAACCGTGTACACGCCCCCAAAATGACACTTTTTAACACATCATAATAAAAAAATCTGAAGAACCATAATATTAATATTACATCTTAAAAAAAAAAGGTAAAATAGGTGCCCTTTAATGCAAGTGGTTGCAAACAATTTATGTGGGCTGAATTTGAAGGGTCACAAAACACCAAAAATCTTTGAGATGTTGACGGTCATATATATGTATTCCGCGTTGCTAAAAACACTATCAGGACACACATATTTAGCTAAAAAGTGAAAATTGGTTGCTTTTGCGTTTAGAGTAAATTCGTTCTTTTGGTTTGAAAAGAAATGTTGAAGCTACGTCCTGGCGATGAGATCATTGTGTAAATTCCAGCGTGGAGATTGGCTGTCTGTACCTTTGGGTTTCAGCATTAATTCATGAGAAAGACTTGGTTCAAACCAATCAGCGCGCTGTATTGTGAACGAGATGCAACTTCAATAATACGCATGATATAGCTTCGAAGACTCCTTTTATCTGTTACAGTGTTCAGAGAGACGCCAAGTTGTGTTGCCAACCGTAATTAAAACAAGTAGTAGAAGAGGAATTGTTCAGAGACATGGGTCATCAGTGTTTCATTTATAAATGTGGCTAAACAAAAGTATTGTGTCCATTTTCCCGCGATGAGAGCACAGCTCGTGTGGATTACAGTGGTCTGCTAACACGTGACAAAAATATGTTTGTAAGGAACATTTTTTAAGAGAGCTTTCCTCATTGTAAATGGTGAAATCCGGATTTGCCACTCGTCTTCTTTTAAAAAAAGATGCAGCTCCAGTTGGTGTTGATTGTCCTGTCACTACAGATTTGGTAAGTGTGTGATCAGTGTTCTTTGTTCATGTTTATTCAGATGGCAAAGTTAGTTAGTATCGGCAGCAGTACTCTTTCAGTTTTTGAAGACACACCTTAAGCCTAGTTCACACTACAGGATTTTAGGCCCGATTTGGAAGTAAACGAGCTCGCCGACAGATCGGGCTTTGATCGGGAAAAAATCTGGGGGTGCTCGGCAGTCTTTATATGTGAACTACTGAACAAAGCATCAAAGAAGCTCGCTGACGTGTCACCAACACCTCGCAGATGAATATCTAGCATGCTGAATATTCCAGAGCAGTCTCTCGACCCCATGTGCGGTTATATGTGATGATGAGCTGCGGTCAATGGGAGAGCATATCAGCATGAGCTGAATGGCCATTGTGCTCAGGAGCTCAACAGAAACGTCTGTGATTGGCCAGAAAGGGCATTAAAGCACTGGCTTCATTCTGTGTTAACACGGACACGAGAGTATAGATTATATTAACAGTGGAACTACAATTCTGTATCTAGAATTACCATACTGGTCATTCTGACCGTTCTCATACAAGACGTCATATTGTCACGTCATATTTGTATTCAAGACTTCTATTGAGATATTAAAAGTACGCTTTGAATGTCTGTCATCATATTTAATGACACCATTACCCTAAAATATTATTCATTCATTCATTTTCTTTTCGGCTTAGTCCCTTTATTAATCTAGGCTCGCCACAGCGGAATGAACCGCCAACTTATCCAGCATAAGTTTTACGCAGCGGATGCCCTTCAAGCTCCAACCCATCTCTAGGAAACATCCACACACTCTCATTCACACACATACACTACAGACAAGTTTAGCTTGCCCAATTCACCTGTACCACATGTCTTTGGACTTGTGGGGGAAACCGGAGCACCCGGGGGACACCCACGCAAATGCGGGGAGAACATGCAAACTCCACACAGAAATGCTAACTGACCCAACCGAGGCTCGAACCAGCAACCTTCTTGCTGTGAGGCGACAGCACTTCCTACTGCGCCACCACGCCATCCCTAAAATATTATCTTTTTGGTGATACAGCCTATAAATATAAAACACGCAAAGGTCTGGGCCTCGCTTTCATTTTCACTTTCAAACAGGAGCTATATCATGGCACAGAATATGCTGTTTTGAAATATATATCTGCAGTAAATTTATGTTCTTGCTATCAAAAAGTTTATGTTAGCAGGAAGTTGCTAGGCAAAAAAGCATGCATATTTAAAGTCACAGCGAATAGTAGCAGACATACATGCAGTCATTTTGACCAATATGGTAATTAAAGGTAGAAATGCTCAGTTCTTTACTGTTTTGTAATTTAATATAAAAAATAACCACGTTAGAAAGAAATACACAGATATTTAGGAAACGTCAGGGTGTTCTAGATTAGTTTTATTTCAAAGAGTTATTAAATTACGAAAATTAAAAACTCCCTGACTGCCTCTGTAGTTCTAGTGTTAAAGCCACATCTATCCACTTGAACCTTAAGGCTGATATATACTTCTGCGTCAAGCGCACGCGTATGCTACGGCGCAGCCTACGCGTGGACGCATAGCCCCTCGCCGTGGCCATCGGCGACGTTGACGCGCACCTCTCAAAAAATGTAACGCGTACACGTATCGCAAGCTCTGTGTTTGGTCGGCTTGGTAGCGCTGACGAGTGTGGGTGGAGGTGAGAGCCGCGCGCCCGATGCAGCGAGTGTTTACAAGTGTGGAGTCCCGTGAAGGAGCTCCGGATGAAGACTGTTGTTTTGTGTTTACCTTATGATTAAAGTTGTTGCACGTCCACCGATTCCTGTCTCAAAATGAGCGAATTTGAGCCACTTGTACATTTAAGGAAGCGCTCAGAAAAAACAAAACACCAGCGAAGAAACTCGACACAGAGAAACAGAAACACCTACTGCCAGCTAGAATTTCGGAAGTGTATTGCAAAGAAACAGCGCGCAGAAGTATAAATGCAAGGCTACGCGTGAAGCTTGCGCTGTGGGTCACGCCGATCGCTTGACGCAGAAGTATAAACCAGGCTTTACGCCCCATTCACACGGGGCGTCAGCTTCAACGCTTCCCATTCACTTTCAATGGGTAACGTCAGGCCTTGCCGAACTGCATTGTGGATCCGTCGGCGCCGATTCAGTGGCATTGCTCGCTGCAGAAGTTGGGGCTGCGTCCGAAACCGCCTACTATTCAGTAGGTACTGCATTTGAATTTAAACGTACTACTCGGCCGTTGGTAACGTATGTTCTATACAGTATGAATGTGAGCAGTATGAATGGAATTCGGACGTACTACATCCGCCATTTCGTCATGGTCACGTGACCTACCTGCGTCAGTTGCGTCGCTTCACGTCCATTCATAAATTCTCTCGCGGGGCATCATGGGATAGCGCAGCGTCCATGGGATGCGCACTTCAGAATCTCGCCTGAAGTAGTAAGTCAGCCGGGTACGTCTCGCATACTGATTTTCGAATTCTAAGAATTCGGACATACTTCTCGGCTCGCATACTGATTTAAGTGTACTGTATAGTATGGAAGTATGCGGTTTCGGACGCAGCCTGGGACTTTCTCAACTTTTCAAGCGCCGACGGTCAGCCAATCAGATCGCTTTATGCAAATACACCAGCTCAGACAGTGGCCGATTGCCGAATAATTTTATTGGCTGACGCTGCTATGACGATCGTGTCTGCCCCAACTTCAGACACGCCCTCTGTCAATCGTTGACGCTGAAGCCCCGTGTGAATGGGGCTTTACAGATGAGCGATTAATCTGCTGACGCATCAGCTGACTGACAATGTTTTTAAATGCTCCCTTAAAAGCTTGAAACAGTGTCAGTGATGTCATCAGCACACAAGCAGCCAATAGTGTTCAGCTTTATCTGACGGCTCCTCCTTCAAAATTTTACTGGCTGTGGTTTGGTAGCTTGACTGAGCTGTTGGGGAACAGTTGTTGTCAGATCATGTAGTGTGTGACCCCCCCTCTTGTGGATCATTTACATAGTGTCTCCTAGTGTGAACACCACAGCGATTAAAAGACAAA
Organism: Danio kyathit; assembly: GCA_903798195.1. Classification (NCBI taxonomy): domain Eukaryota; kingdom Metazoa; phylum Chordata; class Actinopteri; order Cypriniformes; family Danionidae; genus Danio; species Danio kyathit. The sequence goes on from LR812520.1 coordinate 58,465,570, forward strand.
ATCAAGTCATGTAGTGTGAACGGCACAGCGATCTGCCGATGTTTAAAGTCATGTAGTGTGAACTAGGCGTTAGTCTAAATTATTTAGGCTAAGTTTACAATAATATCAAATTTATTATGTTCAACTTAATTTGTTTAAATTCAGCCCATATTCATTGTTTGCAACTAGTTACCTTAAAAATAATCAATTCAATTAGTCATTTTTAGTGTGCCTTAAATATAATTTAGTAAATCCAATTAATCATTATCATCAGTGTTACATCTTATCTTCGAAGCAGGCATTAATTCGATATCACACTCACACAATCCAACATAATAAAGGAGAGATTTCCCTCGCCGGCGGGTCTTAATGTAATCACAGATGCCATATTGAGCGTGAAGGCGTGTGTTGTGCCTCTGAATGCGTGTCAGTGACGAGATTAATCACGCATATATATCCAGTGCCCTCCATCTCTAGGCTAAAGAAGGCGTGTCGACGATCATCCAGCGGCTCTATTGTCCCTGTGCGTGTGTATATGTGTGTGTGTGGATGTGAGTGAGCAACGGGCAGAGCTCGAGACATGGCAGCGGCGCCCCCGAGCCCGCGCACCGGGAGCCCGAAAGCGCAGCTGCCGCCCTGTTATTATGAAGGATACCTGGAGAAAAGAGGAGCGAAGGAGAAGGTAAGCGAGCCATGCTTGACACTTTGAATATGTATTGTCATATATGGCCGGCGTGGCACATGCTTATTGTGTGGGTATGTATGGGCGAGGTGGATTAGCCTAATATGAACCCGTCTGCCAAGTGACCATTTGGTTGTTGATTTTCTAGCGTTATTGGATGAATGAGGCGACGCTGTTGTGTGTATTATACCGCTTTCTGAGAGCACTGTGAATGTTATCATAACTCATATTTGAGCTGGGGTTTTTTTTGTATGTGTGGTGCTTTAAATTCTCGGCAGCTGCTCTGCTTGTGGACACACCTTATTAATGCGGACCACATGCAGTCCGGGGAGTCAGATTAATATTGTATATCACGTGTTTTAATCGTCAAGCATTCATTTCTAAGATATAGATCGATGGATTTATGAATGATGTCTCTGACTGTATGTATGGTGTGTTACTGCATTCGTCACATTACACAATAATGAGTATACACCGTATACATACTATAAAAAATTCTTACCTCACAATCGATTTGTGTTGGGACAACATGAAGGAATTAAGTTAACTAATTAGTTTTTACACATTTAAGTGGATTGAACATAAAGTAATTATGTTGTCCCCCGAAAAAACTTGTTGTTTTAGCTCATTTTAAATAAGTAGTTTGAACAAACAGTGAACATCATTTTGTGAGTATACTGTGTGTATATATGCAGATAGTTTTATCATGTTAGTTGTTTAATGCTGTAGAGTGTTATTTTGAAAGCTTTGAGACACTGAAGTTCCTAATCTGGTTAATAAATCCTGCAGATTATAAATCATTTACACAGCTGTCAGTGCATAATGCTCTTTTTGTGGTAAATACTGTGCTAAATGGAAAGTGTTAAATCAGTTTAGTTGGTATTTGCATTCCCTGCTTATATATTTCAGGTTTATATTGTTTCTAATAGTTTGTTTCTGAATAGACGATTCATCTTTGGTCATCAATATTAGTAAATGTTCACTCACTTTTTAAATATATATTTTTTGCTGTAGAATACAATTTTTATATAAAAAAAAATCCAAGAATTTTATGCTTTCATGGTGTTTGCTTTTATTTTTGTTACTTTAAGACACTGAAGTTACTAATCTGGTTGATAAATCCTGCAGATTTTAAATCATTTCCATAGCTGTCAGTGCATAATGCACTTTTTGTGGTAAACACCTACAGTATAAATGTCAGGTTTATATTGTTCCTAATAGTTTGCTTTCTGAATAGAAAATAGAATCAATCACCATGAAAACACAAAATTCTCAGATTTTTCGAGTTTAAAATTCTATTCTGTAGCAAAATATTAAAACATGAACATTTAACTAACATTGATGACCAAGGATGAACTTTCTATTCAGAAAGCAAACTACTAATTACACTATAAACCTGAAATATATAGGCAGAGAAATCAACTAAGCAAAATAAACGCTTATTATTTAGCACAGTATTTACCAAAAGCTCCATGATGCTCTGACAGCTATGAAAATGATTTCTAATCTGCAGTTTTTACTAATCAGGTTAGTAACTTCAGTGTCTCAACGTAACATGAAAATAGAAATAATCACCATGAAAGCATAGAATTCTCAGATTTTATCAATATAAAATATAAACTCTATATGGTGATTGATTCTATTTTTATGTTACTTTAAGACACTGAAGTTACTAATGTGGTTAATAAATCCTTCAGATTAGAAATTTACATGATGCACTTTTTATGGTAAATATTGTGCTAAACAAGTGTTTAATTTGTTTATTTGCACTCTCTGCCTATATAATTCAGGTTTATATCATTTCTAAAAATTTGTTTTCTGAATAGAAGTTCTATTCTTGGTCATCAATATTAGTAAAATACTTATCCCCTTCCAGCTGCAACCCATCTCTGGAAAACATCCACACACACTCATTAACACTCATACACTACGGACAATTTAGCCTACCCAATTCACCTGTACCGCATGTCTTTGGACTGTGGGGGAAACCGGAGCACCCGGAGGAAACCTACGCGAACGCAGGGAGAACATGCAAACTCCACACAGAAACGCCAACTGACCCAGCCGAGGCTCGAACTAGCGACCTTCTTGCTGTGAGGCGACAGAACTACCTACTGTGCCACTGCGTCGCCCTTGAAGTCAGAATTATTACCCCCCCCCCCCCCCCCCCCCCCCCCCCCCCCTTTGATTTTTCTTTTTTTTTCTTTCAAATATTTCCCAATTTATGGTTAGCAGAGCAAGGAAATTTCCACAGTATGTCTGATAATATTTTTTCTTCTGAAGAAAGTCTTATTTGTTTTATTTCAGCTAGAATAAAAGCAGCTTTTAATTTTTTAAAAACCATTTTAAGGTTAATTATTAGCCCCTTTAAGCTATATATTTTGACTGTATAGTCTACAGAACAAACCATCGTTATACAATAACTTGCCTAGTTAACCTAATTAACCTAGTTAAGCCTTTAAATGTCACTTTAAGCTGTATAGAAGTGTCTTGAAAACTATCTAGTAAAATATTATTTACTGTCATCATGATAATGATAAAATAAATTATTTATTAGAAATTAGTTATTAAAACTATTATGTTTAGAAATGTGTTGAAAAAAATCTTCTCTCCGTTAAACAGAAATTGGGGAAAAAATAAATGGGGGGCTAATAATTCAGGGGGGCTATTAATTCTGACTTCAACTGTATATATATATATTAGGGCTGCTCATTATATAATTTCCGCATCGATATCACAATGTGCGCATCCACAGTAGACACATCGCAAAGATATGCAATGTCCACTCTGAATTATAGTTGACCAGGAGCTACAGAATTGTATTTAATCACTGTATTTATACAGACTTTATATGATTTATGCAAAAAACATTTCCTACTTAGAATTTTTGTCTTGTTTCTAGCCCAAATATCTACATTTCAAAGCGAAAACAAGATTATTTCACTTACCCCAGTGGCAGATAGTTTCCTTAAAACTCTTATTTTTCATTTATTTCTTCTGATAGTGAAAACTAAACAATATTTTAAAGAATTTTTTTGATATTTGGACTAGAAACAAGACAAAACAACATTAGAAAAGCATTTTTTGCATGTTGATTATTCAATTTCTGTACCCGAATACTGTTAGACTCCCCAGAAAAGCATCAAATAGAACCATCTTCTGAAACTCTATTCATATCGCGATAATAATCTAAATAAATAGCTATAGAAAACTTTGTATTAAAATATTATTTCTATTGGATAGTTTTGTCATCAGTAAAATAAACATATTACCAACATTATTGAAATTGAGATATTCAATTTTGTAAGATCTTATTATTTTTTCATTGTCTTTTTAGGAAACAAATACAATTTTACACTAATACAAGGAATACCTGAGAATACAATGTCTTTTTTTTACTGCTTGCTATTCTTTATATTTGGTTGTCTATCAAACTAAATATCGTTCATAATTTAATATTGCTTTAAAATATCTAAAGAGTGTGTGAGTGTACAATACACGACATAAATATAATATTATTTTAATGCTAAACTTAAGCTTTAAGATGTATTCAAATCTAATAGCAGAAGGCAAAAAAGGCCACATGCAAAAATGAGTCGCATCATATATTCAATGAGGGATTATTGAGTGGGGTTCAGGTGCTGTGTGTGTTTGTGAATGCGTGTAGGGGGTGGGCCTCAGATTTAGGACAGCTGTGCTCCGGGTTAAAGTGTGTGTGTGTGTGTGTGTCTCTCTGAGACAGAGAGAGAGAGAGAGAGGTGCCCTGGGGAGCTGTGAGCTGCCACTGAGATCAGGATTGAGCCAGACAGAACAGAGAATTACAGACAGAAGAGCTGTAATCTATGCGGAGACCCCTACCATTTACTCCACTGTCGCCGTCAGAGATTTACTCAGTCAAAATGATGAGTTCAAGCCCTCGATAGACATTAAACCAGTCAAGAGAGAGACGATTTACTGTGACGTTTATGTCTCTATAAAGTGCAATGATGTCAAGCTATTATGCGCATTGAGTAACGACATGCAAAACTTGTATTAACTTTAATGCAACGTATTGCAATATGCCTTTCTTCATAATTCTGGTGAAAAAATTCTGGTGTCGCCAGAATGTGAAGTTTCAGGCTAGATCATTTATTATAATCTGTTAAATTTGCACCCATTTGGTTGAGCAAAAATGCACCGTTTTTATGCATATTCCTTTAAATGCAAATGAGCTGCTGGTTTCCAGAAGAGGGCGGAGCCTTTATGCTATCCGGTTGTTAAGTCGTGACGTATGGAATACTATTTCCGGGTCCAAGCTGCTACTCATTTGAATTGAGAAAATATTCGTTTATGACCACTTTTTAGTCATATCACAAATTAAAGTGAATTTCTTGCACAATCACAATGTACATGAATGACCTCAAACTCAATTCCTGGAGGGTCGCAGCTCTGCATAGTTTAGCTTCAACCGGCTCCAGCTCACATCTGCTTAATAGTCTCTAGTAGTCTTGAACACCTTGATTAGTTGGATCAACTGTTTAATAAGGGTTAGAACTAAACTGTGCAGAGCTGCGGCCCTCCAGGAACTGACTTTGACACCTGTGCCTTAATGTTTTAAATTCCCTGGAATATTCTATATAATATATTCAATAAAACTTTTTGCAAAACTAAGTATACAGTGCATCCGGAAAGTATTCATAGCACTTCACTTTTTCCACATTTTTTATGTTACAGCCTTACTCCAAAATGGATTAAATTCATTTATTTCCTCAACGTTCTACACACAATACCCAATAATGACAATGTGAAAAAAGAGTTTTTGAAATTGTTGCAAATTTATTAAAACTAAAAAACCTTAAAAATCACATGTACAGAAGTATTCACAGCCTTTGGCGTGAAGCTCTAAATTGAGCTCAGGTACATTCTGTTTCCACTGATCATTCTTGAGATGTTTCAGCAGCTTCATTGGAGTTCACCTGTGGTAAATTCAGTTGATTGGACATGATTTGAAAAGGCGTACACCTGTCTATATAAGGTCCCAGGGTTGACAGTGCATGTCAAAGCATAAACCATGCATGAAGACAAAGGAATTGTCTGTAGACCTCAGAGAGAGGATTGTCTCGAGGCACAAGGTTGGGGAAGGTTACAGAAAAATTTCTGCTGCTCTGAAAGTTCCATTGAGCACAGTGGCCTCCATCATCCATAAGTGGAAGATGTTTGGAACCACCAGGACTCTTCCTAGAGCTGGCCGGCCATCTAAGCTGAGTGATCGGGGGAGAAGGGCCTTAGTCAGGGAGGTGATCAATAACTCGCTATATAGGTCTAAAGTTTTTGATGGTCTTACAGTTGACTTTGTGAAACCTGCATAAACCCTGCACACAAATCAACTGTGTGGAACCCAGCATTTTTTTACAATGTGTCGTGGATCAAAGCCTTACAGAGTCTGACAATGATGGAGAGGAAGAGGTTTTAACTTCCAGATGCACCATGACAGTCTGATGTTCATGTTATGTCACTTTTAACGGACTTGTTCTGAAAACATTTCTTTTGTTCTGTGTCGATGCAGGTTGCTCGACGCTTGTGGACCTGTTTATGTGGAAACACGCTGTACTTCTACAACAACCCTAAGGACACACATGTAAGTTTGTCTGCCCATACATTTGTTTATATTCAATCTTCTATGTCTATGGAGCATTAGTACTCTGGGCCTGTAAAGAAAGTAATCGCATCTAAGCAAATCTTCCGGGCAGATGCTTGATCAAGCCAAACAAATTAGAATCAGAAGTAAACGGAATCGGCACACTTTAGCTCTCAAAAGACAATTTAATTAGACAAGGTTTCGACCAAGTGTACCACACGCCTGCTTTTGAGTGAAGGTCTCAGCCATTAGATAGCCCCCTGGGGGCTGGCTGCAGTACAAGTCATAAAGCCCACCTCCTCCATGTTAATGAACGAGACTTGAGCCCAAATAAAAAAATGAATTACACTTGCAAATAAAATGTCCCGAAAGATGGTTCTGGTCAGTTAAGGCACTGGTTATCAGCTGATATAGGTGCAGATCTTCATTTTTGTAAACAGTATGTTTTATGCCAATAATTTAATGCTGGGCGTCTCATCATGATTGACAGCTGTGATTGAAAGTTTCTCAAAGCAGACGTCGAAGCTTCGGGAGGAGAATGAAGTGTTATTATTTGATTTCTGTGTTATTTCACCATGATAAAATGAGTTGTTCAGCAATAAACTATAGTTTCTGACAGGATCTGGTGGAACACTGTTTATTCGGTAGGGTCAGGGCTTTAGCGGGCTTTATTAGTTTGCTGATACACGCCTAGCTATGACGGAGAAAATACAGGTGATCACTATATGGCAGTAATTCTCTTTATGGGTCTTAAATCTCCACATTGATCTCCTGTACGGTTATTTGAACTTGATTTAAAGGACATCTCTGCATTTTGAGTTTCGGCATGTTATCGAGTTAATCTACTGAATCTGCTGTTATACAATATTAATGTTCCAGAAACCGAATCTTATATAATAAATAGAGCTGTAAATGTCATATATTATTTATATACATCATGTATTGTTGGATTTTTATTTGAAAACTCCTAATAAACATTAAAATGGAGGTAAATTCCTCTTTGCCAGATATAATGAAGGGATCAAATAAACCAAATGAAAACGGAGGCAAAAAATGATAAACAATATACAAGCGATGTTCAGCAGCTTTCTCTTAAGGCCCAAGGTGTTTTTTTACATGCATCTTTTATTTCTCTTTGCTATTTGGGCTTATTGGAACCTAATTAGAATAAAAATCTAAGCATCATCTTTTGATATGATGTACTTTTAGAGAATAATAATGTCCATATATGTGGACTCGTGGTCCCAATTTACATAAAACACTTTTTCCCGAATGTTCTTTTATGCATATTTAACATAGAATTTTTTTTTTGAACTTGCTTTGACTGTCAGAGACTAAAAACAATTTGTTTTCCCATTTTGGACAGTTAAAAATAGGGTTTGGGACATTTCAAAAGCTGCAAAACAGTTGCAGGATGACACTGTACGTCTGTAACAAAATATGAAACATTCAAAGTATTTTAAAAAGCCACTTAAGAAATGTGCTGCTATCACTGCGAAGTTTATTGTACAAATTGAAGAAGATTATTTTATATAGTGCAGGGATGTGTAAATATCCTGTTGATTTTTAGAAATCTTGCTGTATTTATCTTTTAAACGCACGATTTTTCCCGCGTGGTAACGTTATCTATGGTGTGTATATTTTGGGTCCTGTTGATTGCTAATTAAAAATAAAAACCTTTCTAAAAATGTGTTGTTCATACAGTATGCTATTGTTCATATTTTACAAGTGTTATTTCTATCTCTATGAAGATAACAAATACCAACAACCCTATAAGAGAAATATTTTTGTGCTCATAGCTGAGTCTAACTCAGGCTAGAGTGTATGAAAGATCGTTTATTTCTGCAGACCAACATGGATTGCTTTTATTAAATTATAAAAGCTTACATCACACAGTTTTTAAATCGTATATTATTACATGTTTTAAAAAGTAAGTGCTTATATTTGCATTAGCGAGCCTTTGTTATAGTGCAGATACGGGTGGTCAAGTAAGAAGTTCGGGGGGCGTGGTTGATTTGATGTACAAGTATTTGGTTGGAAGCTTGATTCCGCGGCTCAGCCTCTGGCTCCATCAGGCAGTCCTTCAGCGCATGCCCAGGCTCCTGTCTTTTGTGACAGTTTGTGCCCGTCACAAGGTGTTTCGCATTCAAAGTGTTCAATGGGAAAAAGGGGCTGTCGCGTCGATCATATTTTATACAGTCATTGGTTTCGACCTACAAGGTCTTCATCAGGTCACACAGGAAATACAAGAGAACCCTAGATATAGGCTGTGTCCAAAATCGCCTACTACTCAGTAGGTACTGCATTTGAATTTAAACTTAGTGTTACTGTTAACCCAACAGGCTATCTAGATAACCCATCAGGCACGGTGTAGATAGATTTTAGCAGCCCCGGAAATTCAGGCTGCCAGATTTTGCGAGCCCTCATGATAAATATACACACACACTTAAATTCATTCATTGTTTTTTCGGCTTAGTCCCTTTATTAATCAAGGGTTGCCATAGTGGAATGAACCGCCAACTTATCCAGCATATGTTTTACGCATCGGATGCCCTTTCAGCTGCAACCCATCTCTGGGAAAACTTCCATACACTCTCATTCACACACATACTATGGACAATTTAGCTTACCCAATTCACCTATAGCACATGTTGGACTTGTGGAGTAAACCGGAGCACCCAGAGGAAACCCACGCCAACATGGGGAGAACATGCAAACTCCACACAGAAATGCCAACTGACCCAGCCGAGGCTCGAACCAGCGACCTTCTTGCTGTGAGGCGATCGTGCTACCCACTGCGCCACCGTGACACCCCACACTTAAATTGTCAAAACTAATTTTTATCTTGGATCCGATTGATTCCGATTATTATTATTTTTTGCCCAGCAATAATAATTTGTAATCATCCTGACATCATTTATAGCTACAACAATCACTCCCGTCTCAGCTTTAGGCTTTTCTAGAGTCTTTAGCAAATGTTTTCTCAGCAGCTTCCTGACCATTACTGCTGGTATTTAGGAGAACTCTTAGTGAAACATTTAGTAAATATATGGGCCCAGATCTAAAAGGACACTTTTCTACAAATCCTCTTCAAGATTGTAGTCCATCATACGGTTATCTGAACTCTGAACGAGTGCACTCGGCTGTGGAGAGCAGATGGCTGAGAGTCAGGCCGGCCGCTTTTATCAGACTTCACTTAATTGAGGCTTCACTATTGATTTTCGTTCTGAAGCCATCAAGATAGCACTTTCAGCCTCCATAACCTCTGCTGTGGATGAGCTAGTCTATCTAGTAGGTTACAAAGTAGAGATATGCAAAGAATCGCACTGCGTGGGAACCTAATATTTGCATGGATGCTCATGGAAAGTAATCATGTGCTCTATTTACGCAGTGTGTGTTTATATTGTTGTGATAAATATTTTTAGGTGAACTGTTTTTTTAAAAGTCACTCCTTGTGTTGCTTTATGATTAGTATGTGGAGAAGCTGGATCTCAGTGGCTTCGTGTCTTTGATCGATGACCCGAGTCGTGACCGGAATTTGGAAGCAGCTCGACTGAACCTGCGCATGAAGGATGGAGAAATCAAACTCACTGTGAGTATTAGATGTCTGTCTGCACACACACACACACTTGCAAATCTTTCACAGACCAGGCATACTAAATGGCAAGAGCTTCTGGAAATGATCGTCTTAAAGGGTTCGTTCATCCTAAAATGACAGGTAAGATTGCAGAGCTCTCGGATACCATCTTAATTTGTGTTCTAAAGATGAACGAAGATCTGAAACGACATGAGGGGGAATGATGTATACCAGAATATTCATTTTTAGGTGAACTAACTCTTCAAATCTGAATCCTCACACGCGTTCCTATATGAACAAATCTGGCAGTTTTACTTTTCGTACACTCCTCTATGTAGAATTGACCTATCCGTAAGTTTGCAGATGAGCCAATAGCAATTTTTATGCGCAGATATTATGAGTCACCATGGCAACATCTGACAAAAGAGATCAGCATTTCTTCTCCAGCTGAACTTGTAGCAAATATGACTATATATAATAAAAATAAAGCGACGTGCTTCGGCTAAACAGAGAAAGTTAGCGTGGGAAATCATAGCTGCTCAAGTTAATGCGTAAGTTTACATTTTAAAGTATTTAAATATTTAAGTTTAAAAAAAATAAGTAATGTAATCTGTGACATTTATAAACTTTTCACTTGAAAAAGTGGAGAATTGACTGTAATTTTTAAGTTATTTCAGATGTAATTGAGTTAAATTACATAAAATAGGTACTGCATAGTTTCTAGATCTGTGAACGTACACTGGTCTCACGGTTTGCTTCGATTCGGTTCAATTCGATATTTCGGTGCATTGACGATGCTTTCCATACCCAATTTTATATTTTCTTCACAGCAGCAATTCTTGTATTAAAATGTATAAATATATTTATATACTATTTGTACAATTTTGTCATTTAATACAAACAGTCAGATATATAAACTGTACCTTTAAACAATGCGAGCATTTATAGCAAATAATATAAACAAATATGAATATCCCGCTCGCTTTCTGATCTTTGTCTACCAAGTTCTCCTACATCCCTATGATTGGTCGCACGCTCAACAGAAAGGTTGCTGCGATTGGCTCTTGCGAGCAGCGCTCGTCACAAATGAGTGACACTGATAAACGGCAACCGCCGAAATGGACTTAAACAGCCAGCAGGCACAAGACGTCAACATGACGCCAGATTAACGTGGTACCCCAATGTCGTGAGACATTGCATTTTTTTGGAAATGAAAATTGGGTTGACATCAGAACCCAGTGTCAGGCCAATGTCAATGTCCAACATTCAACCTAAAATCAACCACATATCAACGTCTAATTATGATACAGGTTGATGTTGTGTGACTGTTACCACTATGATGTCATGTTGGATTTTGGTTGCCATAGCTGACGAATAAATGTCAGTATCTGACATCAATATGACGCTGGTTTAAGATGTTGGCTCGACTTTAATTTGTCACTTTACAACACAACTTAAAATCAACCAAACATCAACGTCATTTGACCTCGTAATTGGACATTAAAATAACTTTGTTCTTAGACGCTGGCTAGACATTGAATTTTGGTCACCTGACATCACAACCTATCACAGCTGATCCATGATAGACGCGGTGGATAAAAACTCTGCTGACACTTGCTCGTGTCTGTATCCGGAAGTATCGCTGTAAAACAGCTGAAAAGAGAGGAAAAGTCACGCCAGCAGGTCAAATGGGCCACAGTGAGAGAGAGAGAGAGAGAGGCGGTTGCTAGGGTGTTTTGAGTGGCTACTAGGGCGTTGATAGGTGGTTGCGAGGGTGTTCTAATTCATTGCTAAGGCATTGCTAGACCATCGCTAAGGTGTTCTGGGTGGTTGCTAGGCGGTTGCTAGGGTGTTCTAGGTGGTTACTAAGATGTTGCTAGGCAGTTGCACAGAACACAGAACCGGGCCGCTCCAATAATATATCGGCCGCCCAGGTAAAATCTGTGTGGAAAGCGCTGTGTGGGAATCTGTGTGACAAGCCACGATATGCCATGCATGAGTCTCGCAAGTTGTGTGACACGTCGCCATTCGGTGCCATGCGTTGCTTAGTGCTGTTGTTGAGAGCTCAGCATGTGCCACAGTCACAATAGATTTCCAACGTAATACACCATAAGCTAGTGTGAAGAGCATGTTGTTTTACAGTGGCCGACTGAATTAAGTTATCAATCGAGCTTATTATTTTTTGTCGCAAATGCGAGCGAAATGGTCGCACTGTTGTTTATTCAAGATGACGCGTTGCAGCCGGCTGCAGCTCGTTGCTCTTAATTTCGCGGGTAGATTGCGTCATCAAACATGCATTATCGCGATAGTGCAATAGAATTAGAATCTCTATCGTAGGCCAATTTTGTATCGTTTATATCGCATATCGTTTATATCGCCCATTACTACTGGTGGTGTGGAGAGACATCCCCCCCCCCCCTCATGATTGTGAAGCGCTTTGGGTGTATGGCCATACACAATAAATGTGCTATATAAATACATTACTTTACATAATAACCGGTTATGATTATTACTGAACCGATACCGAATTGTCCGCGTCTGCATTGCGGTGCACCGAAGAAACAATTCATTTTGACACCCCTAATAGTTTCTACAACAAATCTGACAAAACAAGAATGCAGATAACCTTCACCTAATGTTCAGTGGAAATGTTTAATTTCCCACTTTTACACACGTTGATCAGTTTAAGATAAAATTTCTAAAATTGAGTTTTTATAAGATTTAAAAGTGCACTTGTGTGTCTGCCTTTTATTATTGATCATGTGGTAGAGGTTGATATGACATTTAGAATGTAAGCAGAACTAAACAATAGTTTTTAGATTGAGTAATAATCCCATTAATCTAGTTACAGTACATGTCCCTGTCGAAGGTCAGTAAATTTAAGCTAATTATTATTTAAAAAGGACAAGCTATTCTTGTGACTTTGTTCTTTGTGTGACTGAAATGTAGACAATGTTTCCATCCAAACATGCGAATTAACTTTGTGCACAAAACTGGAATATTGCATAAAAGACGTGTGAATAAAGCATCGTTTCCATCCAACGAGTCAAAACAAACAAAGTCATCACTTTCTGATTAACCGGCATAAAATATCAACAGTAAAATCAGAATTGGCTGCGGTAGAAGAAGCTGCATCAATCTTTTCTTTATTTAATAATTGATTTTCACCTCAGAAGAGTATGCCGACACACAATGAATGCCTGGTGGCGTTTGAAACCATGAGACGCAGCGCGCAGGCGCTCTTTACAGTTCTGGAGGTCATTAATAATATAATAACACTAATACTGAAATAGTTTGGGTGTTTTAGAATGACCAAAACAACATTTCAGATGTTTTAGTGTTCTCAGCCTTGCTGGTGTATCCATTCACACACATTTTTACCATCACATGATCTCTTACAACAAAATCACGTGACCTTTTTTAATACACATACTGAAATTTGTTCGGTAAAAGTGTTTCCATTGTAGTTTATGCGCATCTTTTCTTATTGAATCAAAAGTTTATCCTACTCAGTTATGCTCATGTTTTTTATATATATTTCCAAAAGTTATGTGCATCTAGGCGTTTCCATCAACCAATTTTTTTTTATGCGCATATCCAAAATGCGCAAAAAAACAGGTGGGTGGAAACGTAAGGCTAAAGCGAGAAATACTGCTTCATCTTTAAAAAAGGGGAGGAGACCGACAGAAACTTAGAGTTTAGAGAATAAACCCTGCTCCTGACCAGGGGTGCGTTTCCCAAACAACGGCGTAACTCGCAGCTGAACTATCATAGTACGATGCATCGTTTGGGAAAAGAACGATGTAGTGACGAGTGTTTCCCAAAACCCCTAGTTTCTCTGTCGCAGATTCATGGTTTGAGCCACGTTAGTTATAACTTAAAACGCCCATAATGATGCTCTAAACGGGGCGGAGTAACAACTTCTTTAGAGAACAACCCCATCATTTCTTTGTGCAAATTATATTGATTCACACGCACACGCATTTAAAATAAAATCCAATATTAGTTTTGGTAAAAACATGCACTCGTTTTCCATATTAATTGAAATATATGTAAATGGAACATATAGGGCCTGTGTTTTCTTTACAAATATTATTGAGAACTTTACATATTTTATTCTAAAACATAAAATCACTCACAAAAGCTAACACATATTCTAATCTCACATATAAATCATATAAATAAAAAATGAGGCTATTTATTAAAAAATGAAATTTTATATTTATTCCTTATTCAGTAAAGAAAAAAATTGTACTTTAATTATATTATTAATAATATTAATGATGATGACGATTATTATTATTATTGTTAATATTATTATTATTATGAAAGTAGGATATTGTTTATTTATTTATTTTTTCTTTTATTTTTTTAAGTCTACTTTTACAATTTGACACATGCAAACCACTGCAGAAATGTTCTAACCAACAGGTCATATACAGTACAGATACTTAATAAATAACCCACTATAAATTAAAAGCATTATCGTATGCTTTGTTTTTTGTTTTCACAAGCTTTGGAGACGTAACGTAAATTCCGCTTTTAATAAATAGGTCACCTGTAGCTTTTGTCATGAGGCTGTGTTCGAAATGACATCAATGTTTTCAAAGTGCACAATTGTTCACACAAAGATCGCTAAAACTGAACTGTAAAAATACTTTGAAAGCAAATTACACCTAAGAGTGATGACTTAAATGCTTTTTTATTTTGAATCATTCCAAGTTTAAATGTTAGAATGTTCTAAACGTATAGGGCATAGGGGGGATAAGTGGGAATAGAACACAGCCAGGAACTATGTTTCTAACTACAGCTCCAGAGGTGTAGTTGCAAGTGCACAAGTTTGTGACGCAGTTTGTGAATGTTCGTTGGAATGATGGATTTGGGAAACGGCAAATCAAAGAGCTATGTTCGCAACGACGGAACTTGCGACCTTAGTTGGCTAATGAGGGTTTTGGGAAACGCACCCCAGGTTAGGTTCACAGAGTAAGTTACCACGGTAACTGACTCTGAGTTAAAATTACCTCTCTTTCAGAAACAGGCTTGACTTACCCTGCTTATCGAGTTTGACAAACCAGCCATTTTGAAACGGAAAACCCAGAGTTTCTCTCCTTTCAGGATTAACATACTCTGAGTTTTCACTTTACCTTTTTTCTGAAACGGCCCCTGAAGATCCAAAGCTGTCATTGGGTTGAAGGTGTTTGTGCTATAAAATGGTAAAAGAATGAGCCTGGGGTACTTCCCTGTGTTAAACAAAACAGCATATACTGGTTAGGTAGGTTTTGACACATTTCTGCAGGTTTAAGATGGTTATTGCTGGTCATGAGATTGTTTAAGCTGGTCATGACCAATACATGACCAGCAAAGAATCAGCTTAGATGAGCTTGTGACCAGAGAAAAACAACTTGAACCACCGACCATGTCTCAAAACGTTTGCATTTAAAGTCTCAAAACCAATTAAAAACCATATGCAGATTTTTTTTCAACATGATTAAACTGGTCCCAGGTTTCATGAGAGGATGAACAATTGAAAGTATGTTGTTCCACTTTCTAAACCCAAACAAGACAGCTTAACATCAAAGACTCTAGAATACACAAGACGTGTCACTCGTATCTTTTTGAATGGGGAAAAGTGTAACCATCGATATGGTGAATAAAGCCCCGCCTACTAGTACAGGAGCCAATCATCGATCGCTGTTTGGCGAATATATCCCACCTTCTAGTAAAGGAGCCAATCATCGATTGATGTAGACCAGGGGTGCTCAACCCTGTTCCTGGCGATCGACCTTCCAGCTGATTTCAGCTCTAACCCTGATCAAACACACCTGAACCAATTATTTAGAACGTGAGGAGCTCTTGATAATTACAGGCAGGTGTGTTTGATAAGGGCTGCAACTTAAAACTGCAGGAAGGTAGATCGCCAGGAATAGGGTTGAGCACCCCTGATGTAGACTGATGATACTCTGGCGAAGGGGCTCGGACAAGATGTGAGTTTCTGCAGATTTTGTGTGATTTAGATGTTTAGAAATGAAACTAAAGGGACAGTTGTTGTTTAATTTTATTGGTGATTCCTAATATGAAATTCAGTCATAAACTTGGCAAGCAGTTTTGGAGAATTTGATGTTTCCCCATTCAAACAGAATGCCCGAACATACAGTACTGCCAGAGAGGCATTTCAAAGATGGCCGCCGAGTGAAATGACTTGGCTTAAAGCGACTTTGTTAACATTCAAAAGATCAACAAGGACATAGATTTGTTCTAGGTAATAGACAGCAAATATGCTTTTAACTCCACTAACTTCACCTACTTCACCTTCAAGTGAGATTTAATAACAATCATTATGTAGTAACTCAGCATCTGTCTTGAAAGTTAGCATAGCATAATGCTAGCTAAATTTAATCACCAGAAAAGTTGGTTAAATGTATATCAATTTAACGTTAATGTCACGCTATGGTAGATGAACAGTGTTGATCCTAGATGTTGTAAGATCGGGCTTCTGTATTTATTCTGGTCTCTAATCTCTCTTTATTTTTCAAATCTTTTGTATATCCCTCAATGGCATAATTTAAGTTTTATTTGTCTCATACAGAGTCATACAACATAAGATATGCAGTGAAATGCTTACACAACCACTCGTGACCTTGAAATAGTAACAATAAAAATAACAACAACATTCATTCATTCATTTTCTTGTCGGCTTTGTCCCTTGCGGGGTCGCCACAGTGGAATGAACCACCAACTTATCCAGCACGATTTTACGCAGCGGATGCCCTTCCAGCCGCAACCCATCTCCACACACACATTCACACTCATACACTACGGACAATTTAGCTTACCCAATTCACCTGTACTGCATGTCTTTGGACTGTGGGGGAAACCGGAGCACCCGGAGGAAACCCACGCGAACGCAGGGAGAACATGCAAACTCCACACAGAAATAACAACAACATGAGAATCTAAATTATGGATAAATAGAAGTTATGCAATAGAAAATACGAGCAAATATAAAATATTTAAAGACTTTTGATGTCGAGGATGTGGCTGTGGAAAAAAAGTACAAAGCCACAAACTCTAATGTGGCGGGGCTTACTGCAACAGATTAGAGAGAGTTTCGCTTTCACATGTCATTAAATTCCATCATATATCTGTGTTTACACTCAGGACGTGAGTAATAACACTTACAGAATTTAGACAGAAACAGCTCCAGGTCATTTTATGCTGAGGTTGATCATACGTTGTAGGACTATCATGATCTGTTTCTGTTCTCTTGGTTTTTCCACTGCATTTAGAATCTGAGGTCTGCTAGAGGGACCGTACAGAGATTTCCAGCACAAAAACAACACTGACTGATACTGTACTTTGATACTTCCTCTGACTAGCCCCTTGCATACCTCAGAGGACTGAGGAGATAAATGTTCTATGAAAACTTTATTCATAAATTCCAATGTACTTGGAACTGGGTAGACAAACTTTATTTTTTAAACTTGTATGTTAGATGCTGTTTGACTGTAATGTAAAGCCTATTTTTAGGTTTGCATCGAAGTATAGACTGTAAATGAGCAATATCACATGAGTACCAGTGCGAATATGGCTGTATATTGGCACTGCCGGGTGCCTTAGTGTCCCACCAGTGATGATATACAGCCATATTGCACTGCAACGAGTGTGATATTGCGTTCATACAACAGTTCGACGGCATAATCGTGTATATAAAAAAGAAAATCAAACACAGAGAGTCTCAAAAATTCTTTTGTATGAGGAACTACTTTTTTTCGCCATTCATTCACATCTGTAGCTGATATCAGAACAGCAGAAACCTTTTGAACCGTTTAAAGGATTCTCTAGCGTAATGTCTAAAGCAGGACTATTCAATTGACGGCCCGCGGGCCAAACCCGGCCCCCGAGGCAATTTGTTCCGGCCCCCCAAATAGTGTGACCAAGACATCAAAAATAAATTTAGTTCAGTCGAAAAACAGCCGCTATAGTTATGAAGTAACGTGCATAAGCTGCAGTTAAAGGCTGCGCAGAGCGCGAGTCACCTGACATTGAGTGGCACGAGCAGCCAAAAACATTTGGATATGTTTGTAGAAAAGGCCTTTTGTACAATGCACTGATATCGTTAATGGGGATGCAATGATTAGCCGATTTCACTATTAACCTCGTTTTTTTTAATTAAAGGCTTCTCAACGCCGCGTTTCTGTTGCATGAAAAAAAAGCTGCTGCATCTAAACAAAGTTATGCCAATACGCACGCACATTGGATTAACTATAGCAGCAAGCCATTGACATATCGTCTTTTCAGCACGCAAGTACATTATTTCCAATAGAGACATTCGCATATTGGAATCGGTGTGCACACGGCTCGCAAGCGGACCAACGCACTCGCGCCCTGCAAGCGCGGCACACAGTAGAAATGATCTCAGGCTGTAGTGGTGAGAGTTGTGCGTGGCTTTCAGTGCAATGTAAATAAAAGATACGTTAGATGAATTTATTAAAAATAATTAAAATGAATATGAACGCAGATAATAACAGCAGTTCATTTAAATTCTTAGCTAATATATAGCTTAAATTAACATTAGACAAATACTATTTTTATTTATTCTTATTTTTATGTATTTATTCATTGTTCTGCCATTTATTTTCATTGTAAAATGATCACTCATGTTTAAATCAAAAACTTTTTCATTTATTTTTAAGTCCAAGGAGAGAAATGGACTATTGTTTGTGTTTTATTAATATTTTATGCTGTATTTGGTTACTGAGGTTAATCAACACTTTAATATATAAGCAGTTTTCTTGTGATTTTCTAAACTAGTAGTGTTTTAAATTTAATAAATGCATAATAATCGTGATAACAGTGAAACCATGTTTATTCTTCAGACTATAATTGTCCAACCAAAATCTATAATCATTGCATCTCTAATTGTTAAGCAGTTTAAAACGGAACACATGAATGTGTCTGAATGTAGAAGAAGCCTACTGGAGCAATACACTGATTTTGTGCCTCAAAATACATTTAGATTTGCTTGTAAAAAAAAAAAGCCACATTGTACAATGCAGTGATGTTATGTAGTTTCAAAATACAACATATTAACGTTTTAATGTAGAAAAAGTCAACATGGCTGTCTTAAGGAGAAAAAATACAACATATGGTCTCTTATATACTGTTGTGTCATCACTTATATTGCAAGTCATATCTCTCCGGCCCCTCGTTTGGGATGCTTTTCATGAACTGGCCCCCATGACAAACTAATTGAAGAGCCCTGGTCTAAAGTGATGACAAAACAGGGGATTTTGCTCACATTTTAAGATTCTAAGGCTGAATGGCATAAAATGCCATCAGTCTACAAAGATTTTCCAGTTGCAATCGAGAGATCACAATAATTAACCCTGAAAAAGCCAAAGCAAAGCAAACACTACCAGATTACTATGGTATAAATACAACATAAAAAAGAGAGAGACCGACTTAGGAAGTCACTTACCTGTGTTATAATGATTTGATCAGCTGTAGTTCGAAATTAGTTTTTCTCCTCTAAGGACTTATTATGCGGTCTCTGTCGCCATCTTGTTGCGCAACCGTCTTTGCTCTGCTCAGTATGACAGGCTGATGGCCGCCGATCTCCGAAATTATAAATATTTAAAATAGGCACTATCCTTATAAGTAAACTGCATAGTTGCAATTTAAACAACTACATTCTCACCTAAAAAAGCCTCAAAGGTGCATTATGTTGTCCAACAGCTGCAATATTTGTCAAACTGTAGTGAGTCTATTGATCTGCTGTCACTTTGTGTGGGCGGAGTAATACGCAAGAGTGAAGAGGCTGTAAGAGTGCTGATATTGCAGAATATCACACAGCTATCAGCCAATCAGATTTGAGAACCAGACAGAACTGTTGTATAAAAAAAATATTTGATTCACAGGCGTTTTCCGTTTATTTACGGTTGTGAATTGCATTATGGGAGTTTTATTTCTGCTCTGTCCATGTTCGATGTTGAAATTGCAACTCTCAAGTTTTAACAGAGTGACTTTTATTGACATTTAGTCGTTTGAGACAAGATATTGTTTAATGAGCACCTATTTTACCCCTTTTTCAAGACTTAAGACAAGTCTTTTGTGTCTCCAGAATGTGTCTGTAAAGTTTCAGCTCAAAACACCCTTCAGATTATTTATCATACCTTTTTAGAATAGTGGAAATTTCTTCTCTGAACACAATGTAGCTGTTTTTGTTGCCTATGCCTTTAACGCTCATTCTCCCCCATGTCCCTGTATCTGGCTGTGTCAGATAAACAGCACAGTGACAGACAGGAAGGAAGCAGGTCTTGCGTAACATAAATTACTACAGTAAGAACTTTCACAGTGATTATTTGATGTATTTGTTGTGGAGTTGATTCAAGCCTTTCTGCAACGATGAGTCACACACAATGTCGTTACGAAGTTCACACACATACACACAAACACATACTGTGCACAGCAGGCGCGTTTAACTTTACACGCAAATGTGACAGGATACATGTTAAAATCCACTGCTGTATGGGTATCCGTTATGTTAATGTACAAAATAAACCTGATTTAACATCCACAAACTGGGATTGAAGCATCTTCCTTTATAATTGTACTGACATTCGGCTGTGGTGATAAAGACAGTAAAATCGCTGTAATTCATTACAAACATGCACTGTTTTAGAAACATTTTAAACTTGTAAAACTCATTTTTGATCACATTTGATGATGATTGATGATCACAGAGAGCTGAACAGATCTTAATATCTCAGTTGCTTTGCACACGTCCTGTCTTGTTGATATGATTATACGCGTTACTGCAGAGACATGTTAATACGCGCCTATCAATCAATTTGGTGGGCGGGGAAACCGCACTCCTACATCACATTGCGGTGGGCCTCAAAATGGGAGGGATTTGGATCCTATTTTAACATCAGAAAATTTTAAACAAGAGACTTGCTGTGTTTATATCACCCTAATATGACTGTGGACACACTATACCCACACAGTTCTGTCCAAACAGCTTCAAAAGATGATTTTCATCATAGGTGTCCTTTAATAAATAATGTATAGAGAAAAAAGTCTGTGAAATAACAGAAAATTATACTGGCAGCTTATTACTAGGTTTTGTATTGTAAATTGCAACACCAACCCAGACAATATATCGTTTTAAATTGATTAAAATGTCAATAAATGTCACTTTTACAAAGTGTTCGACATGCAAAGCTTTTGGAGGAAAGATCAAGGCCCCATAATGCAATTCAAAAGCATAATTAAGTGAGAAATTGTAAATTTATAGATATTCTTTAAAGTGTACAGCAATAATATAATCACTGTCAACATCTCTCTTTGTTTCCTCATAGGCACCAAGTCTGGAGGCGCGTGAGCTGTGGAAAGGTTTCCTGTACTCTGTCGTAGATGTAAGTAAATGTGTGTTTTAGTTGAACTCTGTTTTATTGATGCATATTAGTCCGAGAGTTACAGTTTAAAAAATAAAGAACCACAAGACATCAATTGTTCCAATCTATCAGCAGAAAACTAAATTAGTTCACATTGCCAATAAAAATAATTGAAAATAAATAAAATTTTCAATAAAATCAATATTTCAACACACACAAAAAAATAATAATAGGATAAATAAATTTACATAATTAATTAAATGCATATTGGGACATACAGCAATACAGAAAAATATACAAGTACAAATACTATGAGCATGCATGTTTTCTCTGTACTCTCCATTTATAAATAAGCCAATGGCAAGAAAAATGGGTCAGGTATAGTTTTTTCTCTCTTTCCCATCATTTTGTCAAATTTGTATTATTTTATTAATATTTGTTTTTAAATGTGAGAGGTAGGCTTGCCAAATAGTGTAAAAAAAAAAAAAAACTAAATGTGTGTTTTTAAGCAGAAGTAAACGTGCTGTATATTCTTCTTTAGTCTCACAGAGGAGTATAAGCCTTTACTATGAAAACGGTGCAAGTTTGGCTCATCGCTCGTGCTTTTTCCAGAGTTATTGTACACTAGAATCAGGTCAACTCTGTATGTCAATAAACTCTCCAGAACAATGAATCTCAGTCAGCCGTGTACTGTTATGCACGCAGTCATGAATAATACTGTTGTTTGAGTTTGGTAATCAGATCTGAGACCTTTGAACTAAAGGAGGTTTATGACCGGTTTCCAAGAATTGCGTTTCTTTCTGTTTAGGAAGGATTTGGTTGTGTTTTCATTTTCTTTTGTGTATCTTGAGGAGTTTGGTGGAGATGCTGATATATACTAACATTTAAAGAGGTCTAATTATGCTTTTTACTCTTGAGCATGTCTGTTTGCTCAGAAAACTGTATATCAGGAGTTTAAACCGACAAGACTTGACTGACAAGACGCATGCAGATGTTTTGTTTGTTTTTGCCAGATTAACCAAGGGAAAAAAGTATGTTCAAAAAATGTCTCAAGAATGTTGTTTCTTTCTGTTCAGGAAGGATTTTTGTTGCATTTTTATTTTCTTTTGTGTATCTTGAAAAG
Source organism: Danio kyathit (assembly GCA_903798195.1). NCBI lineage: Eukaryota > Metazoa > Chordata > Actinopteri > Cypriniformes > Danionidae > Danio > Danio kyathit. The sequence goes on from LR812520.1 coordinate 58,487,944, forward strand.
GAATTGGTCCAGATGCTGACATATACTAACATTTAAAGGGGTCCTATTATGCTTTTTACTGTTGCGCATATCTGTTTGCTCAAAAAACTGTATATAGGGAGTTTAAATTGACAAGACACTTGCAGATGTTTTGTTTGTTTTTGCCAGATTAACCAAGGGAAAAAGTATGTACTTAAAATGTCTCTAAGAATGTTGTTTCTTTCTGTTTAAGAAGGATTTTTGTTGCATTTTTATTTTCTTTTGTGTATCTTGAGAAGGAGCTTGGTCGAGATGCTGACATACTAACATTTAAAGGGGTCCTATTATGCTTTTTACTCTTGGACATGTCAGTTTGCCCAGAAAACTGCATATCAGGATTTGACTGACAAGACACATGCAGATGTCTTGTTTGTTTTTGCCAGAGGAACCAAGGAAAAAAAGTATGTATTTTAAAAAATATTTCCTGCAATGTTGTATCTAGAGAAGCAGTGTGATTGAGATGTTGACATACAATAACATTTAAAGGGGTCTAATTATGCTTTTTACTCTTGTGCGTGTCTGTTTGTTCAGAAAACTGTATATCAGGAGTTTGAACTGACAAGACTTGACTGACAAGACACATGCAGATGTTTTGTTTGTTTTTGCCAGAGTAACCAAGGCACGAGCTAAATATATTGCATCCACTAAAAGACAGAAAATATTACAAATTGTATTGTACATAATTTACATATTGTACATGATTAACATTTGCATGGTACTCAATAATATTATTGAAATTAATATAAAAACAGAAAATTATACATATGCATTTACAGAAGTAATCTGTGCGCACAGATTTCGTGTGGGAAAATATGGGGTACATTTTTCAGACACCTGCTACATTTTAAAAAAAGATTTTGATTTCATAAATATTTTTAAAATAAAGAAGTAAATATAAAAAAATCTGTATCCCTTTAAGCATACACCTACCTAAATACCCTTTTTAACTTTTATTTTGCACCTATAATTACATAGGTCTAAATGTTTTACGTTTTATTTTATACTGTATGCAGTAGGTAGTACTGTCGCCTCACAGCAAGTAGGTCGCTGGTTCAAGCCTCGGCTGGGTCAGTTGGCGTTTCTGTGTGGAGTTTGCATGTTCTCCCTGCATTCGTGTGGGTTTCCTGCGGGTGCTCCAGTTTCCCCCACAGTCCATAGACATGCGGTACAAGTGAATTGGGTTGGCTAAATTGTCTGTAGTGTATGAGTGTGAATGAGTGTGTATGGGTGTTTCCCAGAAATGGGTTGCAGCTGGAAGGGCATCCGCTGCGTAAAACATGTGCTGGATAAGTTGGCGGTTCATTCCGCTGTGGCGACCCTGGATTAATAAAAGGACTAAGCCGAAAAGAAAATGAATGAATGAATGCTAAGTGATCATTCTTTTTTATTTGAAAAACAATGCTGACGTCAGATATTCTGCTTTGAAAATGTCTGTTGCGTGCCGGAACGTCTGTCTTTGTTTTGGTCATTAAACCCACCACCTGCCAGTTTAGCCAATTATATTTCAGCACTCCGGGTTGCCTTGGGGGAGAACCGCATATTTGATTTATTCAGTCATGAATAAACGCTCAAAGCGTGCGTCCGTCACCGAAATGCGACCTTGGACAGTAGCAGACTCCTAAATGAGACGCAGATTCAGAGTTCCACATGAGGTTATTAATTAGCAAATACTATAAATATTACAAGCGTAAACATTAGGTGAGCAGGTTAGGTTACATTGTAACAGCATGTCCTAACAACACCCTATATGACAATATGACGTGATTTGCAGTGATAAGCAATTTGGCTGTTTGCACCAGACGAAACATGACAGAAATTTACGTACAGCAGTTCAGAAGCACAGAATAGTGCACTCACTGCACTCCAACGAAATGGTGGGGTTTATAGTCTAATTAATACATATCAAACATTACTTTAACATTATTGAATGTAGGTGCTGAATCACTGATGTGTGTTGGCTTGTACTGAAGTTCCATTTCAAACGGTTTATTTTATTTTCAAGATCTAAGGTGAACTAACTGCTTCTTTCAGTAGTATGGCAATAAATGTCATGTGAAATAGCATTCAAACTCACATTGTTAGCATTTAACACTGAATAAAGCACGAGGTGTACCTGAGGTGATCATTGTCAGATTTCTGATGTTCAGCTGCAAGAAATAGAAGCCGTTTCTAAAATATAAATTTTAGGTGTTGGTTAGAACAAAAACTCCTTTTAATATGGGAAATATTTCTTCTATCGCGTGCCGTTGCTTTTATTGAGAACACGATTTAAATCAGCCTTTAGGCTTGATCGTCAGACTCGCTCCTGTTGATGTCATCAAATCTGGCAACCTGCGCTTGCGTTTGTTTTGAACCAGGCATGCAATACCTAGTTCAACCACTGGGTGTCAAACTTACATACTGCACCTTTAAGGGCATTTAAAATGTAGCACGTTTTCACACTTTTATTATTTCAAACAAATGCTTTAAAAAAGCTTTACAGGTTCCACAAAATATTAAGCAGCAAAAAAATTCGACCATTTTTCAGCAACAAATCCGCTTGTTATTTCTGCAAAAAGGTTCTCAACAAATTGTAGCTCTGTCTTTAAATACATTCTTTCATAATTACATAAAGGGATAGTTCACCCACAACTGAAAATTATCATCATTTACTCACCCTTCTTTTTTTATAATTCTATTTTATTGAATTTTTCAAGAACAACCACATATACACACACACACACACACACAACAGTTGGCACAAATCCCATACAATGGGCGACAAACCCAGACAAATCCCATACAACGAGTCAATGAGCAAAACAACAATGACAACATAGTTTAGCGGGTGACAACAAAACATAAAGAAATAAAATAAATAAATGAATAAAATAGATAAATGAAGTCTCTAAGGAATCCATAGAGGTTGAGTGGCTAGTTTGTTCATCCAGATATTCGAGAAATAAACCCCTGACACTAAAGAATTTTTCAATGGAATGAATCCTCAGAAATCTCAGTCTTTCTATCTGTATTACCGAAATCATGTCTGCAATCCACATTTAAAAATAAAGGGGGTAAAGATGACTTCCAATGCCGAAGCACAAGCCTTTTAGCCACAATCATACCCAAAGACAAAGACTGCTGGAGTCCATCTGGGAGTTGAGAAATGTGTTGGGAATATCAGAGAAGTTCTGCATCAGGTGGTAAAGATTTACTATTAGCTTTAGAATACCAAATATGCTTGACCAAAATGTATATAACAAAGGACAAAACCAGAAAGCATGAGGAGTTGTGTCTTCTGTCACTTTGCACCTGTCACATAATGGTGATACGGAGGGAAAACAAATGTATGCTTATGATGTAAGCGATGGACACCCTTCAATTAATTAAAAACCTATTTGAGTTTCTTTCTTCTGTTGAACACAAAAGAAGATATTTTGAAGAATGTTGGAAACCGGTAACCATTGACTTCCATAGTATTTGTTTTTCCTAATATGGAAGTCAATAGTTACCAGTTTCTAACATTCTTCAAAATCTCATCTTTTGTGTTCAGCAGAAAAGAGAAACTTAAAACGCTTTAGAGGGAGAGTAAATAGTATATTTAAATGTTTGCGTGAACTATCACTATCAAACTATCACCTATGTTAAATACACTTATTAATTTTAATTTTGCACTCATAATTACCTACATCTAAATGTTTTTTGTTTTATTTTATACAGTTTTTTATCCTATTCTAGACTTTGTTAAACTTAATATAGTTGAATATTATTCAATATGCACATATAAAGTTAAACTAGTTTGCTTTTCACTTGACATCAACTTTTATATATAATGAAATCTATTTATATTTTTTGTTAGACTTTAGACATGCAGTAAAATGAATTTGCCTTTCTCTCCATCATAAAACACGATCTGCTACTAATAAAAGTACATACAACGTCATATCCACTAAAACAACTCCCCTTCTTCGGTAATTCTGCTCACTGTCATTCAGTTTTCATAGATAAAGAGATCAGAGTCCTTAAAATACGTCACTATGGCCAACATATTCAAGCATGCAAATCAGAGTGACACATGCTTTTGCTCTGGGTTCCAGCTGGCGGTGCCCACCACACTCACCCTCCTGCCCGGGCAGCTGCACATGCTGAGAGAAGTGGTGGAGAAAGAAAAAATGCGTCGAAAGGCACGTGCGTCTTCCAGAGCCCCGTCGTCCCCGCTCTCCCTGCCGCTGGTGGGGGAAATACCTGCGTGAGTATCTGTTTATTCTTGAGCCTCTGTGTGTTTATCTAGTCTTAAAACATCACCGTTGCTGATGCTCTTTCGAAAGCATCTTAAATTGTTTTTTTCCTACCTGATAAAAATTCCATGCATTTAATTGGCACTAAAATAAATAGTAAACATGATCTCTAGCGTGCGCATGTAGTTTTATATGTCGTTTCTGGGAACTGGAATAATATATGTGAAGTTTTAGTGTTTATACAGCGCTTTCTGGCTTTGTTTGGATTATTTGTAGTTGTGTTTTATGAGGTGAAGTGTGTGTGGTTTAGTTAATGTTTTATTTACAACTTCTCATCCATTTGGAGAACTGTGTTTGTTACTGAATCTTGTTTTATAGGATTTCGCAACCATAAAATGGAAACCATCTAAAATATACGTACAGTTGAAGTCAGAATTATTAGCCCTCCTGTATATTTTATTCCTCTCTGTTTAACGGAAAGAAGATTTTTTTTCAACACATTTCTAAACATAATAGTTTTAATAACTCATTTCTTTTTTTTATGATTTGATTTTTTAATGAGTTTTTTATTGATTTTTCTTATTTCAAATAATGCACATGCAGATCAAATACAGAGCATTAACATAAAAGCAGAACAATACAAAATAAATAAATACAATAAATAAATACCATCATATAAATTGAGTAAACCAAACCAAAATACATACAAGAAATTTAAAAAAAAGCGGGGGTGGGGGGTTGCTAATATCATAGCTTTAATTATTATTTTGTCTTGTTACATGTTTGCTATCATTGTGGGTCGCAGAAATTTAGAAATTTTCCCCATTTATCAAAACAAATTTCAATCCTTCCATGTAAACTGTAGGAGAGTTTTTTAAAAGCTGCAACTCGTCCTAACTCTGAGATCCTCTCGAAGATCAGAGGTCTACTGGAAGATTTCCAGTTTTTTACAATCACCCATCTGCCTAGCATGATAGAGCTGTGTATCCACTGTGATTCAGCTTTATTCATGTGGCTTAAGGGACAGTGGTCACCAAGTATCTATAAGCAAAAGTCATACTGGAATACCTTTGCAAGGTATTCATGCCCTCTCTCCAAAAATGTTGGACTTCTGGGCATTGCCATAATACATGAAATAGGTCACCTTCTTCTTCTTGGCATCACTTGCATTCTGGATTGTTTTCAAAACCTGCCCTGAACAGTCTCTTAGGAGTCCTGTAAAATCTATATAAAATTTTAAACTGTATAAGACATGTTCTAACAAATAACTCCTTTCTAATAACTGATTTATTTTATCTTTGCCATGATGACAGTAAATAATATTTGACTAGATATTTTTAAGATACTAGTATTCAGCTTAAAGTGACATTTAAGGGCTTAACTAGGTTAATTAGGTTAATTAGGGTAATTAGGCAAGTCATTGTATAATGATGGTTTGTTCTGTAGACTATCGAGAAAAAAAAATCTTGCTTAAGGGGGCTAATAATATTGACCTTAAAATGGTTTATAAAAAATTAAAAACTGCTTTTATTCTAGCTGAAATAAAACAGATAAGTCTTTCTCCAGAAGAAAAAAATATTATCAGACATACTGTGAAAAAATCCTTGCTCTGTTAAACATCATTTGGGAAATATTTAAAGGGAAAAAAATATTTTGCTAATAATTTTGATTTCAATTGTATATAATACATGTGATATTTTAGTGTTTAGTGCTGTGTTTATTTAGATTATTTGGTAGTTGTATGTTTTGTAAGGTTCAGTACGCTCTAACTTCTAGTTTCTTGAAAGACTGTATTTGAAGAGTTTAGATGCAAAAACCTCAAATGCCGTCTGAAATGTTCTTCTAAAATGAGCATTTTTATCAGGCATATGGCAAATAATAATTCCCTTTCATGGTCTTTGAAGTGAAATAACTCAACATAAACAAAGGAGGCTGAGATAAATGTTCACTTTTCAGACGGCACTTAGAGGTTTTTACGTCTGAACTCTTCATTTGTTACAAAATGTAATTTTGTACCTATTTTGAGGTTTTTTTTTTTTTTGGACTTTTTAAAACTAAAATACTATATATAAGAATTATTAGCCCTCCTGAATTATTAACCTCCCTTTATAATTTTTTCCGCAATTTCTGTTTATTCAAAAACAGTTCTAAAGATAATAGTTTTAATAACTCATTTCTAATAACTGATTTCTTTTGTCTTTGCCATGATGACAGCACAGAATATTTTAGTATTCTGCTTAAAGTGCAATTTAAAGGCTTAACTAGGTTAATTAGGCAAGTTAGGTTAATTAGACAATTCATTATATAATGATGATTTGTTTTGTTAACGATCTAAAAAAATCAGCTTAAGGGGGCTAATAATATTGAAAATATTGAAATAAAAATTAAAAACTGGTTTTATTCTAGCCGAGGTAAAACAAATAAGACTTTCTTCAGAAGAAAAAATATCATAGGAAATACTGTGAAAATTTCCTTGCTCTGAACATAATTTGGGAAATGTTTGAAAAAGAATTGTTTGAAACAAGGGCTAATAATTTAAATAACTATATATTATTTGGTTGTGTAGTGTTTATATGGTAACTTCTATATTTATATCTTTGAAAGTGTATTTTTAATGAGGTACTGTATCAGGGTTTCTTCAGGTTTCATCAAGTCGAATTTAAGACTTTTTAAGACCATTATGAATGAGATTTTAGATTTATACAGGGATAAACACTACTTTTTTTATAATGGCCTGGTGGAACCAATGGTATTGGAGAAAAAACAAATGTAGTTAAAACCACATATTTTAAGTTGTCAAAACAAGAAAACTCTAGTTGTATAGACTTTTTTTTCAACATAATATTTCTTTTTTTAATGACAAGTTTAACATTGTTAAAAGTATATTTATTATGAAGAATAACATGACTACATGAATAATCAAATATATATATATTTGATTGCTTTTGGTCCAAATATAGGAGTAAAAAAATAGGAATAAAACTCCTGTTCAACCTAATACATTTCTGTCATTAAACCCTTACGTTTCATGCCTATTTATAAATATTATGTCCACTCACACTTTATGTAAATAATTTTTGTGTAAATGGAAGATCATGTAAAAGGATATATTGCTGTTGTTATCAGGAATTGTTTAATTGTTTATTTGTTTTCTTTTCCTGATTAGGGAGTTAAAAAAAGAATTGCTGTAAAATGTCTAACAGCTGTTGTGAAATAAACATCTCTTTGTAATAAAAAACATATATATATATATATATATATATATATATATATATATATATATATATATAGATAGATAGATAGATAGATAGATAGATAGATAGATAGATAGATAGATAGATAGATAGATAGATAGATAGATAGATAGATAGATAGATAGATAGATAGATAGATAGATAGATAGATAGATAGATAGATATATATATATAGAGAGAGAGAGAGAGAGAGAGAGAGAGATAGATAGATAGATAGATAGATAGATAGATAGATAGATAGATAGATTGTTTATTAATTATTTAATTAATGTTTGTGATGTTTAATATTTGCTATTTTATCAATAGTTTCTCAGAACTCCAAAGTTGGAGCTAAACTGGAATACATGATGTTATTATGTATAATATACAGTGGTTTCTGTCTTTTGTTTCAAAGCTGTATGTGCTATTGTTGTGGTTAAGGTATAATTTCTAACTTGTTGATTGACAGAATATGCTAGATTTGATATGGTCGACAGGAATACTGTAGAGTGCATCACTTTTTCTGTTTTATTTCAAGTTCAGGAAGTATATTTCCAGTCATATGCTCCCATCAGGATCTTTAAAAAGCATTTGTTAAAGTTTATGAGCCATGAACCAAACCAACCAGCTGCAAGGTGAATTCAAGTATTACTAACTTTTATTTGAAGTCATTTATGAGCACAAGGACAGAGGTACAAGTTAATTTTAATGAGGGAATGCACTACAAGCTCATGAAACATTGAGAATGACGCTATCAAGTATCAAATTAAAATGACAGAAACATAAAACTGTTTACTTACAGTTTATGATCTCCATTAAAAAAAAAAATAGATATTTTAAAATATTTCCCAAATGATGTTTAACAGAGCAAGGAATTTTTCACAGTATTTCCTATAATATTTTTTCTTCTGGAGAAAGTCTTATTTGTTTTATTTCAGCTAGAATAAAAGGAGTTTTTAATTTTTTAAAAACCATTTTAAGGTCAATATTATTAGCTTCTTTAAGCCATACTTTTTTTCGATAGTCTACAGAACAAATCATCATTATACAACAACTTGCCTAATTACCCTAACCTGCCTAGTTCAACTGTAAATATGCAAATATTTTAATGTTGTAATGAGACCAACTCTTGGACATGTTTGGCTCTTCATAATATTGTCCATGGCTAAAGATCTCTTTTGTGCTTTTAAACATATTTAATTGATGTGAATATTATAATTCTTAGTTGCTACCAGAAAGCGATGCATTGATGTGCTTCTGTATATTGTTTGTCAGGTGTTTCAGGCCTGTGTCTCGTATTGAAGCTGAGGTGCTGTTAGAAAGACATCCGGACTGTGGAAACATGCTGCTCCGACCAGGCCGAGATGGATCTTCACTCGCCGTCACCACACGACAAGACCTGAATGGGTAAAACCACTCGAACATCTGTCTCTCTCTCTCTCAGTATGATTTGTGGCAGAGCAAACCATTAAAGCTCCAGTGAAGTGGTTTGAATTTTTTTTGATGTTCGACAATCTCAGGGGATGTTCTCGAACGATTCAGTCATTTTGAACAAATCTTTTAATTGACTCATGAATGAGATGAGTCCTCTCAGGAAGTGATTCGTTCATTCAGTTAGAGTAGAAGATTCATTCCTTTTTCCAGTCCTCTATCGGATTTGAGTCGTTTATTCATCATGAAAGAAAGACAGAAGCCAATAATATCCAGTCCATCTCTTGTTTTCTCAGGTTTTGAGTAATCACTTTACATGCTGTCACGTGATGAACGAACGACTCAAAAACCCGAGGACTCAAAAGGAGAACAAATCAGACTGTGCGCATTGGTTAAGCTGATATGGGACTGTCAGTGTCACGTAAACGACGAACTCAAATTTGAAAACATGTCAGATGAGCTGAGCTGACCTAATTATAGACAAAAAAACTAGACAAACAATGAATGATCATTTTCTCTTTCTTACAGCGTTCTAGTTATGTTTGTAGTGTGATCAACGTTTGGGCTAGTTGTAGATGTGTTTGGAAGCCACTCGTAACATTTGAATAATATTTTGGCAAGTTGAATAAAATGACTCAAAAAAATATTCAATGAACGAGAATCAAAGTTTCGAATCAGTAAAATGATCCAACTTTTCTATCACTAATCTCAGTTGAAACATGAAGAGAGGGCGTGACTTATAGCTAGAATGGTTAGATGACTAGATAGTAGCTCCTCCCCTTTTTAAAAAACAGCCAATAATGTTTTTTATCACAGCCAGTGAGAGTGGTTGAGCTCAAGCGCATCACATGAGAAGCGTCTTGAAGGGGGACGGGACATTTCCGAGAGTAGTCTAAGATGATTTGCGCTTTATGACATGGCGTGTTATCCTGCTGGAAGTAGCCATCAGAAGATGGGTACACTGTGGTCATAAAGGGATAGACATGGTCAGCAACAATACTCAGGTAGGCTGTGGCATTGACACGATGCTCAATTGGTACTAATGGGCCCAAAGTGTGCCAAGAAAATATCCCCCACATCATTACACCACCACCACCAGCCTGAGCTGTTGATACAAGGCAGGATGGATCCATGCTTTCATGTTGTTGATGCTAAATTCTGACATCCGAATGTTGCAGCAGAAATCGAGACTCATCAGACCAGGCAACGTTTTTCCAATTCTATTGTCCGATTTTGGTGAGCCTGTGTGGATTGTAGCCTCAGTTTTCCTGTTCTTAGCTGACAGGAGTGGCACGCAGTGTGGTCTTCTGCTTCTGTAGCCCATCCGCCTCAAGGTTGGTGTTGTGTGATCAGAGATGCTCTTCTGCAGACCTCGGTTGTAGCGAGTGGTTATTTGAGTTACTGTTGCCTTTCTATCAGCTCCAACCAGTCTGGCCATTCTCCTCTGACCTCTGGCATCAACAAGGCATTTGCGCCCACAGAACTGCCGCTCACTGGATGTTTTCTCTTTTTCGGGCCATTCCCTGTAAATCCTAGAGATGGTTGTGCGTGAAAATCCCAGTAGATCAGCAGTTTTTTAAATACTCAGACCAACCCGTCTGGCACCAGCAACCATGCCTTGTTTAAAGTCACTTAAATCACCTTTCTTCCCCATTCTGATGCTCGGTTTGAACTGCAGCAGATCGTCTTGACCATGTCTACATGCCTAAATGCATTGAATTGGTGCCATATGATTGGCTGATTATAAATTTGTGTTAACGAGCAGTTGGACAGGTGTACCTAATAAAGTGGCCAGTGAGTGTAGATAACCTTAAGACTAACATACTGATACTAACATCTTAAAAACTTTATTTCTAATGTCACAGAACCTTTCAATGTATTAAATACAGTATAGTTCTGTTTTTAAACTGTTCTATGCTAAATCTAACAGACACTCATAAGTTACTGATTAGAGATGCAAACACAAATGGTGCTGATTGGACATTGGACATCCAACTGTTTCCACCAGAGCATAAAGTATGCAAAGCATGCTCAGATAGCTGTGAATAAACTATTTTCTATCTTCACTTTTCTCTACTGAATGAAATAATAATAATACAGTTACATTTTGATTTGACCTGATGCAGAATCTCATGTTTCGCCCAGTGAGCCTAATGCAATTCATTCTTGAGGCTATTTATTATGAATTCATCAGTGGCCATTGTGACATCATCACTTGATGTGGTGATATCATCATAAAGGCTATTATGATAGTCACTGGATTATAGTCATAGGAGTTTTTTATTATTAATGTAGATTAATATTTAATATTAATTAATAAAAATTGTGTTCATTAGAAATAAATTCACTGTATTTTATTGTTGGGTTTATAATCATTGCAATGATATAGTTACTGAATGTCATTATGAATTGTTATGTCCAATTTTCCCTGGTTTAATGCATTATAATAGTCACTTAAAGGTGCTGTATGTAAGTTTTTGACTCTTCTAAAGCATAAAAATACCATAATATGTGTGCAGATATTTAAGAAACATCCCAAGTGAACATACTTGTTTAACTGAAAAACAATGCTGAAGTCAGATATTCTGCTTTGAAAATGGGTTTTCCGTGCCGGAACGCTGTCTGTGTTTAGATAAATTTCATATGCACGATGCCAGTTTAGCCAATTATATGTCAGCACCCTGGGTTGCCTTGTTGGAAAACAGCGTATTTCATTCATTCATTCAGAAAGACTCTGAAAGCATGCGTCCGTGACCAAAAAGAACAGTATGGGAGACAGATGCAGTTCCACATGAGGTTATTAATTAGGCAAATTACATAAATATTACGAACGTAAACATTAGGTGAGCAGGTTACATTGTAACCGCGTGTCCTAACAACACGCTGTGACGAGAGAGGCAGTGATCAGCTATTTGGCTGTTTGCACCAGACGAAACACGGCAGAAATGTAAATACAGCCTTTCAGAAGCACAGAATATGCACTCGCTCACGAAACGGTAAGGTTTAGAATCTATTTAATAACATGTTAACCCACTTTAACATCAATGTAGATGCTGAATCACTCATATGTGTTTAGTTCTAAAGTTCAATTTCAGACGGTTTATTGTATTTTCAAGATCTGAGGTGAACTTTTCTGCTTTCAGTATATGGCAACAAATGCCATGTAAAATGCATTTTAACTCGCATTGTTAGCATTTAGCACAGAATAAAGCACACAAGGCTTACCTGAGGTGATCTAGCTGTCATAGGTTTCTGTTGTTCAGCTGTGAGAAATAGAAGCCATTTCTAATATATCAATTCGAGGTGTTGGTTAGGACAAAAACTCCTTTTAATATGGAAAATATTCCCTCTAATCGCGTGTCGTGCTTTTATTTAGAACACAGTTTAAATCACTCGCTCCTGTACACAATCTGGCATCCCAGCGTACTTTTATTATGATCCAGGAGTGCAATACCTAGTTCAACCACTGGGTGTCAAACTTACATACTGCACCTTTAATTTCACTGAATTGTATCATAAAGGGCCATCATCACATAATTATTGGATTCCTTTAATAACTTGTATTCAAATTCTATGATTCAATTATTTTTGGGTTTATTCACTGATAATATCACTGGATTTGACTACCATTACGGTCATTAAGGCAATTATTGGATGTTTTATAAACTCAGAAAGGGACATCATGACTGAATCTTTCTCATTATTACATCACCACTGGATTACACTGAATTTGATCATTAATTCAAATAGTCATTATGACAATCACTGGATTTCATTATGGCATCAACACATGTCTTTACGTCGTAGTCTGCTTTATTGAATTTGTCGCTGGATAAGTGTTGCTTTAATATTGTTTATGTACTGTTATAAAGCCAATATGTTAGTTAACTTTCGTTTGGTCTTTTCTTTTGTTTTCAGGTCAGTTTTCAGGCATTACAGAGTGACACAGAAGCAGCAGGGTGGTTACATCATCGATGTGGAAAACCCAGTATGTAAAAAAAATTATTTCCATCCTAGTGTGAAGTTAATATTTTCAAAATTCACAAAAAAAAAATAAAAAAATCCCAAATGTGAATTAAGTGGATTTCCATTAAAGATCCCATGAAGTACTTTAAAAAGTTTTTTTTTATTCGATGTTTGATGTAATCTCAACTGAAATATGAAGACATGTGACAGTTTAACTCCTCCCCTTTTTAAAAAACAGCCAATAGCGTTTTGTTTTATCACTTCTCTGCCAGTGAGAGTGATTAAGCTCAAGCGCATTAAGCTACGGTCACACTAGAGTTTGAGCTTGCGAAATTCTATCGTACTGCATTGCGGAAAGGGTGCAGGAATTAACAAGATGATTAGACATGAAAAAAGCAAGCAATTGGTCCATGTTGTAAATTCCTGTTAGAGAGGTCATGATTTGAACCTGATGTGGTTATTACCGTCATCAATGCCCCTTTTTAAATTAGTATTAATTTTTTCTCGTGAAACTTTCAGGATTGTAGAGAAAAACAGAACAAATTAAATAAATAGAATAAAAGGCCTATCTTAAAGGGGTGGTCCACTACAATATCATATTTTAAACTTTAGGTGATGTGCTGCGAAGGGGCGTGGCCAGAGGCGATGTAATGTTAAAAAAAGACGCTTCCTGGTGGAGCTGGATGTGGAGCTGATCTGCAAATCACAGCACATTCTGTTAGTTAACCAATCGGAGCCTCTTGAGGGCGAACCTTTCAGAGGATCTAGGAAATATGTTGTTTTCATGTTAGCTGAGTAGCTGTATGTAATCAAAGTAAGATATAAGAAAAAATTACATGATTTTCTTCAAGTGAAGCATAAGCACACATTGCTTTGCATCTTATAGACAAAACCAAGCCTTAAAAATACACTCTGGACCACCCCTTTAAATATTTTGCACTTAAATTTCAAATTTAGATTACAAAATGAAAACACTGACTGAATTTTTTTTTAATAACTGGCATAAGCTGTATTTTCATACTAAGTTTTTTTTTCGTCAAAAAAATATATCACGCCTAATAACTCAAATTAATCACTCCACGAAAATAAGCGTTTTTAATGCTCCGCTGTAATTCTTATATCACAAACCTCTGTCAACATTTTGAATACAAGTCATTATTTTAAAGATTATGACTTGAGAATCAGGGCGATGCGGTGGGACAGTAGGTAGGAAAGAAGGTCGCTGGTTCGAGCCTTGGCTGGGTCAGTTGACATTTCTGTGTGGAGTTTGCATGTTCTCCCCGCGTTTGCGTGGGTTTCCTCCGGGTGCTCCGGTTTCCCCCACAAGTCCAAAGACATGCGGTACAAGTGAATTGGGTAAGCTAAAATTGTCCGTAGTGTATGTGAGGGAATGAGAGTGTGTGGGTGTTTCCCAGCGTTGGGTTGCAGTTGGAAGGGCATCCACTGCGTAAAACATATGCTGGATAAGTTGGTGGTTCATTCCGCTGTGGTGACCCCGGATTGGTAAAGGGACTGAGCCGAAAAGAAAATGAATGAATGAATGTCTTCAGAATCTGCGCTGTACTTTTTATTTTGTCCATCTCACTCGCGGTGAGTTCAGGTGACAGAGTGTTGTGAATTAGTTAGGCTACACTAAACTGAGGATAATTTGTGTCAAACTGGCACATAAATATATCAATATAGGCTTTGCTAAAAGGCTGGTCCAATGTTGGTCTTTTTTAAATTTTTTTATAGAAGCTATAAACAGACACGCATGCGGGGGCAATCTCATAAATAAGAGATGGCATATATGTTGACTTATATAGCCCTTTAACTACCCCACCAAGAAAAAAAAGTTTTGGATTTCAATTCTTAACTCCTAATGTCGGTAGTTAACACACTCAATGCATTTTATTTTCAACACATCCTATAATTTCTAAAATATCAGCCTCTATCAAATGGTTGATGTGTCGGTTTATGGCAATTGTGCCACACGCCTGCTTTTGAGTGAAGGTCTCGGCCGTTAGATCGCCCCCTGGGGGCTGGCTCCAGTACAAGTCATAAAGCCCGCCTTTTTTGTGTTAATGAACGAGACCAAATAAAAAAATTAATTACGCTTGCAATAAAATGTCCCGAAAGATGGTTCTGGTTAGTTAAGGCACTGGTTATCAGCTGATATAGGTGCAGATCTTCATTTTTGTAAACAGTATGTTTTGAGCAGTAATTTAATGCTGGGCGTCTTATAGTGATTGACAGTTGTGATTGACAGTTTATCAAAGCAGACGTCGAAGCTTCGGCAGGAGACTGAAGTGTTATTATTCGATTTCTGTGTTATTTTACCATGATAAAATGAGTTGCTCAGCAGTAAACTATACGTTCTGACAGGATCTGGTGGAACACTGTTTATTCGGAAAGGTCAGGGCTTTATCGGGCTTTATTAGTTTGCTGATACACGCCTAGCCATGACGGGGAAAATACAGGTGATCGCTATCTAGCAGTAATTCTCTTTATGGGTCTTAAATAATAACGTTAATTAGGAAGACAACACTAATGTTAGCCGATCTCCACATTGATCTCCTGTAATGTTATTTGAACTTGATTTACAGGACGTCTCTGCATTTTGAGTTTCGGCATGTTATTGAGTTAATCTACTGAATTTGCTGTTATAAAATATTAATGTTCTAGAAACCGAATCTTATATAACAAATAGAGCTGTAAATGTGTTGTATTATTTATATACATCATGTATCGTTGGCTTTTTATTTGAAAACTCCTAATAAACATTAAAATAAATGTAAATTCCTGTTTGCCAGATATAATGAAGGCATCAAATAAACCAAATGAAAACGGAGGCAAAAATGACATCAGACATAGACAGACAGACATAGACATCCGTTGATGTATTAATACTGCTAAGTTTATTGTACAAATTGAAGAAGATTATTTTATATAGTGCAGGGATGTGTAAATATTCTGTTGATATTTAGAAATCTTGCTGTATTTATCTTTTAAATGCATGATTTTTCCCATCGTGGTAACGTTATCTATGGTCTGTATATTTTGGGTCCTGTTGAATGCTAATTTAAAATAAAAAACCTTTCTAAAAATGTGTTGTTCATACAGTATGTTATTGTTCATATTTTACAAGTGTTATTTCTATCCCTGTGAAGATAACAAATACCAACAACCCTGTTATAAGATAAATATTTTTGTGCTCATAGCTGAGTCTAACTCAGGCTAGAGTGTATGAAAGATTGTTTATTTCTGCAGACCAACATGTATTTCTTTTATTAAATTATAACAGCTTACATCACACAGTTTTTAAATCGTATATTATCACGTGTTTTTAAATGTAAGTGCTTATATTTTCATTAGCGAGCCTTTGTTATAGTGCAGATACGGGCGGTCAAGTGAGAAGTTCGGGGGGCGTGGTTGATTTGACGTACAAGCGTTTGGTTGGAAGCTTGATTCCGCGGCTCCGCCTCTGGCTCCATCAGGCAGTACTTCAGCGCATGCCCAGGCTCCAATTTCAGCAGTGTTTTGCGACAGTTTGTGCCCGTCACGAGGCGTTTTGCCTTCAAAGCATACAATGGGAAAAGGTGCTGTCGCGTCGGCCATATTTTATACAGTGATTGGTTTATGGTAAAAGTACCGGAATTAAAACATATACAATGAAAAATATGAAGTGTAAGACCAATTTATTTTAAAAAACATAATCAAAATAAACATTTTTGAATACTAAATCTTCTTTATTTTTTGCTGTTTGCCATAATTTTTTTTTTTTTTTACAATAAAACCAAAATCAAGTGTCGTAGGGCAACAGAATGTTTTTTTTATTTTTTTTTTATTTACCCACAATGCTGTGTGTGTAAACCATTATTTAAAACCATCATTATTTAAAACAGTAAAAACATGGTCAACCGTTTGGTAGAGGGGCAGTCAAAGGGTTAAAGTGGGCTATAGGCTACTATAGCATATAATAATTTTGTATAAATAAGTTTATACAAAGTGTAGCCAATAGGTTTGTGATGCAACAGTTACAATGGAGCAATAATTAAATCCTTATTCTTTGTGGACCAACATACTGCTTGATTTCTTGCTTCATCACCGCGGTAACAAAAAATCTGTTATTGTCACAACCGTAGTATGAGCTGATGTTGATTCATTTACATGTTTATATCGGTTTATATCTTCTAAACGCAGATGTTGTCACTGTTTTGGAGAACACTAGCTTATAGATATCCTAAAGACGAACAAAACTGATACTACCATCTAAAAAAAAAACTTTATTTTAATTTCATGGGACCTTTAAGTTGTTAGAGAGCAGCTGATTGTAGTATTGGTAACCTAGCAACCAACAGTAAACATGGCAAGCATATAAGAAACAGCTGATTGGTCACATGGGTGTCATATTTGCTATGCCATAGTTTATTTGGTAGATGATTTAGCTTCTCCCATTATTTTTACTCATCCATTTTTCAAACAAGTCCAAAAACACCTCAAGCTAAGATAAAAACTTTTTTGCAAACTAAAGGATTTTTATTCAAAATTCAGCATTTTTGTCACTAATTTCTCCATAAGATATTTCAAAATGCACATTAACACAGGCTGATGAAAACCCAGCTTGTGTGAAAGGCCTCACCCCTCTTGTTTTTGGTGTGTCCCTCCAGATCCCCTGTCCCACATTGCATGATGTCATCAACGCTCTGGTGGAGAAAACAGCTGGGACTCTGCAGCCCTTTATATTGGAAGAGCCTTATGAAGAGAACATCAGTACGTCACACACATACACGCACACTCACAGTTTGTGCATATTAAAGGACATTTTTCATACTTAATTGAATAATATAGTTAATTTTGGCATGGTTGATTTATGCTTTAAAGAGCCCCTATTACACATTAAAAAGGGTCATATTTCGGTTTGATGGGTCTCCAACAAAATACTGATATGCATGCAAGGTCAAAAAACACTTTCATGGTCTTATAATATGCATTTATTTTTACCTAATTATCCCAGCGACTCCAATATCGTTCAGCGATTCATTTGTTCCCAAACCCCTTCTTAACGCGAAGCTAATCTGCGCTGATTGGACCGATGACAGCCTGTTGCGATTGGTCGACAGCGTTCAGCGCGAGACAGTTAAATGCCCAGCGCGGTTTATCAAGCCCCCAAGTCGCCAACATTGGTATAGGATCCGATCGCAGGCGGACGCCCGAAACACGCTTCATAGTAAACTTACTAACACCACAGTAAACAGTACCTGATTCTCAACAGTGTGATTCAGACACCACAGTGCAGTTAAACACCAGCATATTGCTCTATTCTTAACTATGACACACATTCAGTATTAATACACACAGCAGCAAAAGCCAAACTATTCTGAACCTTGACCGCTGCACGTGTGTAGGATCAGCTAACGGTGGCCATAGCAACGACAAACGGCAGTGGAACGAGCTCACAGACGCATTTAAATCTGTAAACAAAGCAGCACGCGTCGCGTTTTCAACATGGCATTAGACGCGATATGAGAATATAAAGAGTTAACCTGATACAAGCGGTTACAAGTAACCAAACATGTAGATCATTTCTATTTGCAATCATTGCTGTGGCACCTCTTGCCTGAAGTGCTATATGTTCTCAGGGCTTACTTGTACTCTGCTTTGCCCAATGATCACATCCCCAGCTGGGGGGTTGTAGCACTCACCAGCGCTCCTCCTCTGTCCTCTGACAAGCTATCTCTGCGATCTCCCATCGCGCTCACCCTGAGCCTGCTTTTGTTTGACTGTGTGCCTAATAAACTGTCCTTTTTTTGCCCGTACCCCTGGTGTATTGTCTGTCCATTACAAGATGAAACATGGATGGAAGGATAAAACTAATGCATGAGCTGTGTACTAATAGATCGCCCATTGTAAGCGTGCAGATTTCTGAACCACTCCTTCCCCTCACACTTCCAATAATATCCAGGTCAGCACAGCGTCTTTATGACTTCAGGATCTGTTTGTCTTTGCTGCTGTGTGAGTGGGCGGGGCCGCAGGTTTAAATTTGCGCGCGCAACAATTATGTTTCATATCCACGTCACGCCGAAACGGCTAAAGACTTGTTATCAAGATGACTCATTTAAACCACTTTGAGTCGACTTTTTTTTTTTTAGATGAATCAATAGTTTAAAAAACTGTCCACTTTCAGATTTAAGCTTTAGCTGGATATTTCACTTCACTTAGAGCTGTGTTACACACTACATAGAAGGTCATTTTCAAAAACCCATGATAAGGGCTCTTTAACATTATTAGTGGAATAGGTCACTATACAGTTTGGAATATACTGTGCAACGACATGTTCAAAAACTGTCCAACAGAGATTGCAAAAGTACACATCCGTTACTCAAGTAGAAGCACAGATACTCATGTTTAAAACGACTCTGGTAAAAGTTGAAGTACTGACTACACTTTTGTACTTAAGTAAAACTAAAGAAGTACGGCCTCAAAAATGTACTTAAGTAAAAAGTACCCATTACTACTACATGTTTTAGTTTCACTAGGTAGGTAAATATCTGGTTTACCCATGTATCATCATCCTGAAACTCACAGCGTTCAGCATGTAGTTTTGCGGCTGTTGGATCAAAAACAACAGCTGCCATTCATGTTTATATACTCTAAAAATAATTATGTAGGCCTGTATGTTTTTATAAATAATGTCTTACATTTTACACTGAATTCTGTTCAAAATATATAGAATTCTTTTATTTTATATTTAAATCTTTTTATTGAATATATTGAAAATATATTTTATTTTGCTAAAATAAATACTTTTCGTATTTGACTGCAAACTATATATATATCTATATATATATATATATATATATATATATATATATATATATATATATATATATATATTTATTTATGCTTTGCTTTAGCAGCTCTCATACATAATTCATTATATTAGTTTTTTTTTTTTTTCAGGGTATTGAGGATATTTTATTTAATGGATAAACATTAATTCTGTTAATTATTCTATGCTAAAAGCAGCATACACAGGCGTGATTACAACCTACAAAACATGTGCATGATCTTTTTTTCATCATTTTGATTTATAAATTGCCCAGTATAGTTACTTTTGTTGTTGTAAAACATTTGTTAGAAAAAAAAAATTAAGATTAATTTGCATATATGTAAAATCATATAGTCAATAAAAATAAATTAAAAAACTGTTAAACAGAATAAATTCTGTATTAGGAAATATGACGTCATCAGATGGGCTGCACAGTGGCACAGTGGGTAGCACATTCGCCTCACATCAAGAAGGTCACTGGTTCTAGTCTCGACTGGGTCAGTTGGCGTTTCTTGGTGGAGTTTACATGTTCTCCCAGTGTTCGCGTGGGTTTCCTCCGGGTGCTCCGGTTTCCCCCACAGTCCAAAAACATGTGGTATAGGTGACTTGGGTAAGCTAAATTGTTCGTAGTGTATGTGTGTGAATGAGTGTATGGATGTTTCCCACTGATGGGTTGCAGCTGGAAGGGCATCCGCTGCGTAAAACATGTGCTGGATAAGTTGGCAGTTCATTCCGCTGTGGCGACCCCAGATTAATAAAGAGAATAAACCGAAAATAAAATGAATGAACGAATGACCTCATCAGAAATAAAGAAAATAAATCACAATACATAAATTTTTTTATGAAGTATTTGATTGTTTTAGTCCTAAATGTACAAATCTTTACAAAAAAGCACCACTGAGAAATCCCGTGCAGTATGATCAAAAGTGGACAAAATGGCATGTTTTTGAACTGGAATGTGTCTCTCTTGTTTACCTGTGATCTGATCAAGCAAAATGTGTTTTATTACCATGTAAACAGGGCAGCATCAGTCATGTTAAATTCGCCGTCTCCCTCTGTCTCATCTGCGTAGTCATTCGTGTCTTTCTCAGAGTAATATTCATAAACTAGCCTACATGCGGTGCGTGATAGCCTTGGTTGAAAAAGTCGCGCACTGCAGCACACAGGCGCGCAATGACAAAAAATATACTGACCATCAAAAAGGCGATCAAAATGCGCAATGAAAAGAAATAATATAGATCGCGCCACCAAACACATGAAAACTAAAGTAACAAGCCTGATTTAAAAATTTAAGGAGTAGAAAGTACAGATATTTGTGTAAAAATGTAAGAAGTAAAAGTAAAAAGTTGTACAGAATCTACTTAAGTACAGTAACAAACTATTTGTACTTCGTTACTTCCCATCTCTGCTGCCCAACGCTAACTTTGTTTGGGCCAAAAAGTTATTGTGCATTGAAAAAAATGATCACAGCATACTACACATGCGCAGTAGAAAAGTAACTCAAAGTATATGACATGCAAATCAACCAGAACACATTATATAACACAAAACAATTATGAAAATTACCTTGAACAGTAAACTATGAAATACGGCTCCGACAATAAGTAATATTAATAATTAGTGCGGCATGGTGGCTCAGTGGTTAGCACTGTCGCCTCACAGCAAGAAGGTTACCTGTTCAAGTCCTGGGTGTTCCGGTTTGCCCTACAGTCCAAAGACATGTGCTATAGGTGAATTGAATAAGGTAAATTGGCCATAGTGTATGTGTGTGAATGCAAGAGTGTATGGGTGTTTCCCAGTGTTGGGTTGCGGTTGGAAGGGCATCCGCTGCGTAAAACATATGCTGGATAAGTTGGCGGTTCATTCTGCTGTGTGAGCCCTGATTAATAAAGGGACTAAGCCGAAAAGAAAATTAATGAATTAATTTTGATGGTTAGCACTGTCGCTTCACAGCAAGAAGGTTGCTGGTTCAAGTCTCAAAGACATGCAGTAGTGAATTGGATTAACTAAATTGGCTGTAGTGTATGAGTGTGTGTGTGAATGAGAGAGTGTATGGGTGTTTCCTAGTACTGGGTTGCGGCTGGAAGGGCATCTGCTGCGTAAAACGTGCTGGAATAGTTAGTGGTTCATTCCGCTGTGGCGACCCCTAATAAATCAGAGACTAAGCTGAAGGAAAAAGAATGAATGAATGAATAATAATGAAGTTTTTTGCAACACAATTTATTTGTGCACTTAGATTTTAAGATATACAATTTCGTGTTGTGCAAGTATTTTGCACATTTTTTATGTAAAACTTTATGTTGTGCTTTTTGCGTACTACAATTTTTTGCACATTTGTTTTTGTAGGCCAAAATGATGGTGTTGTGAATGCAATTATTTGACTCGCCACTGTTTTTGTTTTTAAACACAATAATATTTTAGGCCAAAATTTTTTTTTAAACATTTTTATTGCATCTCTGTCTCCTTCTCATTCATGCTCTCCTCATCCTTCTCCTTTTGCTTCTCCTCCTCATCATCCTTCTGCTTCTCCTGCTGTTTGGTTTCTTGTTTCTCTTTCTCTTCTCCTCCTTTGGCTTTTCTACCTCCCCCTCCTCTGTTTCTTCCTCCTTCATCTCCTCTTCATTCTTATCCTCCTCTTCATTTTCTTTCATCCTCTCCTCGTTTATCTCCATCTCCTTCACCCCCTCCTCTTTCTTCTCCTCTTTTATCCTGCTATTTCTCTTTCTCCTCCTTCTCTTCTTCATGTTTTCCTTCTCCTCTTCTTCATTTTCTTTCATCCTCTCTGTTATCTTCATCGCCTCATTCTTATCCTCCTCCTCATTTTCTTTCAAACTCTCCTCTTTTATCTTCATCTCTTCTTTCACCTTCTCCTCTTCCTCCTCCACCTCCTCCTCTTTGTTGACATACTCTGTGTTGTGTGTCTTCACATCGTCTTTCTCATCAACCTGCAGAACAAAACCAAACTCAAGTCAGTTCACATGTAAGCAGATATCATTCCTCTCAATGATCCTGAAACAGACTCTTGATGTATTAGTAAAAGCATCAGGAGAACATGCATTAAAACAGTTGGTCATCTTTATATACTCACCTTTAGGTTGTCATTCACACAACTCGCTTCATGATTATGAATGATGACTATAGCAACCTCCAGACTCTGGCCAGACTCAGATGGGCACAGAATGTCATCTGTCAATAGAGAAATGATTGCAGTTACACAGTTTACAGTCATTCTCAAGGCAATGTTAAACTTGAGTGAAGAGGAATTAAAAATACTAATTATTCATCACATCATAGGTTAAACAAATCTGGCAATAAATATGTTTATTTACCATCAGAGTCTGCAGAGACGGAGAGCTGCTCCTCAGTCTGGTTAAAGCAGGACATCCTGAAGAGTTTTCTGGCAGCTTTGAGGAAATTGGCCACTTTACTCTTTTTCCTCTGCGTCGTTCCCTCATCCTCCTCCACCTCATCTATTAAGAGAAATGATTGTAGTTTACACAATTTTTAGATAATCCCTTATGAATATTTACCATAGTTTTACAACAGATTAAACCAAAAGAATAAAAGTACATGGCTATTGTAGCTAAGCCTTGATTACCACAAATTCACCTTGGTTTCTCTACATTTACCATAGTTTAACCAGGTTTTTTGTAATCAAACTGTGGTTACACAAATGGTCATTTTTTACTAAATTGATGTGATAATAAGTGTTGTTTTAAGAAATTGGAGACTAAGCACTCTATTTTAATGATCTAAGTGAAAAAGGGCGTGTCCGAATCCACTTTTGCTATTTTAAGGACGGAAAAATACGATTGTGCTTATTCTCTTAATGAGTTATGGGTGTGTTTTGAGCATAACATGTATTAAACCAATCAGAATCATCTCACATTCCCTTTAAGAGTATTTGCTATTTACATGGCAGACTATGTAAGTGGAAATACTAAACACTTCACTAGCAAGAAAACGGTTAAACAGACCATCTGCAGCGCGAGGATAAAGAATGAGCCTCCTCCATTCAGCCTCTTTACTTTCTCTTACTTTTACTCTTTACTTTATCTTTTACTTTCGTGGATAAGGAAACGGTGTTGTACGCACTCCACTGAAGACATTCATTAGCCTACATATTTAATTTCATTTGTTAAGTGCAAAGTTTGTTTCAAAACTATTTCTCAATTCAGTTCTAATTTCCAGCAAATGAATAAATGAACAATAATAATGAAGTATCCAAACACACGTCGTATTGTGTATCCTAGTTTAGTTCAGCACAATAATCAAGTTTAGTGACACTCCGGCACAATAATCATCACTGTTTTAGTGAAAGTAATAACAAGGAATGAATAAACCTGAATTAAAATATTACTTTGGAATGTTGTTCTTTTTATATATCTAAAAAAGGACTTTTAAAATGTTTGTTAAGCGAATTAATATGTTTGTATAGATATAAACTATGCCATATAGGCCTTATTCATCCAAAATAATTACACATGTTTTGGACCAGATGTCAGGAGGCAATGAACTGAAAGGGCGCTCCGTAATCTCTACATGTTAATCAAGGAAACTCCTACTAATTTTACAATATGAAATATGACTTACAATCATTGCCAATGTCAGGCGTTTGCTTGAGCTGCGTCTCTTTCTGCCTTCGGAAGATCTTGTTTTTCCGGGCAGCTTTTAGGAAAGAGGGCAGTTTTAAGAGCCGGTTTTTCTTTGGCTTCTCCATCACAGTTGTACTCGTGATCTCCATCAGTTTGTCTTTCGCCATATAGACACAGTTTGTTCACTCAGACAGAATCAGCGATCGCTCTTGCTACTGTAAACCAACAATGTTAACTGTGTCTGTGCTGCAGGTACTCTGGTGTGATGTAGAGATTCTAAACGTTCTACGCATCATGAGATTCTAAATGTTCTAAAAGTGTTCTCTGCCTCAGTGTTTACTTTTAAAAGTGAAATGACTGAGGATAAATGCATATTACCAAAGACTATATAGAATACACTTAAAGGGACTTTAATGTTACATAAAATCAAATATGATTGCGACAAAAGCTGTTTTAAATGCAATTTATATTTTAAATTATATTATTATTATATATAATATTATATGTATTATATTTTAAATGGATATACAGTTATATACAAAAATATACAAAAGACAAAATGTTAAGCCCTTCTGTGAAATCTACATTTCTTTCCAAATAATTTCCAAGCTTATGAAGGACAAAAGCTGCAAAAACAATAAATAAATAAATACACAAATAAATAAATAAGTAAATAAATAGACAATTTCCTGAATCAATAAAGCAATAAATAAATATATATATATAAATCCACAAATTCCTGCATAAATAAATATATAAGTAATTAATTAAAAGTGCGGGCAAATGAATATTTAAATTAATTACACAAACATAGGGTGAAGAAGAAAATGCTGAACTGAAAGTTGCTTTTTTATTTTTTTATTTTTACATCTTTAAATTGCAAAATCTGTTAATTTTTTTTTTGTTTAATAAATGATAAATGGCTATACATTCATTGATTCATTCATTTTTCTCTTAGTCTCTTTATTCATCGGGGGTCGTCACAGCAGAATGAACTGCCAACTATTCCAGCATATGTTTTACACAGTGGAAAACGGCTATACAATTAAAGACAAAATATTAAGCCCTCCTGTGAAATTTTTATTCTTTTGCAAATATTTACGTTTTTATTAACAAAGCAAGGACATTTTTCCACAGTATTTCCTATTTTATGTTTCTTGTTGGAAAAAAAACTATTTATTTAATTTGGGTGGAATTAAAAAAATGTGTTTTTATAAACAATTTAAAATCGCTGGGGACAATATTATTAGCCCCTTCATTTTCCCCCGATTGTCTACAATACAACTAAAAAATCAGTTTTGATTTTTTTAATAGTAACTTTAAGGTCAATATTATTAGCCCCACTAAGAAATACAATTTTTTAATTGGTTATAACAAACCTACAAACCTAACACATTCGTGGATAAGGAAACGGTGTTGTACACACTCCACTGAACACATCCATTAGCCTAAATATTTAATTTTGTTTGTTAATTTCTAAATTTAGTTCTAATTTCCAGCAAAGGAATAAATGAACAGTAATAATAGTGTGGTCAAAAAACTGAGTTATATCCAAACACACATTCTATTCTTATGCCCCATATGGTGATGCAGACGTCTCCAAAACCCTACAGGTGGACAAATCTAAACTTGTTTTTATTAAAACAAATATAAATATGCATATAATAAATAAAACTAATAATAATATTAACATTATACAAACATAAATTTGCATGAATAAACTGAATAAAACCAGAGATGAAGAAAGCATGGAGTCAGTGGTTTTTATATTTATGTAGAAAATAATAGTTTTTTAACATTTTAATTCTTACATTTTTTTTAATTTGTGAAGATATTTGTATGTTGCTGTACATCCTGTGTGTATCAAGCGATATGTAAGCGTTTAAGGCACACAACTAATGCACTCTGCGCCGGACTTGAGACCAACTTTCACCCTTAGCACACCTCCTTTTTATACCTGAAAACCCATGAGTCCCCAAAACGATGCAAATGGATTTACTATTTAAACAACAGGGCGCAAAACCTGAAAATTAGGGTTGCGCTGGTCTGTAAAGAGCGACAAATCGTGCCAAACACGTCTTGGGCCTTATTGCACGGTGTGAATGATAGGACCCTAAAGATGTATCAGAAAAGCTGAAAATGGGCTGCCACATTAATTTACAGAATTGTTTTACCTAAAATACATGAACCTGAATGCAATAGTAATAATAATCAAGTCAGTTTTCACTAATTTATAAGAGATAACTTTTATGAATAATAAAATGCTAATAACATTATTTCAGCATAATGTTTTTGCTCTACGCTGTGTAGCACAGTAATTGAAATGATAACATAAATATAAATAAATTAGAACAATAATATACTAAAACCTCCCATTTTAAAAGCT
The DNA here is from genome assembly GCA_903798195.1 of Danio kyathit. Lineage (NCBI taxonomy): Eukaryota > Metazoa > Chordata > Actinopteri > Cypriniformes > Danionidae > Danio > Danio kyathit. The sequence continues at coordinate 58,514,601 of LR812520.1, forward strand.
ACTAAACAAATACAATTATCACGTTTGCATTCAGGAAAACAATCCTACCAGCAACTATAAAATTATTATATTTTAGATTAGATTAGATTCAACTTTATTATCATCACACATGTACAAGGCAATAAAAATGCAGTTTAGGTCTAACCAGGAGTGCAATAGCAGCAAGTGCAGGATACAGGTATAAGTTATAAAGTGCAATTAGATAAAAACTATGGTGATGTTTACAGATGGATGTACTATGAACATTATATACAGGTTGTATTAACTATGATCAGCGATTTACAATAGATGAATAGATGCTATTGGATGCTATTAATAATCAGAAGTATGCAGATATATATGAACAATTACAAATGTATATGTGCAGTGGAGATATGTACAGTTCAAGATGAATTAGTGCAAGTCAGGACCTCGGTTTAACGTCTCATCCGAAAGACGGCGCTCACTGAGCAGTATAGAGTCCCTATCACTATACTGGGGCATTAGGACCCACACAGACTGCAGGTTGGGTGCCCCCTTCTGGCCTCACTAACACCACTTCCGGCAGCAACCTAGCTTTCCCATGTGGTCTCCCATCCATGTACAGCCCTGCCAACGCAATCTCACGGCAATTCGTAACTTTTTCATTTAGTGGCTAATTCGTATGAATTCGTACGATCTAATTTGTACAAATTAGTACATTTGCTCATCACCCAATGACGGTTGGGGTTAGGGGTGGGGTTAGGTGACACACCTCCTTTTTAAAATCGTACATTTTCGTACGACTGAACTCGTACGAATTCGTACGAATTAGCCACTAAACTGACAAAATGAAAATACTTACGTTTCCTCGTGAGATCAGGCTGGCCCTGCTTAGTTTCAGTGGGTGACCATGTGAGAGTTGCAGAGAGCTAGCTGCCGGCAATACGGTTTAAGAGTTAATAAAACTTATACAGGTACTGATAACTTTTGATGACACACAGAAGCAAACTGATCTGTCAGAAATTAAACATTATTTACAACATCATTACCCTAAATCCACAGCTTTAGGAAACAGGTAAATGTTGATAATAATAATCAATAATAAATAATCTTCCGACTGATGATTTTGCTTCATAAGACCTCAGTGTATTATTAGGAGCCACAGGAATCAATTTTGTTTTGCCTGTATACAGTTTTTTGACTCTTAAAGTGTTGGTAGGCATTGCCTTACATTTTATTAATCACCAAGGACAACTATAGCTAAATATTGTCTTTATTAAATGGGACCTGTTATTCAAAAATGAATTTTATATGGTGTTTAAACACAGTTGTGTGGCAACAGTGTGTGAATATAACCAGCTTCTAATGGTACAAATGTATTCATTTTATTTTTTTAAGCACAATTGATAAATTGACAGTCTGCAGAAACACTTTGATTGACATTCTCCATTTGTACATGTTATCGGAGGGAGAAAGCCCCACCCATTAATGACAATCAGCATCAACAGCCCTAAGTGAGAAGCAGCCGTCCGCTAGTAGTCTTGAACACCTTGATTAGTTGGATCAGCTGTGTTTGATTAGGGTTGGAGCAAAACTGTCCAGAGCTGTGGCCCTCCAGAAACTGAGTTTGAGACCTATGCTCTAGGGCAGGGGTGCTCAATCCTGTTCCTGGAGATCTACCTTCCTGCATAGTTCAGCTCCAACCCTGATCAAACACACCTGAACCAATTAATTAGGACCTGAACAGCACTTGATAATTACAGGCAGGTGTGTTTGATATGGGTTGCATCCGAATTCTGCAGGAAGGTAGATCTCCAGGAACAGGGTTGAGCACCTCTGCTCTAGGAGCATCAGAGACTTATTTTGCATCTTGTAAAAAAAAATTCTTTAAATATTTCATATTTCCTGTTTAAAACTGAATTCATTGACTGAACTATTTTATTTTATAGCATTTGTGTCATCAAATGATGAGAATGGAGAGCGAACCCTTCACTGTGCTCCCACTGGATTTCTGTCTCGAGCTCCATCACTGCCCCCTAAACAAGGTACAACAATCTACACCTGCTGACATTTGTTAAGATATATAGAGGAATAAAAGCACAATATGTACAATGTTTTCATTAAAATATACAAAAACCACTAGAACAGTGGGATATATTTTGCTCACTTATGCCCTTATGCACATTAACATTGTTTAGAAGAATGTTTAAATCCAGCGTGTTTTGTGTGTTCATGCTAATGATGTCACACACCCAGTTTCCAGCTTGGTTTTATAAAAAAAAAACAGGGAAATACCAAAGATTTGTTAATATGTTGTTGTGTTTTAGTGTGCTCTTTTATTATAATAAAAGCACTGCTGCTTTCGTGCAGCATCGCACTTGTCTTTTACTAGCATGTTTGTCTCATTTCCCCTCCACAGCTTTCAGTCTTGCTCTGCTTGCTTACTACAATGATAATAAGTGTTGAATACTTTAGCTCATCAATCAACGTGATTTCTGCAGGAGTTCTGTAGGATGTAATTAAGACCACAACTCCCATGATTCCACACTCAGTCACTCCATCATTAAACTACACCTTTGTTTGTTGTGAATACTCACCCTCTAGTGGCGAAAATCACATATCGTGCTTATAAATGCTACAAAATATGTGACCTTGGAGCACAGAACCTTATGTTGCACAGGTATATTTTTAAGAATAGCCAAAAACACATTGTATGATTCAAATTTATTGATTTTTGTTTTCTTTTGTGCATTAATAATTTGAATAATTGATAAAGATCATGTTCCATGGGGAGATGTTGTAAATTTGTTAACCTTAAATGGATCTAAATTAATTGTATTTTTTTAATTAGTAATATGCAGTGCTAAGAACTTAATTTGGACCCCTTTAAAGGTGATTTTCTCAGAATTTCAACTTTTTTTAACCTTCAGATTCCAGAATTATTATTAATATAATAATTAATAATAATAATAATAATAATTCCTTACATTTATATAGCGCTTTTCTGGGCACTCAAAGCGCTTTACACATAGGGGGGGAATCTCCTCATCCACCACCAGAGTGCAGCATCCACCTGGGGTGCGTTTCCCAAAACCATCGTTAGCCAACTAAGGTCGCAAGTTCCGTCTTTACAAACATAGTTCGTTGATTTGCTGTTTCCCAAATCCATCATTCCAACGAACATTCGCAAACTGCGTCGCAAACTTGAGCACTTGAAACGACACCTCTGGAGCTGTAGTTAAAAGCATAGTTCCTGGCTGTGTTCTATTCCCACTTATCCCCCCTATGCCCTATTCATTTAGGACATTCTAACATTCAAAGCTGGAATTATTAAAAATAAAAAAGCATTAAGTTAATCACTCTTAGGTGTAATTTGCTTTCAAAGTATTTTTACTGTTCAGTTTTAGCGATCTTCATGTTTACAATTGTGCTCCCTTCGCAGTGCACTTTGAAAACATTAATATCATTTTGAACACAGCCTCATGGCGAAAGCTATAGGTATATTTAAAAACGGAAATTATGTTACGTCTCCAAAGCTTGTGAAAATAAAAAACATTTCATTAAAAAATTCTTTTATTTTATAGTGGGTTATTTATTAAGTTTCTCTGCTGTATATGACATGGGCCTGTTGGTTAGAACTTTCTGTTGTGGTTTGCATGTGTCAAATTGTATTTTTTTTTAAATAAATAAACAATATCCTAAATAATAATAATGATAATAATAATAATAATCATCATCATCATCATTAATATTATTATTAAAGTAAATATATTTATAATAAATCGCCTCATCATTTATTTATTTATTTGATTTATATATGATATTAGAATAGTGTTAGCTTTTGTAAGTGATTTTATGTTTTAGAATAGAATATGTAATGTTCAACTTCTCAATAATATTAGTAAAGCAAACACAGGCCCTATATGTGCCATTTACTTATATTTTAAATAATATGGAAAGCGAGTGCATGTTTTTACCAAAACTAATATTGGATTTTATTTTAAATGCGTGTGCGTGTAAAACAATATAATTTGCACAAAGAAATGATGGGGTTGTTCTCCAAAGAAGTTGTTACTCCACCCCGTTTAGAGCATCATTATGGGCGTTTTACGTTATAACTAACGTGGCTCAAGCGATGGATCTGCGACAGAGAAACTAGGGGTTTTGGGAAACACTCGTCACTACATCGTTTTTTTGCCAAACGATGCATCGCACTATGATAGTTTAGCCGTGAGTTACGTCGTTGTTTGGGAAACGCACCCCTGGATGACGCGACGGCAGCCATTTTGCGCCAGACCGCACACCACAACAACAGCTGATTGGTGGAGAGGAGACAGAGTGATGAAGCCAATTATGATATGGGGATGGTTAGGAGGCCATGATGGACAGAGGCCAGTGGGCAGATTTGGCCAGGATGCCGGGGTTAAACCCCTACTCTTTCTCGAAGGACATCCTGGGATTTTTAATGACCACAGAGAGCCAGGACCTCGGTTTAACGTCTCATCCGAAAGACATCACTCACTGAGCAGTATAAAGTCCCCGTCACTATACTGGAGCATTACTATACTGGCCTCACTAACACCACTTCCGGCAGCAACCTAGCTTTCCCATGTGGTCTCCCATCCAGGTACTGACCGGACGCAGCCCTGCTTAGCTTCAGTGGGCGACCATGTGAGAGTTGCAGAGAGCTAGCTGCCGGCAATATGCTTATTGCTTGTCTATTCATGTTTCGGTTGATGTATAAATCTCAGATTCAAAAAATATACCGCCATGACATTGATTCAGCTTAAATTGTACTGTGCTGTGCAAGGGTTAAATAGTTACAAAAAAACAAGCTCCCAAATAAAAGATCTTATCTTGTAACCCAATAGGTTTTTTTATGCAGGATTTTTTTTGTAATTGCAACAAGACACTTTATATCAGATTTATCTCTTTATATCAGTTTCTATTCTCATACCAAACAACATGCTAGAACACTTTTGCGTTGAGTGTCTCTTGTTGCAAAACTATGAAACAAGTCTCAATCTGTGCATTTGAGCAATTTGCGGCTTGTAGGAGTTGCTCAACACTGTGCTAGCTGGGTCTGCACATATATACACAGCATTTACAGTTGAAGTCAGAATTATTAGCCCTCCTGAATAATTATAATTGTATTTTTTGCCCCAAATTTCTGTCTTAACAGAAAGAAGTTTTTTTCAACACATTTCTAAACATAATGGTTTTAATAACTCATTTCTAATAACTGATTTATTTTATCTTTGATGACAGTACATAATATTTTACTAGATATTTTTAAGATACTAGTATTCAGCTTAAAGTGACATTTAAAGGCTTAACTAGGTTAATTAGGCAGGTTAGGGTAATTAGGCAAGTCAATATATAATGATGTTTTGTTCTGTAGACGATCAAAATAATATATTGCTGAAGGGGGCTAATAATATTGACCTTAAAATGGTTTTTAAAAAATTAAAAAACAGCCGAAAACTGCTTTAAGCATCATTTGGGAAATATTTGGGGAAATTCACAGGGCTAATAATTTTGACTTCAACTATACAGTACATCAATGTGTGCTAGTCACTTAGAGAATGCTTTTATCCAGATCAATATATAGTGCACTCTGTACTCGCTGCAGAATATAGGCTAACTGAATGTGTGTGTGTGTGTGTTTGTGTGTGTTCAGTTGGTACAGAAAAATGGTCACTGCGATCACAGACGAGATCTCCCAGTTCCTCACCAAGATCTTTCTCACCGTCTGGTTCCCCGTCCAACTCCATGAGGAGGCTGGTTCTGTCTCCTTCACCACTCTCTCAGAGTAAGACATCGAGACCTTTACCACAGCTCCAAAACAAACAAACAATAACTACATTTTGTTGTTTTTATACGTACAGACTTGGTAAAAATAATATGAAATCTTATCAGAAGTTATTAGTAATACACCAGCGTCCTACTGTATAAACAGTGGCATATTACTAAAGGTACATTTCACCCAAAACTGACAATTCTGCCATCATTTACTAATTTTTAGAAGCTCCAAGTTGCTTATGATGCTTTGAGAGTTTTATTAAGGAGCCCTTGATGGTTTAGTGCAAGGGAAATGTTTGCAAGTGTGGTAGTAATCACTTTTAAAGCACTGTTACAGAATGTTATCTAAATTTATCTCCCAAATTAATGCTTCCAACAAGAAGATTATTGTGGGTTTATCACACATAGAGGTCAGTAGTACACGCTATCAAGCAGAGCTGTTGAGACATTGCTATTGCTGTATTTTGTAAATTGTTCTGTTTCTTACGGAATGTTTTTTTGTTTGTTTTTAATTAGACTTTGAGTCTGTAATAAAAGATTGAATTGAATTAAAAAGTCACCCTAGACTTGTTCCAAGTCAGTTGAAGAAGATATTTTGAAGAATGTTGGAAACCTGTAACCATTGACATTCAAAGTTAAAAAATAAATAAATAAATGAATAATACAAATGGAGACCCGTAACCATTGACTTTCAGGAGTATTTTTTTTTTACTATGAATGTCAATGGTTACAGGTGTCCAACATTGTTCAAAGTATCTTATTTTGTGTTCAACAGAACAAAAAAAAAACTGTTTTGGAACAAGTCATGAATGAGTAAATGATGGCAGAACATTTTGTTTTTGGGTGAACTATCCCTTCATAGACATTATTAGTAGACTACTAATAACTTCAAATAGTAATACGTCAGTCTACTAGTGTATAAACAGTAGTGTTTTACCATATAATAAGCAATATTTTAACCAAAAATGACAATTTTGCCATCATTTACTCACCCTAGACTTGTTCCAAATCAGTTTAAATGTAATTTTTTTTTTGTTGAAAACAAATGTTGGAAACCTGTAATCATTGACATTCATAGTAAAAAACAAACAAACAAATGCTATGGAAGTCACGGTTGGAGGTCTGTAACCATTGACTTCTATAGTATTTGTTTGTTTATTTGTTTTTACTATGAATGTCAATGGTTACAGGTTTCCAACATTCTTCAAACTACCCTCTTTTGTTTTCAACAGAACAAATAAAACAAGTCATGAATGAATAAATGGTGGCAGAATTTTTATTTCTGGATGAACTATCCCTTTATAGACATTGTAAGAAGTAGACTACTAATAACTTCAATTTGTACTACTGTATAAACTGTAGTGTAAAGGAATATTTTAACAAAAAATGACAATTTTGCCATCATTTATTCACCCAAAGCTTGTTTAAATTCAGTTTGAGTTAAATTTTTCTGTTGAAAACAACATGTTGGCAGAATTTCCTAATAAATACATTAAACAATACATTAAATTGATCAAAATTGGCAATCGTTAAAAAGTTATTGTTACAAATTATATATACACTCACCGGCCACTTTATTAGGTACACATTACTAGTACCAGGTTGGACCCCCTTTTGCCTTCAGAACTGCTTTAATTCTTCATAGCACAGACTCAACAAGGTACTGGAAAATTCCTCAGAGATTTTGGTCCATTTTGACATGATAGCATCACACAGTTGCTGCAGATTTGTCGGCTGCATATCCATGATGCCAATCACCCGTTCCACCACATCCCAAAGGTGCTCTATTGGATTGAGTTCTGGTGACTATGGAGGCCATTTGAGTACAGTGAACTTATTGTCATGTTCAAACAAGTCTGAGATGATTCACGCTTTATGACATGGTGCGTTATCCTGCTGGAAGTAGCCATCAGGGGATAGGTACACTGTGGTCATAAAGGGATAGACATGGTCAGCAACAATACTCGGGTAGGCTGTGGTGTTGACTTGATGCTCAATTGGTACTAATGGTCCCAAACTGTGCCAAGAAAATATCCCCCACACCATTACACCATCACCACCAGACTGAACCGTTGATACAAGGCTGGATGGATCCATGCTTTCATGTTGTTGACACCAAATTCTGATCCTACCATCCGAATGTCTCAGCAGAAATCGAGACTCATCAGACCAGGCAACGTTTTTCCAATCTTCTATTGTCTAATTTTGGTGAGCGTGTGTGAATTGTACATGGTACTGACAGGAGTGGCACCCAGTGTGGTCTTCTGCTGCTGTAGCCCATCCCCCTCTAGATTCGATGTGTTGTGCATTCAGAGATCCTCTTCTGCAGACCTCGGTTGTAACGAGTGGTTATTTGAGTTTCTGTTGCCTTTCTATCAGCTGGAACCAGTCTGGCCATTCTCCTCTGACCTCTGTCATCAACAAGGCATTTGCGCTCACAGAACTCCCGCTCACTGGGTATTTTCCCCTTTTTATGTCATTCTCTGTAAACTCTAGAGATGGTTGTGCTGTGAAAATCCCAGTAGATCAGCAGTTTCTGAAATACTCAGACCAGCCTGTCTGGTTACTTAAATCACTTTTCTTCCCCATTCTGATTCTCGGTTTGAACTGCAGCAAATCATCTTGACCATGCCTACATGCCTAAATGCATTGAGTTGCTGCCATGTGATTGGCTGATTAGAAATTTGCATTAATGAGCAGTTGGACAGGTGTACCTAATAAAGTGGCCGGTGAGTGTACTTTATGACCGTGTTTCTCAACCACGTCCCTGGAGGACCACCAGCTCTGCACATTTTCGTGTACTTAATTAAACACACCTGATTCAGATAATTACTTCATTAGCAGAGACTGAAACACCTGTAATGGGTGTGACCGATAAAGGAGACATCCAAGACATGCAATGTTGGTGGTCCTCCAGGAACGCGGTTGAGAAACACTGCTTTATGATATATAAATGCAGGTTTATTGAACTTGAAGAATTGTGAAAAAAAATGTGTCCACAAATGTATTAAATTGGACAACCAGTTTGAATTAGTGTATTTTATTATTATTTTTGAAATTTTACAGACCTCTAATGTTTAAATGTGGCATATTTTTCTTTTATGGTGTCTCTAAAAATTCAAATAAATGTTAACGGAGTAACAATATGATTGGATATTAAATACACAACTTGAAAACTTTCTTTCCATCAGGCCTCACAGACGAGCTGAAACAGAAGCTGGAGAAGAGACGGACCAGTCAAGAGTGATTTTCCCTACTGTTTCCAACTCACCCTTCGCCGTCTCCTTCTTCCAGTGCCTTCCAATAAAGACTGATGTTCTGTTGCCCGGACAAGGACTCCTTGTAATCGACATCTTCCCTCAGTGTGACTTAAACAATGCCACTTTATTTGACTTAATTGAAAACACGAGAGATCCACCAGCTTGTCCTGCCGTCACAGAATGACGTGTTCCTTGAAGATTATGGAAAATTAAAAGGGAAAAAACAAATCTGAGCCAATATTCTCAATATATCTGTCTGTTGTATCAATCAGACCTTTATACTCAGGTCAAGAGGAAATTTACACACATTTAAGAAAGAAGCACATCAATAACTGGTCTTAAAACGAAGGATCTCTTAATGGTTTAATCAAGCACTATTATCTGTGAACAGGAGAATTGATATGTGTTCTCATATGAATGTGAATCTGGTGTTGTTCAGGGCAGGGTCCAAAATTAACACTCGCCAGGCACCACGTTACTAAGCGGTTCCTATTCCAAGTGACTTGCATTGCATTAAAGGTACAGAGACCTAAATTAAATAATTTCATTCATAAACACATGACCTTGGTGTCTATTGTATTGTAATGCAAACAAAAACTAAGTTTATTACAAACACGATATTAAGACAGACCCTCACTAATGGAAGTGATGTATTCAAAGATCTAGAACAGAAAACGATTGTATTGCTTGAATAATTTGTATTTATTTATTTATTTGCTTTTAATAAAAAAAATAATGCAGTTCTATGGCCATGTTTTCTACTTGTGGTCATAAATCTTGAGAGGTGTGGCAAAAGTTAATTTTTGACCCTACTACTTCCCTTTGTCTTAGTAAATCTGTCATGTTTTGAAATTTGAATGATGCTTTTGGACTTTTGCAGGAGATTTAGGAGCAGGTTTTGCTCTCATAAAAGCGGTATTTGAATACTGAATTGAATCCAGCTTTGTCTAGGTGAGTGTTTCTCAGATTTGCGAGCGCTTTGGTTTGATCGGTTGTGAAGACTGTTTGTGTTCCTGACTGACCAACTGTCATCGGTTTCATGAACATGCATGGTGCTACTGTGACTTTGTAGATATGTTTTCATGTGTTCAATTCATGTTTGGTTATTTATAACTGTGATATTTATGGGAATTAAAGGGAAGGTTTTGTAGAATTCATCCGCTGTTCAAGTTTTAAGTTTGACTGGTAAATGTTTACTTTTGTTTTCTTAAGTTATAACGGCACGTTGCCGCCATCTTGTGAATGAAAGCGGTAACGTTAAATGATATTCATTTGGTAAAATGAGACCTTCAGGACTTCAGTAATCATGGAATGGTAATCATAAACCTCTTGATAAACAACTATTTTTTTCCAGGACCGTATAATTAAAACAAGAATAAACAATATCTGCAAAATAACCGCTTCGAAGAAGACGAGCTGTGAGAGATTACTGTTGACGTACGCTTAACAAATAATTTGCAAGCAACGTTAGCCTAAATATTAAATACTTTAAGCTCAGATTAAGATTCGGTTTATGTCCAGGTATTTAATTGTTATTATGTTTTGTAATATAATAGTTCATTTGGCAAAAAAACTACTGACAACTACTTGCAACAAAGTCTGTAGGCGATTTATTATTAAACATGTCAGTGCCCAGCTAACAATAATCTTAGTTATTGCTTCAGCAGTGAAAAATAATGTATTTAAACAATGTTTACAGTTAATGCTCGGAAAAGAATAAGAATACTGCAGTTTTTTAAAGGAATAATACTGCAGTTTTAGTTAACTTCTGAAAAGTGCATTTTTTGGACACGAAAAAACGGCATTATTTAAGTATGTTGCAGTTTTACTGTAATACAATTGAAGTACTACAATACAACCAACTGCAGTATATCTACTGCAATACAACTGAAGTACTACTACAGTACAACTGAAGTACTACTACTGCAATACAACTGAAGTACAACTACTGCAATACAACTGAATTACTACTACAGTACAATACCTTCCGTACTAATAAAGTACCGAAATGATACTACTACTATAATGCAGTACAACTACTGCAATGGTACTGAAGTACTACAACTACTATAATGCAGTACTGCTACTGCAATACAACTGAAGTAACATTATTATTGCAGTACAACTGCCATACTGCTATTGCAATACAACTGCAGTACAGTACTACTTTTCCTCCTCTGTGTTTCCAAATGAGGTTTCAGTACTTTAGTTGTATTGCTGAAGTACTACCATAATATATTGTGTTACATTTTGCTTACATCTACAATACTGCAATACATAATAAAGCTAAAGTGCACTTTTAATATGTATTTACCTAAGTTCAATATATATAACATATCACTATATTGCCCCTTTCAGTTTATTTAATGTTACTTCAGTTGTACTGCAGATTTGACTGCTGTTGAACTTTATTGCATTGTAGTGGAACTGCGTTTATACCTCATTATACTGCCGTTTTTGCAGTTGCATTGAATATACCACAGTTATTCTTGTATATAGGCTACTGCTGTTGAACCGTTGAGTTCATTGCAGTTATTTGTCACTATTTGTTTTTTGCTAATCAACACTTAAAACTACTTGAATCCAAAAGACATTCCTGAAAAAAGTACAAAATATTCTTGGAAGATGTTATGGAAAAAAACCCTTGGAACACAAGTGCAGTACAGTTCTTACCACACCATTGGCATGTACAGCAGCACAAGTGCAGTAAAGATGGAGTTTTCTTGTTTTTACTTCAGTTTACTGCAACTTATACTGCTGTTTAACTTTATTGTACAGGGTGGGCCATTTATATGGAGACACCCTAATAAATTATGTAGGCAATTGCCTTCAGATGACCCCAAAGATAAAAGTCTAAGATCGGGAGTCCTTGGGGGCCATTCAACTGGCCCATGACGACAAATCCACTTTTCAGGAAACTGTATTCAGGAAACCATTCCCATTCCATTAAGGTGTATCCATTTATACTTCATTGTACTGCAATTTTGCAACTGTACTTAATTTTACCGTAGTTATACGTCTATTTACTGCTGTCGTACTGCAGTTGTACTCCAGTTTACTGCTGTAAGGGTATATTTACCTTATACACTGCAGAGAAGACATTGAAACAACATTGCAATTTTATAATTCATTTAATGTGCAAAGTTCGAAAGTAATTCACCTTTATTGTTAATCCGTGAGTAATAATTGTTGAAATAACTTGGTAATGTCTTCCTTTTGTGCACCTAATATCACCCAAAAAAGTCAATTCTGTCATCATTTAACATACTCAAACAAACCAGTTGAGTTTTTTTCTTCTGTTGAACACGAAGATACTTTCAAGAAAGCTGAAAGCCTGTAGTCATTGACTTCAAAACAAATACTATTAAGTTAATGGTTACAGGTTTCCAGCATTCTTCAAAGTATCTTCTTTTGTGCGGAATGATAGCGGAATTAATTTTGGGGTGAACGATTCCAATAAGGCATTTTTTTATGGTCTAGGCTAGTCATCATGATTGATTATCATTAAAATCGATCGTGAAAGTCTAAAACAAAACAAGTTAATCCAGATTGTCATGATAAGCAGGTTTTTGCCCCTGCTAGCTTGCATGTGTGTGTGTGTTTATGTACAGTACATTCGGATTGTCTTGAATATTTGTCAAAATTAACAAAAACAGATTGGATGGAAGCAGACATTGCAAAGACGCAAAGGTAGGAACACACTCGCATTCTACTTTCTTTAAAAGTGTGAACACAAAATGTGTTTTTAGGTAGTAAGAAAACCAAAACGTGATTTTCTATTGTTTACTACAATAGAAAAGTTGGTTATCTCGAAAATCAGATCTTCGAGAACATGATACTCTCTTTCTCCAACACTCCTCCTCTTTCACACACTCACACTTGCTGACTCTTGTAGTGGCTTGTCTGAGATTGAGGAGTTTCTAAAAGCATGTTTTTTTTTCTCTTTTCTCTCCAGCTGAAGAATGTCTTTTACTCCACGCTGCAGGATCTAGGCAGTTTAGCGCTCTCTCACACAAAGCAGCAGACACCATGAGCTCCATTCACTGCAGAGCCACGACTCCCAACACACTCTCTGCTGTCGCTGACACTTAGACCACTTTGATTTGTGCATTGGAGAGCTGGAATAATGTGTGTGAAGAGGAACCACTGATGCGTCACAGGAGAACTGAGAAGCTAACTTGAAAAGGTAGTTGCATGGTGAGTTGCTGCTGGTCTGGTTTTAACCATTGCTCCATCGTAAAACGTATTTTGAGGAATTGAGAGCGGTACTGTAATGCATTGGTTTTGCATGGATGTACTCTGATTGTATTCTGCTGCACTTTTTGTGTGTGTGTGCATTTTTGGACATTTGCATCACAAACTGATTTTTTTTTAACCAAGCTAATGCACAATGTTTTTTTTTTTTATTGTAGTTTAATTTATATACAATGTTTAGCATAAATGAGTACACCTCTCACAGATCTCTCTTTTATATAAATATTTTCTGTAGGATGATTTACAATAACATATTTGTGCATATACAGTTGAGGTCAGAATTATTAGCCCCTTTGATTTTTTTTTTTTTTTTGTTTGTTTTTTTTTGTTTTTTAACATTTCCCAAATTATGTTTAACAGAGAAAAGAAATTGTCACAGTATGTCTGATAATATTTTTTCTTCAGGAGAAAGTCTGATTTGTTTTATTTCAGCTAGAATAAAAGCAGTTTTACATTTTTTCAAAACCATTTTAAGGTCAATATTATTAGCCCCTTAAAGCAGTATATTTTTTCGATAGTCTACAGAACAAACCATCGTTATACAATAACTTGCCTAATTACCCTAACCTGCCTAGTTAACCTAATTAACCTAGTTAAGCCTTTAAATGTCACTTTAAGCTGTATAGAAGTGTCTTGAAAAATATCTAGTCAAATATTATTTACTGTCATCATGGCAAAGATAAAATAAATCAGTTATTTGAAATGAGTTATTAAAACTATTATGTTTAGAAATGTGTTGAAAAAATCTTCTCTATATTAAACAGAAATTGGGGAAAGAATAAACAGGGGGGCTAATAATTCTGACTTCAACTGTATGTTAGATTTCAATACCAAAGACAAAACTGAAACAAAAAAGTAAGATCCCAATCCAACAATTAAAATAAAATGTTAATAAATAGAAAAAATCAAGAGACACAAAATATAAGACATTTTCTTTTGAAATAACTGATTTTATTTGCAATAACTTATTATTTTCTATACTTAAGGATGTTTGGTGATCAAACTGTTAATGCATTTAACTGTTTAATAAAACGGTTCTGTGTAAATGCACCAAAATATATTGGTTATATTCACTCAAATATTAATACAAATATTTATTTTCAAAAGGGGTTAGGATTAAAGTATTTGTTATATCTTAAAATAGTTTTTATTTTCATATTTCAATATTTTAACTTTAGTAATTTTGTCTTTTTAAAATGTTTCCTATTGTTTAAAATATTTCTACTTGGGTTGAGTTAAAATTTCATCTTTATTTTGGTAAAAAAAACTACTTGTAACTACTGTAGTTTTCATACATTTATTTTCTTTTTGGCTTAGTCCCTTTATTAATCCGGGGTCGCCACAGCGGAATGAACCGCCAACTTATCCAGCACATGTTTTACGCAGCGGATGCCCTTCCAGCTGCAACCCATCTCTGGGAAACATCCATACACATTCATTCTCACTCATACACTACGGACAATTTAGCCTACCCAATTCACCTGTACCGCATGTCTTTGGACTGTGGGGGAAACCAGAGCATCCGGAGGAAACCCACACGAACGCGGGGAGAACATGCAAACTCCACACAGAAACGTCAACTAACCCAGCCGAGGCTCGAACCAGTGGCCTTGCTGCTGTGAGGCGACAGCACTACCTACTGCGCCACCGCGTTGCCCTACTGTAGTTTTATTAAACAATAAAAAATGTAAATAGCTCTGTACAGTATACTTTATACCACACTCTCAGAAATAAAAGTATGTGAGCTGTCACTGGGTGGTACCTTTTCAAAATGTACAAATACCTAAAAGGTCCATATTAATACCTCAAAGGTACATATTAGTAACTAAATACAACAAAAGGGTTTCTCTTAGAATTTGTAGGTACTAATATATACTTTTGAGCTACCAATATGAACCCTTTAGGTACAAATGTGTACCTTTTAAAAAGGTACCACCCCAGTGACAGCTCGCGTACCTTTATTTCTGAGAGTGCATGGTATCACCATCAATGTCCAAAGAAATGATATATTGATTTATAAATTCCATGGTGTTTTACAACTTGCAGAGTATGTGCACAGCTAGTGTTTTTCAGCCAATGTTAAGCATCAGGTGAAAGCTTAATGTGACTATTTTCAATTTCTTAAGGTTTTCTTTTACAGTATTTATGTTGTAATGTAATTACAATACATTCAGTTAAATAGACTTCAGCATTCATTTAGTTCAAGCGTAAAACAAGATGAAAGATCATGAAACCGCTAACACCGTCAGGATCAGCAGGCGAGAACAGAAATTCCATTGAAAATACTGGGGTAAAATAAACTGTCATATTTTAGAGATGGCGGGGAAAAATGTAATTTAATGCAGTGCTTCTTATCTGGTCTGAGACCTACTTTACATTGTATATCTATCAGGCAGTAAAGATGACTGATTTTTAAAGAAATCAGACCTTAAACGTGGCAATTTTATAATGGAAAGACAGTTCACTGGAAGTGCTGAGGCTGGCTGAAATTAAAAATCTGTGTGCATATACCCCATTGTAATGTTTGTAAAATAATTACCTAATTATTTTTAGTCCTAATTTAATATGCAGAATAAACTTTAAGCTTTTTCATCGTTATCAAAATGGCATGCTTGACGCGTTCGACTCGTCATTACATCATCTGTTGTGAGCTCTAACATTATTTGCCGATTAAACATGCTTTTGTTAAACCCATCTGTTTACATCAAATTAAATTATCTTCAATACAATCATGCTTAAAAGTGCAATTCATGCAGGAAAACTACATTATTATTGATGCAGTAAGAAAACTTGGTACAAACTAAGTGTAATATTTACAAAAAATATTACTTGAGGCATTATCTTGAGGCAGATAATGTTATACCTATATAACACAGAATGTGTAATGTATTTTTAGTGTGGCTTTGGTGTGGTATTATGATTAACCTAAAATAGGAACTAGTAAGTAGGTTAGGAAGTGTCAACAATAATCCAAAAGCAAGCATGCATGTGCATGTCATAGTGAAATATGAGTAGTATCTGATCAGATCTACATTTTTCACATGCTACAGCTCATCTAATGTTGCGCACTATAATCATGCACAGATGTAGTAAACAGCTGCTGATGCAATCAGATACACCCGTTTAGTGTTTTTGCTTCTATATGCTGTAAATTGGTGCATTTGTATGCTGGTGTGTTGCATGCAATTACTGAAAAAGGAACTGATGTGGTTTGGTTGACATGGGCTAATTGTCATGCATTAAACTTCTCTCATTACCTTGTGTGTTGCGTGTATTGAACTTAAAGCACAGAACATGGTTTTCAGCTCAAAAATTAAACTTTGAATAATTTCAAGATTCCATTTTGTCTGGTGGTTAATGCAATGGATGGAAAAGTCACACGTACACTAGAATCAAATTAATAGGATTCATTTGAAAATGAAAATGTAAGTAAAATTCACAAATAATATTAGAGTTTTTAAAAACAAAATTGCAGTAACTTTGCTGCCAAGATTTTTAATCGGGTTTAGTTCAGGACTCTTGATTGGACATTTCATTATTTAAGTTTTCTGCTTTAAAGTCTTGTGAAGTGCTCTGAAATTAGCATTTTTTTAATTAGATGTTTGACGTAATCTCAACTGAAACATAAAGATAGGGCGGACATAGAGTAGCTTGTCCCCTTTAAAAAACAGCCAATAGCGTTTAGTTTTCAATCACAGCTCTGCCAGTGAGAGAGGTTGAGCTCAAGCGCATCAATTAAAAAGCAGATGAGAAGTGTCTTAAAGGGGGCGGGACATTTGTTTGACGTGAGGTGAAAAAAAATTTGATCCATTTAGGAGTAAGTGACAAACTGCAAGCTTTACATGTTTATTTCAGTTTTATATCTTTTACACGCAAATTTTGTCACTGTTTTGAAGCACACTACAATGGATATCCTTAAAACTATCCTACTGATACTAACATTAAAAAACTTTAATTTAATTTCACGGGACCTTCAAAGTTCTCTCATTACAAGCATTGTTTGTAGCATGTATTGAACTTGAAGCATAGAACTTGTTTTCACCTCAAAAATTCTACCTTGAATAATTTCAAGATTACATTTTGTCTGGTGGTTAATGCATTGGAGGGAAAAATCCCCTATAGACTTGCAAGTCACATGTACACTAATATTATTTGTGAATTTTACTCACAATTTCAGTTTCAAATAAATCCTACAACTTTGTTTTTAGTGTTTTTTTTAAGCCATAACTTTGCTGCCAAGATTTTAATCAGGTTTAGTTCAGGACTCTTGACCGGACATTTCATTATTTGCGTTTTCTGCTTTAAAGTCGCGTGAAGTGCTCTGAAATTAGCATTTTTTATTAGATGTTTGACGTAATCTCAACTGAAACATGAAGATAGGGCGGGACATAGAGTAGCTCCTCCCCTTTAAAAAAAAGCAGCCAATAGAGTTTTTAATCACAGCTCTGCCAGTGAGAGAGGTTGAGCTCAAGCGCATCAAATGAAAAGCAGATGAAAAGTGTTTTAAAAGGGGGCGGGACATTTGTTTGACGTGACGTGAAAAAAAATGTATCCATTTAGGAGTAAGTGCCAAACTGCAAGCTTTACATGTTTATTTCAGTTTTATATCTTTTACACGCAAATGTTGTCACCGTTTTGGAGCACACTAGACTATGGATATCTTTAAACCTATCATACTGATACTAACATCTAAAAAGCATGTATTGAACGTAAAGCATACAACTTGTTTTTCACCTCAAAAATTCTACCTTGAATAATTTCAAGATTACATTTTGTACATGTACATTTTGATTACATGCATTGGAGGGAAAAATCCCCTATAGACTTGTGTAAGACTATAGACCCCTATAGACTAGATATTATTTGTGAATTTTACTCACAATTTCATTTTCAAATAAATCCTACAACTTTGTTTTTAGTGTTTTTTTAAGCCATAACTTTGCTGCCAAGATTTTAATCAGGTTTAGTTCAGGACTCTTGACTGGACATTTCATTCTTTAATTTTTCAGCTTTAATACACTTTTGCTGCATCACAGGGCTAATATTATTATAAATTCACAAAGAAATGACAAGAAACTCATTGTAAAACAAACTGAAATTTCAAATGTGAATATTTTAAGTAGGAATACTTAATAATGATACATTCTATTAAGTTTATTTAATGCTAATGTTGACAGTGTGGGTAATAACTTGTAAGCAACCACCTAGAAATTACAGGTTACAAAATCATTTTTCCTGTTTCCTCATAGTGTCTGTTAGGTAACACTGGCTTTTAAAGAATTACCATGTCTTGCCAGTTTTTGCATCAGTATATTGTCTTAAATGTTTTTTTTTTTTTTTTCAACTTAAGGCGAAGAAACATTACTTTCCGAAGACTAACTTTTCAGATGCATTTGTGAGCATGTCTCTTGTGAAGCTAGTTTTGGTTAATGCTATTTCTAGGCGTATTTTAGGATGTGGTGAGGTTTTTTTTATGCTGTCCTAGCTTTGTGTCATTCTGAGGCTTGAAAAAGCAGAATCGTGTGTCTCTGTCAAGGTCCCGAAGCAAAAGCTTTCATCCTCTGCATTAGCATCACTATAGAAGTGACAGAAATACTTCTGCCAGCACCCCTGCCTGTACTCTCTCTCTTTCTCTCTCTTTCAGATGGCCTCACAGCGCTCTTTGCTGCTTCTTTGAAGGGCATTCTTTGCAGCTAAAGTCATATATCTCAGTATGGAAGATCTCTAAACTGAAGCAGGGCAGAAGACAAGGATGAGAAAGCTTTGATAGAAAGACCACAGAGGAATTTTGCAATCGCAGACCAAAATCACGGACTGATTTTTTTTTTTTAACAAGAGCACTGAATGATGTCTCTGCTGGCTATTCTGTGTGTTTTGTATGTCTGGAGTCCAGCATTGCTGACCGGTGGGCTGGGATCAACACTGGATAGCTTACCTCGGAAAACAGTGCCAATTGGAAGTAAGTTGACCTTTTGAAAATCATATTTGAATATTATTAGAAAAAGTGCCAGTGCTGTTTCTCACTATCATTGGTTTATTATTGGTTTATTTGTTTACAGAACAAACCATTGTTATACAATTACTTGCCTAATTACCCTACCTTACCTAATTAATTTAGTTACGCCTTTAAATTGCACTTTAAGCTGAATACTGGTATCTTGAAAAATATCTGGTCAAATATTATGTACTGTCATCATGTTAAATATAAATGAATTTAGTCATTAGAAATTAATTAATAAAACTATTATGTTTAGAAATATGTTGAAAGAAACCTCTTTCCATTAAACAAAAATTGAAGAAAAAGTATGCAGGGGGCTAATTATTCAGAAGGGTTCATTTTGACTTCAACTGTATATATTCTATGGTGTTTTAAAGAGTATTATGGCATTACCACTATGTTAGAGTACAAATGACATGGTAAATATTTCTACAAGGTATTTTTGTTGTAATACCTATTGTGATAATTACTTATTATTATTTTTATTATTATTATGTTATCGTACTTCACTTACTATTTGGTTATTTAAAATAAAACACTTATTTTGTATAACAGGTTATTTTAAAGCGTCTTCACAGTAATAAACAGCAAAATATCAGTCTTAATGCTTTAAAAAGAGTTATATAGTTAAGTTGTGAAACTGATTAAAATTTCAATTCAGTCCAATAGTGGTCAAAGTTGCAAAGTTCATTCATTATGAGGCAAGTTCAGTTCCGTTGAGTTGCATTCAGCTCAAGTTTAGTGTTGGGAAAAAGAGGGGAGTGAACAACTGTTGTCAGTTGGCTCACAAAATGAGATGCAAACAATGAGACCCATGATTTTATAGTTTACAAAGTTAAAATGCAGGAAATACGAAATAAAGAAATAAACAGTAAGTAATTTAATGTCCAACTACATTTGTTATACAGAATTTCATATACACATAACCACAATTTGTTACATCATTATAAAGATAATCTTGTTTCTATAAACACTATGAATGAGGAGGACTTCTCTCCTCCTCAATCCCAGGGTCTGAATGGGGTCAGACTCAGTGGATAGCAGTGCAGCAGGTCTCCTGCCCTGTCTATTTCAACCATTAGCCCTGCCGGTAATCTGGAGAATTTTAAAAATAGACAAACAGCACCACGAATATAGGCGATGTGTCTGAATGGTAAAGAACTTAACTGATAAAAGACAAAGTCTGCCATTCTCCAAATCTCATACAGCTCTCTAGACAAAAATGCTTGCTGCAAGCCAAGAACTTTGCTCTATCTGCCCTGACAGCATTGTGGGGAAAAACATGCAACAAACCCAGTAGATCATTGTAACAAACACATACGACCTTGTGCCTCACCCAATCATCGGGTCTCACAGCTTGGCAGGTCTGCTTTGCCTTCAGAAAGCACGTGCTCTCATGAATAATTAAGAAGCAGGGTCTTCTCATTGGATAAGAAAACTCCGCTATGAATAATAATGAGAAACAAAAGCTCAAAATTATCCAGTTTTCCCCACAATTAAAGCTGACAGGTGCTAACGGTGTCTTAAATGATGCTTAACAAACACAAATCCAATGCAAAACAATTAGTCCAGGGTGAACCTTTAAGTGTAGTGTTACCATCCGGCTCAATTCAATTCAAATTGTATCCCCATCCAATAGTGGCAGTGCTGTTAAATCTGCAAAATTACAGAGTATTAGTGTTGTTTACACCCCCACTGAGAAAGGCAAAGGCCAGAGAGGAGACACAGCACTGCATGCCTTTCTTCAAACCATTCTCTGTGTCCATTTCCATATTTGGCAAACGTGAGTTACTTCTGCCTTTGACGTGTGTTGCTAGGTAATGGAGGACGTTTGTTTCGTGAAGAGGGTTTTTGGAACTACACCACCTTGCTTTTGAGGGATGATCTCAACCTGCTCATCCTGGGTGCCAGAGAAGCCATTTTTGCACTCGACCTGGATGACATTACAGTCAAGAAGGCCATGGTGAGGTCTTAAAAGAATAGTTCAGATAAATATTCAAATGAAATCACCCTCAGATGGTTTCAAACCTTCTCTAGATGGTTTCCTTGTTGAACATGAAAAATATTTTGAGGAAAGCTGAAAACCTGTAACCATTATATTGTTTATACCTAAACTGTTATAGCTTTTGTTTGTTTTATATTGGTTTATTTATTTAATGTGATTTTATTATATCTGATATTTGTAATTCTTTAAATTATTTCAATATAGACTATTTTCTGTAGATATGTATTGAGCCTACAAAAGCAGACATGTAATTTGTAAAGTTTTATGTCTTTCTGTTATATTCATATTTTGTATTATCTCCAAAATAAAGAAAGAAAGAAACCCAGTCACTCGCGGCATCAACAGAGCTGTGAATAACATTGTGTTATTGAAACAGCGATGACGCAGCAAAGAAATATCACTTATAAAATAAAACTACTTTATTATTTTGTGCAACACCCTTACATTTAAAAGGGAAACATAAGGGTGATCAAAAGACCCCTAGCCTATAAGGTGTTTTATGGAATATCCTATCTTAAACTGACCAGCTATATGTTTTTCTTTCCCTTATTTATTGATCTTTTTGGCGCATATACTCCTGTGAGGGCAATGCAGTGGCGCAGTAGGTAGTGCTGTCGCCTCACAGCAAGGAGGTCGCTTGTTCGAGCCTCGGCTGGGTCAGTTGGCGTTACTGTGTGGATTTTGCATGTTCTCCCTGCGTTCGTGTGGGTTTCCTCCGGATGCTCCGGTTTCCCCCACAGTCCAAAGACATGTGGTACAGGTGAATTGGGTAGGCTGTAGTGTATGAGTGTGAATGAGTGTGTGTGAATGTTTCCCAGAGATGGGTTGCAGCTGGAAGGGCATCCGCTGCGTAAAAACATGTGCTGGATAAGTTGGGGGTTCATTCCCCTGTGGCGACCCCGGATTAATAAAGGGACTAAGCCGAAAAGAAAATGAATTAATGTACTCCTGTGCGATCAGAAAACTAGTGTAATGGCAGCAAGCCAACTTTACCAGACTCGGGCAAAGTCCGGCTCTCCTTTCTCTCCGCCCCGATGCCCCATCTGGCCCTCTTTGGCCCAAGCTGAAAAAGGCCGGTCGTTGGCCCTGAGGAAGCCCTGCTTTGGCCCGATCACGCCCCGGAAGTGACAGTGGAAACGCAACTGGCCCTGGGTCGCTTGCTTTAGGCGCGATAGTGGAAACGTGGCTATTGACTTCTATAGTAGGAACAACAAATGGAAGTCGATGGTTACAGTTTTCTGACATTTTTCAAAATATCTTCTTTTATGCTTAACTAAAGAAAGAAACATAAACAGGTTTGTGACAAGGGAAGAGAGAGTAAATAATGGCAGACTTTGAGCGAACTATCTCTTTAAATGCATAGTTACAAATGTTTCTAATGCTGTCTTCAGTTTGTCAAGGTGTTTTGCTTTTTTACTAAACTGTGTTGTTTCTCTTCAGGTGACATGGGAAGTAACACGTGACCAGCAAAATGGTTGTTCAAATAAGGGAAAAGATGCTATGGTGAGTCTTCACATTTCACATCATGAGGGGAATGCTTTTTCATTCAATCATCTTAAACAGATTTAAAAAAAAATCTAAAATGCAACCTCTGTAGATGAACAAGAAAACATGAACAATGCAGAATTTAAATAAATACAAGTATGACTAAAATATGAACATTGGAAATGTTCATTTCAGCTATTTTTACTAATATATAACCAGCATTTGCTTGCACATCATTATATGCTAACCAGCAAGATCATCATGTTCAATTAGTATCAGTTTAAATCTTTATAATAATATTTTACAAAGTATTTGACCTGCTAAAATTGATGTAATTAATGTGTTACATGCACACAAAAACAGGCTTAGATGATATATGTTACTTGAAACATATTAACAGAAATATCTGTAGTGAATTTTTGTCACATGCTTGAAGACAGAAACCAAGACAGCAGAAAGTGCATCCTGTATATATTTTTTGTTTGGCTAAAATGGACCAGCTGAGGCTAATAGCACAGACTATAAAATACACAAGACATGTCACTCGTATAGTTTTAAATGGGGAAAAGTGGAACGGTCAATATGCCGAATGAAGCCCCCTCCTTCTAGTACAGGAGCCAATCATCGATCGATATAAACTGACGATTCTTCAGGGGAGGGGCTCGCACATGAGTTTCTGCAGATTTTGTGATTTGAGCGTTTAGAAATGAAACTAAAGAAACAGTTGTAGTTTAATTTTATTGGCCATTCCAAATATGAAATTGAATTGTACGGTTGGCAAGCGGTTTTGGAGAATTTGATATTCCCCCATTCAAGCAGAATGCCCGAGCATACTGCCCGAGAGGCATTTCAAAGATGACCACCGAGTAAAAAGACTTGCCTTTAAGGGACTTTTCTAATAACCTCTAACTGTGAATTTTGAATCAGTAATCAATCACTTTAAACTTGTATTCATCATTATTTTACATCGAGGAGCTCAAATATTAAATTTGTCTGCTCCTGTTTATTTGCTTTATCAGGGGTTTAGCCAAAAAATTCTAAACTATTAATTTGTATAAATTTTTCACTACTATATTATGAGTTATATTATGAGGGGGTTAAAATCAGGGGCCGTGCGATTTAGTTGCAGATGGAAGATGGGCGGCACATAATTAGAGCTGTAAAGCTTAACTTTTCGATTCTAGGTGAAAAATTTAATCTGTTGGAGACGTCTAATAGATTAATAGGTACCGAAAAAATCCACAGAGGGGGGGGGTGATCACCAGAATGCGGAAGTAGTAGAGTAAAATGAGAAAATATGATACACCAGTGTTTTGGAATATGGAAAAACTGTCTTTACACTGTTTTCGTCTGTTTTATATTATTTGTTTTGATTTTATTTATACTTGTCTCTTTTATTCCTGCTTATGTAAAGCACTTTGAATTGCCACTGTGTATGAAATGTGCTATATACATAAACTTGCCTTGCCTTGCCTAGAATCAACAAACATCAAAGCAGTTACTTAAAGCCAACGAAGTTTAACAAGTAAACTCGAATTACCACAGTAAAGCTGAGATAATAAATGACCAAATAAGCATGCCAAAACACAAATGCATGGAGCACAAAGGTAGACCGAGACACCACACACTGATCTGGCTGATCTTTAAATCTTACTGTTCGGGGATTGGTGGAACTGGCACCATCATAACGATGATGGACAGTTAACTGAACAATAAACAACCTCAGAGTGGAGAGAGGAGGGTGAGGAAAATAAATACACATAAAACTAACATGGAACGTAACACTGACTCACACCCTAGGAAAATCATCTCAATCAATCCCAATTAATGATTTCTTTCCAAATAGAGCTATTCAAGCCATCTGGTGAAATTGTATTCATATCGCAGCAAAACAAAATATCGCAATGTCCGATTTTTACAATATCGTGCAGCCCTAATTAATACATTTTTTCAAATACTTTGTTAATTAGAAATTTGATATATTATACACATGTGAAGATGTTTAAGACTAACAAAAGCAGCGTCTGAGGAAGTGGCTTTTGTAGGTTTATTTAAAGCAGATATAAGGAAGTGTGTCGTGCAGCTTGGTCAGACATTGTGGTCAGAAAAGATCATTATTATTATGATCGTTATTCCCCATATTGTTTGTTTGGTTTTTCTTTAGAATGACTGCAAAAACTATATTCGGATTCTTCATAAAAAGGACGATGGCAGAATGTATGTTTGTGGAACCAAAGCATTCAACCCCACCTGTGGCTATTTGGTGAGTAGCATCCATTAAATTCAGTGTTTGTTTGTGGAAGCAACTGTAGAACGTGCATTGTTTATGTGTTTGTTGCATGTGATTCTCATAGACCTATGCGGATGGTGAGCTGATTTTAGAGATCATCCAAGAAGATGCGAAAGGGAAATGTCCGTTCGACCCTTTTCAGCGATATACATCTGCAATGGTCGGTATGTAATGCCTAGCTGTTTATTGTCAAGATAATTTGTATTCATATCTGCAACACTCACGGTTTCATTTATTGCAAGTATTTTTACACGCATAGTAATCTGTGTCTTGTTTTTCTTTCTCTCAGATGGAGCATATTACTCTGCTACTTCAATGAACTTTCGTGGTTTTGAGCCAGTGATGATGCGCAGCACAGAGGAAAACATTCGAACTGAGTTTACAAACTACTGGCTCAATGGTGAGAAACTGTTGGTGTCTAAACCAACCACCAAACACAATGTGAAAAAAAATGCAAGAGCAAACCTTGTACATAACCACAACATACTTACAAATTGTATGCACAGCTTATCAGATTTTTAGAACAAAGGCTACTGATAAACTGTTAAAGTTCCCATGAAATTAAGTTTTTTTTTTTTGTCAATATCAGTATGTTAGTTTTAAGAATATCTATAGTATAATCTAGTGTGCTACAAAATAGTGACACAATATGGGTTTAGAAGAAATAAACCTAATAAAAACATCCAAAGCTTGCAGTTTGTCT
The DNA here is from genome assembly GCA_903798195.1 of Danio kyathit. Lineage (NCBI taxonomy): Eukaryota > Metazoa > Chordata > Actinopteri > Cypriniformes > Danionidae > Danio > Danio kyathit. Next base: position 58,540,359 of record LR812520.1, read on the forward strand.
CTTTCGCCCAACGATTTTTTTCACGTCACCTCATATTTAAGTTTCTTGTCAAACCTTCTGACCAATCAAATGTAATGTAATGTAATGTGTATTTATATAGCGCATTTATTGTGTATGGCCATACACCCAAAGCGCTTCACAATCATGAGGGGAGTCTCTTTACACCACCACCAGTGTGTAGCATCCACTTGGATGATGCGACGGCAGCCACAGGACAACGGCGCCAGTGCGTTCACTACACACCAGCTATAGGTGGAGTGAAGAGACAGTGATAGAGCCAATTCGGTGGATGGGGATGATTAGGAGGCCATGATGTGAAAGTGCCGATTGAGGGACTCTGGCCAGGACACCGTGGTTACACCCCTACTCTTTACGAGAAGTGCCATGGGATTTTTAATGACCACAGAGAGTCAGGACCTCGGTTTAACGTCTCATCCGAAAGACGATTTGATGCACTTATGATCTCACTGGAAGAGCTGTGATAAAAACAAAATGCTATTGGCTGTTTTTTTAAAAGAGGAGGGGCTATTCTATGTCCCACCCTTTCTTCATGTTTACGTCAAACATTGAATAAGGAAAACGGTAAATGTGAAAGATGTGGTCTCTCTAAAACAGTATCTCATGTATTAATTAAATGTACAAAAATAAGAAATCAAGGCAAATCATTTTTTGAACAATTAAGAGAGCTAAATACAGTCAATTTCTCCATAAAAGATATTTTAGACGGCAGAGACATTTGAATGACATAGATTTAATGAATGGGATATAATAGTTTTACTTTTTTTTCTCCTCCATTTATTTTATTTTATTTTATTTTTTATTTTTTCCCCTCTCTTTAATGGTAAACCAATGTAGTGTTTCCTTATTAATCCCTCAAGATTTCTAACCAAGTTGCGCTCCATAATCCAATTCAGTAGGTGGCGGAAAATGCTCCATAAAGTTGCTTTGGCAATTGCCAGATAAAACTCCAGAAAAGAAAGCTTGTCAAAATTCTTATTAATTCAAATGTGTGACCCTGGATCACAAAAACTAATGTTGCATGCATAAATTTGTGGGAGTAGCCAAAAGTATGAGTCAAAATGATTGATTTTAATTGTATGCCAAAAGATTTCTAAAATTATGTAAATATCATGTTCCTTGAAGACATTCAGTAAAAAGGTAACTTATGAATAGTAATATGCATAGCTAAGAATGGATTTGGACAACTTTAAATGTGCTTTCCTTAGTATTTAGATATTTCTTTCCATAGACCTTTAATAGATATTGCCATATCCTAACAAACCCAACATTCACTGAGAGCTTAGTTATTCAGGTTTGTATAAATTGATTGATGTATAAATCTCAATTTTTCGAAAATGGATTGGTTTTGTGATACCGGGTCATACATCTAAATAGTTAATTATGTGATAGCAACACAGTCTGTAAATGCATTCTGACATGGTGACGCAGTTTGGTAGTCATTAATGTGGACATTCAACAGTCATTGTGCTTTTCACAATGAAGATGTATAGCCAAATGAAACAGCTTCTTGAAAAAGGTGAAATTTAGTCTTGATTTTTGTCTGTTGTGAATGGATTGTGGTTTGTTATGGGTGGATCTCATGTGAGGGACAGGTTGATCCCGCCCTCGCACCAGTAAACAATCAGAGAAAACATGAGATGGTAAAATGAAGGGGATGTTCATTTGATTAAAGTTTACAATGACACATGAATTTATAAAATATATACAGTTACATTAGTTAATGTTGGTTAACACATTTAGTAACACAAAAAAAACAATGAGCAATACATGTATTACAGTATTTATTCATCTTTGTTAAGATTAATGGGATTTCTTGTTAACTCACAGTGCAATAACTAATGTTAACAAGCATAACAAGCATTTAATGCATTTAGTAAATGTTGAACTATGATTAATAAATGCTGTTCAAGTATTGTTCATGATAGTAATACATTAACTAACATTAAAGGGGACCTATTATGCAAAAAAGAGTTTTATAAGGGACTTAAACACAGTTGTGTGGGAACAGTCTGTGAATATATAACCAGCTTCTAATGGTAAAAATATATTAATTAAATTTTTTATTATCACACTTGATTAAAACAGTCTACAGAAACACTTTAATTGACTTTCTTCCTTTGTATGTGTCATCAGAGGGGGAAAGCCCCACCCATTAGGGACAATCTCTCCCTCATTAGCACAGGATGTGGTTTTGTTTTTGAATCTGCCGCTTTGCTGACACACGGGCATTTGTAGCTCCACCCTCTTTTGAAAAGAGCACAATCTCATTTGAATTTAAAGCGACAGTCACCAAATCAGCACAATTAGGATCAGAGCCTAAAAGGGGCAGTTTCAAAGAGTTATTAAGCATTATTTGTGGGGTATTTTGAGCTGAAACTTCAAATACACACTCTAGGGACATCAGAGATTTATTTTACATGTTGTAAAAAGGGATATAATAGGTCCCCTTTAACTAATGGATTGTAAAGTGTGAGTAATATAATAACGTGCATGAATAAGGCCCAATCCCAATTCTATTTTTGTACACCTACCCTTTGTACACCTACCGAGGGTAAAGGGGAAGGGCTTCAAAACTTACCCCTAAGAATTGGGACAGCACTTCAACACTGGCACACGTCATCATATGTCATCGCGATCTCTTGCTTCATATGAGATCAGACGATGGCGACTGCTGTAGTTATTCCAGTTGTGTTATTTTTTACTGTACTGTGTATTTACACAGTGGCCGTATTCATCTATGTAAACACACGAAAACAACATTAACATTATAGCAGACACTGTAGAAAGCTCATTTTCAGCCACTAGACTGCCCTGACAGAGTATTCGAGTGTCAGAAGGTTGTGGGACTGCTGTACAGGAGTTATTATTAGGTATTATACGGTAAAGACGGTAAAACACGAACGCGGTTATGAATATATTAAAACATATGTTTGTTTGTCGTAAAAATTTGTAATAATGACAAAAAATACTAATTTGTGGATCTCCTTACCTCCGGGTTCAGCATTACTGCCGTTGTGGCAGGTGTATTCTGGGAACTTTTCTTACCCCTTCGATTTGAGTGTGCTCCTGAAAAATCTTCATTCGAAGGGGTGTATACCCCTTGCCCTTAGCCCTACGCCTTCAAGCTAAAGAGAATTGGGACACCCCTACCCCTTGACGGGAACGCGCAAAACGAGGGGTAGGGGTAAGGGGAAGGGCTAAGGGGTCGAATTGGGATTGGGCCTAAGTCATTTATGATATATTTTGCCATATTCCAAAACAAAAAATGTAGAATGATTATTGGTGCCAGACAGGGTGGTTTGAGTGTCTGCTGACTGCAGTCATTTACAGAAAATCTTGCGAGAACACACACACACACACAAAAAACTGTAGTTCTGTGGGTGAAAACATGTTTATTCTTATAGAAGGGTGATGCAAACAACTAAAATAGTTTTGTCATTTTAGAACCAAATTTTATCCACATGGCCCACATACCAGAGGGCCAATCAAATCCAGACGGGGACGATGACAAGATCTATCTGTTCTTCAGTGAGACAGCAGTGGAATATGACTCATACACAAAGGTGGACGTGTCTCGAGTGGCTCGTGTGTGCAAGGTAAACTCCCTTGAGGTCATGCATGTATTTGAAGAAATGTTACAGAATTTCCTGTCTACCACGTATAACATCTATGCAAAATCATTTTATCCTCTCAGGGTGACTTGGGTGGGCAGAGGACGCTACAAAAGAAGTGGACATCATTTCTAAAAGCAAGGCTCGACTGTCAAGTTCCAAACACCAATCTCCCTCTTCTGGTCCAGGATGTTTTCCACTTGTGTCCAGATTACTGGACCACCTGTGTGTTTTATGCTGTTTTTACCCCACAGTCGTAAGTTTGAGCTTTTGATTGTGAAAGCAAAGCATATAGACGAATTACCATGTTTGTAAACATTTAGAATGCACGCGCAGCGAGGTTGAAGAAAAAAAACGGATGCTCTAACATTTACAGCAAGGGAATGACATCTGATGCGGTACAGAGTTTGTTGTTGTCTTAGAAATACGTTATATTGATGACATATTATATATATTCAGTGTTTCCTCTAGGATTTTTTCCAGCTGTGGCGGCAGGACTTTTACACAGATGTACCAACTACCTATGGGTGTTATTTCAATGACACTTGTTGTGAGCGCAGTGTTACACGTCGAGATCGCATTTATGTAATACGAGCATGCGAATCTCTGCTTGCGCGCTGATTTCCTCTGTTCGTGCACAACTTCACACCCTGAAATATACGCTGCTCAAGTGCGATTTAGTGCGTTTATGTGACGAGTACATCTCCAACATTTATTAGATTTTCTAGGAATATTTATGAATGTCTCCGATAGACCTACAGAGCGGCATTAATGCGTCCTGAAGTAACGTGAAACAGCTGAAGTAGCTGAACAGTCCTGAAGTAAAGTGAAACCGCTATAAATTCCAGCCAGATAAAGTCATTGTATGCAGAACCATAGACCTTTATCTATAAAGTATAATTATGGAAACTGTGTTCATCTTAACTGAAAGCTATACGTCGTGTTTGCTGGTCTCACGTCTCACGCACCTGTCAGTCAGTCAGCATGTCACCGTAAAGGGTTAAACAAATAACGCACAGCACTACTACGGTTAAAGAAAAGTTTGCGCTGTTATAATTCACTTACCTTTTAATACGTTTTGGTGCGATTATAACCCGCTATTTAAAAAACAACAACAATGACTGAATGTTTTGAATGGGAAGCTGTAATATAGCCGTGGCGGGATGAATTTTGGTGTGGCGGCCCGCCATGGAGGAATGAATGTAGCGGAAACCATGATATTATTTACCTAATGCTTTCAGCGTATTATAACAGCTTGTCACCCAGTGATAAGCACAGTGATTCTGCAAAATTAACGTTAAAGTGAGCAGCGTTTGTCTGACAGGTCCATCTGCGATAGCACCCAATGGATATTGGATAAGACAAAATGGCCAAGCATCCAGCTCGAAATGTACATCTCTCATGAAACTCCAAGTGATTTTACAAGAGAGAAGTTAAAGGCCAACAAGTCTTTGGATGCCAACAATTTTGTTCTGTGTGGTCGTGTGCAAGAAATAATGTTCCATGACTACCAGATTAAAAACCTTGTAGTGCTAAAAACCGAGGTTCTGCCGAGCCAAAGACAAGGAAAAAAGACAGAGCTATACAAGACCTGGGTAATCATCAACAATCAAAACAACTGCATTCTGACAGCGAACTGCACCTGTACGGCAGGTTATGTGAACTCACACTTTCACGTTTCATTCTTAGAATTCAGTGTCCGCAGTTTAATTAACCATATGTTTTGCTGAAATCATTGCTGCAATCAAAATGAGTAATGTGTATGATTCAGCATAGCCTGAACTTATCTGACATAAAATGAGAACTGCAGAGTCCAGCATTTTTAATTAGGTCGTCACTTCATTCAGCTACCTTTTAGCCAAAGACGTCTGTGGTTGGCATTAAAAGCAGTGTGGTGTACGGTAAAAGTTACGTTTTTTTATTTTTGGACTCGAATTTGGCATCCTACCCCACAACACCACATGTTTGCTATTGAGACCGATCTCTTTTTGCAACCGGCAACCCATGTGACGTCATGTGTGACGTAGGTTGGTAATTCGTCTATTTGATCATATCTTGAATTCATGACTTCCACAAACAACACCCTTGGAAATCGTTTAATTCTACAAACCTCAAGAATTATTATTAGCTATAGATTTTCAATCAGGTTTGGCTCAGGACTTTGGGATGGACATTTCATTAATTCAGTGTTTTATTACAGTGAGAATCAAAACTAACAGCCTACAAGAACTACAAAAAAAAAACACTAATCCCCTATCACAATTGAAATGTAATCTAATCAAAATTCGAGAATGCTTTAAAATACCTTCCTGATATTAGTGTTGATCTTGTGGTTAATTGTCTAAATGATCTAACAAACCAGCAGCCTTACATTCCAGTTTTCACTGGCTTTGCAATGTGGTGAGAGTACTATAAATGTGGTGCAATGTGGTGAAAGTGACTATAACTTCAGTTTCTTTAAATTTTTAAAGGTGCTGTGTATAAGTTTTTGACTCTTCTAAAGCATAAAAATATTAATATATTTGTAGAAATTTAAGAAACATTCTACGTGAACTGAACACTCTTGTTTATCTGAAAAACAATGCTGAAGTCTGATATTCTGCTTTGAAAATGTGTTTTCCGTGCCGGAACGTTTGGTTCATTTAATCTGCCAATAATATTTCAGTACCCCAGGTTTTCTTGATGGAAAACTGCGTATTTCATTCATTCATTCAGTCAGAAAGGCTCTCAAAGCATGCGTCTATGACCAAAATGTGACCTCCGTTGGACAGCAGCAACATTAAGTAAGCAGGTTACATTGTAACCGTGTGTCCTAACAACACACTACGTGACGAGATTTGCAGTGATAAGCAATTTGGCTGTTTGCACCAGACAAAATATGACAAAAAATTTATTAAAGCCATTCAGAAGCACAGAATAGTGCGCTTACTGCACTCCAACAACATGGTAAAGTTTATAATCTAATTAATACCTGTTAAACCTCTTTAACATTATTAAATGTACATGCTGGATCACTGATATGTGTTAGTGTTCAGTCTAAAGTTCAATTTCAAATGGTTTATTTTATTTTCAACATCTGAGGTGAACTATCTGCTGCTGCTTTCAGTAGTATGGCAATAAATGTCAGGTAAAATGGCCTTTAAACTCAGATTATTAGCATTTAACACTGAATAAAGCACACGAGGTGTACCTGAGGTGATCATTGTCAGTTTTCTGTTGTTCAGCTGCAAAAAATAGAAGCTGTTTCTAATATATTACATACTGCACCTTTAATATAAATAATAAAGATTAAGCCATTAAAAATTAAAGGGGAAGTTCACCCAAAAATGTACTCGCAATTTGCTCACTCTCAAGTGGTTGAGATTCTTGATTCTTCTATGAGTTTCTTTCTTCTGTTGAACACTTAATAAGACATTTTGAAGAAAGCTGAAAAGTTGTAACTATTGACTTCCGTAGTGATTTCCAGCATTCTTTAAAAAAGTAACTCAAATAGGTTTTGAACAAGTGCAGTGAGTAAATGATGACAGAATCTTGAACTATCTCTTTAATTGTTCATTATATATTCTCTAATTTTGATCTCCACTGTACTTTGTACACCTTTACCTCTTTCCAGTGAATGTAATTGTAAATGTAATGCAAGGGAAGTACAATCTGTATCATAGCAGCTTCAACTGTGATAAACAAGATAATAATTAAATCCATTTTGCAAGCTTTAAAAATGTCACTAGAATCAGGTCTTCAGCATGTGTGTGAATTGGGTATAACAAATTGCTAGCTTTCTCAATAAAAAGGTCTGCTAAATGTAAATGATACATTTTTGCAACATGGGTAATGTTGAAAAATTACACTCAGACTTTATTATCCCGATTAGGGAAACTAAAATTACAGCAAGGTGCCGTAACACAGGCAAAGTTCCATGTACACATTAACAAAATATAACAACACAACATACAATACATCATTTTGTAGGGGCATCTCCCTCCCCACTGCACTCATTTAATGACCTAATGGCCGCCATTATTAAATAGTTTCTAACTCTATTTGTCCTGCAAATAGGAACTCTAAAACGATGTCCTGATGGCAGCTGCTGAAACACAGAGTACAACGGGTGATCCAGGGTGCATAGGATACCCTGAGCTGTCTTTAAAACATAATTATGGTAAATTACCATTGGACCAGTTTGGTTAAAACCGATGATCGTGCCTGCCACCTTCACTAGGCTACTCAACCTGTTCTTATTTGACGGACTCAGATTACCGTACCAAGCTACAATGCAGAAAGATAAAACAGATTCAACAAATTGTTTATAAAACAGTGTCATCATAGAGGTACAAACCTGAAACGATCTAAGTTTCCTCTGAAAAAACAGTCTTTGTTAAACTTTTTTATAGACGGCTTGAGTGTTAGGTTGAAATGTCAACATATGTCAATAACGACCCCTAGATATTTATGTGTGTCAACAACTTCAATGTCCAAACCTTTAATATTTGTTATGCTGAGAGTGGGAGAAGCCTTTCTATAATCTATCACCATGTCTTTTGTTTTATTTACATTAAATAAGAAATGTTTCTTCTTCACAGAGACTCCTCTCAGTACTCTGCTATATGTTCATACAAAATTGAAGACATCAAGACCGTGTTCTCAAAGGGCAAATTTAAAGCACCGTTTAATGTGGAGACGTCATTCGTAAAGTGGGTGACGTACTCAGGCGAGCTTCCTGATCCCCGACCCGGAGCGGTGAGTCTTCAGTTAGTTTACTTACTTTATAAAACTGAATACTAAAGTTAACTAACTTTGAACTGTGTTTTTCACAAAAGTGCATTGACAATTATGCCAGACAGAAGGGCATCACCAAATCTCTGGAGCTTCCAGACAGAACGTTGCAGTTTGTCAAAGTCAAGCCTCTAATGGACCAGGCCGTCACTGCAGAGCAACCCCTGCTGGTGAAGAAAGGAGCTGCGTTCACTAGAATAGTAGTCACCTCCGTGACCGCCTTGAATGGGACCAGCCATCAAGTCATGTTCATTGGCACAAGTAAACACTCTTTGATGCAATTATGTGGTTTTATGATCAGTGAACTGAAAATATATTAAAAAGGATGTACAGTTGAAGTCTGTAGATGTTTTCCCCAATTTCTGTTTAACGGAGAGAAGATTTTTTCAACACATTTCTAAACATAATAGTTTTAATAACTCATTTTTAATAACTGATTTATTTTATTTTTGTCTTGATGAAAGTACATAATATTTTACTTGATATTTTCAAGGTACTAGTATTCAACTCAAAGTGCAATTTAAAGCTTTAACTATGTTAATTAGGTTATTTAGGCAAGTTAGTGTAATTAGGCAAGTTATTGTATAAAAATGGTTTGTTCTGTAAACAATTGAGAAATAATATTGCTTAAGGGGGCTAATAATATTGACCCTAAAATGGTTTTAAAAAAATAAAAAACTGTTGTTTTCTTGTGTTCTGCATTGTGTTGCGTGTCAGTGAGCGGTTCAGTCCTGAAAGCTGTGAATTATGATGGAGAGATGGTCATTATGGAAGAGATTCAGCTTTTTGAGCCCTCAGAGCCCATCAAGATACTGCGTCTTTCAAACAGCAAGGTAATAAATAGATGTGTTAACAGATGTGTTTATTGCTCACTTGGCGACATCATGAGTTTTTGTGTTGTGCAAGTTTCTTACAGCAAGCTAAGTCCTGTGACTCAATTGCTAACACATTGCGCTACATCAGGGCTTACCTAACATTTAGAATTGATTTTCTGTATACACTGCCATACAAAGCTTTATAAGGTCTCTTAGGTTCACCAAAACAGCAGTTATTTGATTTGATTAAAAATACAATAAATTCATTTACTAAATTCACCGTGCAATTATGGGGTTCTGTCTGTCCTGATAATATTCTCGTGTATTGCTGTGGCCCTCCTCTTACCCAATTAAATGTCTTTACATAGATTTAGAAAATAAAAATCTTCTTCACTATTCACATTTATTTTCTTCCGTGACTACTTTTTTTTTTTAAGTTGTGTACATTTTGGAACATTTTTTTTTAGAAAATGTGATCCTAGCATAGATATATACACTAGATATCATGTACTGACCTTAAGCATGCGTCAATAGTGCCGACACATTTGTACAGTGCTCCTAGGACAAATGACTAGTGCGTCCCGATTTTGTATGTTTCCAACTTTAAACAAGTAACATAATTGATGATAATACAGTTTCTTACTGCACTGACCATAAGGCAAAGTAGCACCGACTCACCCTAAATAGTAGGCTAATGCTAGTTTTGTTGAATAAAATAAGCAAATAATGTAAATGAAATATGACAACAAGATGATGCGGTGCCAGAAACTTGTATTATTGTCGGCTAAGTGAATGAGTCGTTCATAACGGGGATTCATTCACAAACGAATCACTCCCTCTGTTAGAATTAGAAGTGAAAGTAGAAGAGGGAATGTGTTTCAGGACACCGATTAGATCAAATTTAACAGGTAGGGAGGATATTACATTTCCATGTACAAAAGCATGCTCTGTGTCAGCAATGCCCGTGCGATAGCATATCCATTGATATAGAAAAGTGATGTAAAATTATAACTTTCGTAATATCTCTGGCTCCGGATGGCCAGTCCTCCACTGCACCTTGGTCCCACATTCATTTTAAAGGAGCTACCCTGTACTAAAATGGCAGCTCTATTGATGCGTTCCTTCCAATAAACAACAATAAGCGTAGACAACATCTAATGTAAATATCTATGTGATTTAAGGACAAGTGGCAGCTTTGGAAAAACTCTCCTACAGTGTACATGGAAGGATTAAAATGTATTTTAATAAATGTAGAGAATTTATTGACTCACAATGTTAGCATAACCTGTAACTAGACAAAATAATTATGGCTGTGCTATTTATTTTAATTGATTGAAAATGGAATGAATTCACTTACTAAATTCACCTTGGAATCATATTTTTTTTTTTCTATTTTGACAATATTCCAAATGAAGTTTTCACATTTTCTTATTCTGTGACAACTTTTTTTAAAAGTTGTGTACATTTGAAAATTTTTCTTAGAAAATGTGATCCTAGGAGAAGTGGCAGCTTTGGAAAAACTCTCCTACAGTTTACATGACATACATTTATACTCATACATTTATACTCATACATTTATATGACATGATTCTTTTCCTTTTAATGTTTTGTTTATATTGTAATGCTCTATTTGGTACTCCTTTGAACTATTTGCAAAAAAGAAAATAAATAAAAATTCAAATCGTAAAAAAAATAGAAAACTGATCCTCATATTTTTGTGGACATTATGCAATACAAGATCTCAACATTTTAACTTTTTGAAATGCAGATAGATCATTATAATTCCAAAGTGTTTTTTTTTTTCATGATGCAAACCTTAATTTTCTTTAGTTTTGAATATGATTACTCATCCTTTTAACGGTCTTATTTGGTGTTATTATATTTTTAAGCAAGTCAAAAAAATTTTTTTTTTAATTTTCTAAAGAGATGTAAAATGATGTGTGATGTCATTCCAGAAGCAGCTGTATGTGGGTTCAGAGGTGGGCGTGGTTCAGCTGTCAATCAGTGAATGTGGGCGGTACCAAGCGTGTCTGGACTGTGTTCTGGCCAGGGATCCGCACTGCGGCTGGGACCTCAATACTGAGCACTGTGCTACTATTAACAGCATCCACAGAACCAGAAGCAGGTGAAAATACAAACATATTAACATAGTTTAATGTTTATATGGTCACACTTTACAATCATGTTTCATTAGTTAATGAATTTACTAGCATGAAGTATGAACAATACTTGTGCAGCATTTATTAATTATAGATCAACACTGACTAATGCATTATTAACATCCAAATTCATGCTTGTTAACATTAGTTAATGCACCCTGAGTTAACATAAACTAACAATGAACAACTGTATTGTCATTAACTAACATGAACAAATATTGTAATAAATGTATTGTTCATAGTTTGTTCATGTTAGTAAATTAACTAATACAACATTAACTAATACAATTTTGTTGTAAAGTGTTACCATTTATATAAAGGCCAAAATTAGGAGATAAGTTAGAGCATTATATGTTTCTTGAGAAAAAATAAACCAGTTTAAAAAACATTAGAATTATTACTAATTGCATATTGTTTTCATGAGACTATTTTCAGCACATTTCCCATGCAAAAATTGTAGCTTGTTGTAATGTAAATCATCAGCCATATTTAAGATGTATGTAAATATTATGGAAAGATTTGTCTAGTATTTTATTCCTTAATTAAATAATGTTTAAGATATGAATTGAAACTGAATAATATAATATAAATAAAAGTTTAATAATAGTTCTGGGCAAAGATTAATCATGATTAATCACATCTAAAAAAAAGTTAGTTTTGAGGTAATACATATGCATTATATACATATTTATTATGTATATGTGATACACAAATTCATAAAAATAAAACTCAACAAAGCAATTTTGTTACATAGATATTTAAATTTATATTTAATTTGTATCATATATATCTAAATCAATATATCCAAATATACATAAACCTTTTTCTCAAATATATGCATGGATGTGTGTATTTAAGTATACATGATAAATACACACAGTATCAAGTTATGTCTAAACAAACTTTTATTTTGGATGTGATTAATCGCGATTAATTTTTGCCCAGCACTACTTAATAAAGGAATGACATTTTTAATTTGGGATTTATTTTTGCATATTACGATAATGACATTTTTAAAAATGTTTAATTTTATGGCATTTCTTTTGACATAAACCTTCCAGGTGCACATTAGACACATCATCAGTGATGTAACAAGGTCATGGACTGTTTAGGATCTTATGCAAAACATTTCTGTATTCAAAATGTCTTTATTTGTACACCATTACTAACACTAGTATTTTCTGATTTTTTTTTTTTCTTTTAGCACTGTGATTCAGAGCTTGAGTGATGGCGATGTCAGTCAATGTCCACCAATAGGTAAATGAGATTTTAGAATGTGTGTTATGATTGAAACATTAAAGTCTTCATGAATCAGAAGCTGCAACCATTTTTTTCGTATTGTGACGCAGTTCCTAGAGAAATGGAATATTAAATGAGAAAACAGTGGGCGTGGCTTGTTTTACTGCAAGCTGATTGGATGTAGTAAAGTAGGCATTTGATTTAGAAAAATCAGGATAAGGTTTTGGGAGCTATTACAACCTAACAGACACATCCTCCTCACTATTTCTGTTTGTTGTCAAAATTGACAGTTGAGGGGCCGTGGTCAAGTATGTTAACCACACACAAGACTTCAGACAGATATAATCTGAAAATTTAACTGAAAACAAACAGGAAGTGCACTTTAAGACTTCAACTAAAGATTACAAGTGCAAACTATTGTTTTTTTTCCTTGATGACATGCACAGATGAATTGTTCACCACAAAACTAGCAATATGAGCTAACAAAATCAATATGGTTAGTTCTGATTTCATGGCTACTTCAACTGTTACTTCTACAACTTGTGTTACAGGTGTCAGTTACCCAGTAAACATCTCATTTTACCACGGCAATACCGTGAAGCTGGGCTGCCAGCCTTATTCCAACCTGGCGCAGGTTATATGGCAGTTAAACGGGGAGCCAATCAAAGCATCCAGCACCATCCAGATCCTCTCCGACGGCTTGATGATCTTCAACGCATCTTTAGACGCCATCGGCTACTACACCTGCAGCTCCATCGAGACCATCTCCCAGCGCAAATACCAGATTCAGCATGTAGCGTATCATGTAAAGATGTGGTCCGAATCTGGAACCACATCGTCACTTCATCATGTTAAGGAAAAAGAGCGCACCCTAGTGGCCATGGTGGTGATTCTGTCACTAGTTCTAGCTGCACTGTTGATATGGAACCTGTACAAAGGCCATTTGTCTCTGCCATGTTTACACAAGAGGGTAAAAGACACACAAAACAGGCACGAAGACGATGCTAACCAGGTTCAGCCACAGAGACTAGCATCATCGGTAGTAAACTTCAACAGCAACAACAACCACGCCAATGACCAGAGGTACTCCATCTCTAGAGAAACAGACAGACTCTCAACCACTGCTGGTTCCACAGGTCAGATGTCAACGAAATACATAGATGATAAATCAGACATTTGAGATGGTTTTTATGCACAGACTTGTTAATATGGTACTTCGCCATTTACATGCAGACTAAGCACACTAGTGCGGCTTCCTCTTTTTCTTTAGCTTTTAACACTTGACTAAACTGTTGTTTTGACCCAATTTGTGTCTTCGATTAATCTTTACCTTTTAAAAATAAAATAATATGTTTCTTTACTTCCAAATGAAATTCGTAGCAATGCCCATGCATACAAAAAACACATTTTGGCAAGCCAGTGGTGGACAAGTTAACAAATTAGGTGCTTAAAAGCAGAGGTGTAAAGAGTACCTGAAAACCATACTTGAGTAAAAGTACAGATACCTTACTGTAAAAATTACTCCATTACAAGTTACAAGTCACTAATTCCAATAAGACTTGAGTAAAAGTATTAAAGTATCCGATTTTAAAAGAACTTGAATATTTTACTCATACTGAATGTAGGCTCAAATAACACCAAGAAAGGTTTCATTTTCCTAATATACAAATTAAATTTAACACCTCAATGTTTCAAAATGGCAGAACAAAATAGATAAAAAAAAATAGAACAAAAAAGTCTCAGGCAAACTCAAATGTTCAAAAAAAAAAAATCAAATAAAAAGTAGTAAAACGTAGTAAAAAATTCAGATTCACCTCTCAGAGTCTGAGAGGGGGGCAATATTTTTATTTTGAGTAGTTTTTCAATTGATTAGGATGTTTTCTCTTTATAAAAATAAACAAAGAGGAGCAGTGTTATTTTTCAACTTAGTAAACTACATATAAATTCAATGAAAAATACATCACAAACTCAAAGCTAAATGCACCTGATCCAAAATGTATAATTTCAGTGATGCATTTATTCATGTTGCACACACACACAAAAAAATTAAGCTAAAATATAGTCATGTTATGTCGCAGTGGTTTTTGCCATATCAGTAACTGTATTAACTTTTGGTAACATTATGCTTACAATACCATTGTAAAGTCAGACATAATTTGACTAAATTCACATTAAATTAACATTAAATAGACTCTTACCCAGGGCTTAATTTGTGCCGGAACACGCCGGATCCGGATCCGGCACCTCATTTTACCGATTCCCCGTCCACTGTTCACTTTCAGTTTTTTCCGCGATACCCCTCTGCCATCCACTGCACCAACACCTCCCACCCCCCGCTCCCCACTTTCGTGCGCGACGTTCACATGATTTAGTTTTTAAATAGCATACAGTTCCTTCAGTACCCTGCAGATGGCGATATCGCCTCGTTCGCCCAACAAATTAGCCGTGGTAGATAAAGATGCCGACTTGTCACACACAATCACAATGTAATGAGTAACGGTAAGCATCCGTTCAAATGTCGTGGAATAAAAAGTACATATATTCAATCTAAAATGTAGTCAAGTAAAGAGTAAAAGTTGCTTATATTTTTGATACTCAGTACAAGTACAAAGTAGCCAAAAAAATACTTAAGTAACGAAGTCCATTTACTCAAGTACACCACTGCTTAAAAGAAATAAAGTAAAAGTGCAAATACCCTAATAAAAATTTAGCCCTGTCGAAGTATGTGCTTTTTACATTATTACTTGAATCAAAGATTGTACAAATCTACTCAATTTTAAATTTACTTTAGTAATAATAATAATAATAATTTGTAACGCGCTTTTCTAAAACCCAAATCGCTTACAAAACAGTAAAAAACAACAAAGCACAATTAAACAATAAAGAATACAGTAAATACAGTAAAAAACAGTGAGAATAAAAAAAATGTCACAAATTAAAAACGTAAAAAAAGATGTCGTAAAAAGAAGGGGGGGGGGGGTGGAATTCCGGGAGTTTTCCAGGAGACAGAACAATATGGGAGATGGGTCTGAAATACGGGAGACTCCCGGGAAAAACAGGAGTGTTGGCAGGTATGGTTGGATTGTAAAATTCATGATTCATTTAATGGAGACTCACTCTGAATGAATCATTTGAATCGGTGAGTTGTTGACTCATGAACAGATGTCAGTCCATATCACAAATGAATTGTTCAGTGCACTTTGTGGACCAGTTTAACAGGCTAACTGATCAAATTCAGCTCATTCCTGAATTAAACCACAATCTCCTCTCTGAGCAGGTCACAATTTCTCCATTTCAAAATAATCTTTTGATTAAATGTAGTTTACAAAGAATGATATTTAGTTTATGAATGTAATGAAGTAAAGCTTTCCTAAAATAAAAATACTCTACAAATACCTAAAATACATACTTGAATAAGGAAGTAAAATAAAATTCCTAGTTACTGTCCACCACTGATAAAGTGCATCAACACTGCAGCTCACTCTGCCCAAGAACCACCACAGTAACACCACTGGCAGCTCTTTTGGTCAGCCAGTATTTATTTGCATGGAGAAAGCATAAACTGCATTTTAGGCTTCATTAACACCCTAAAATGACTTGCCTCATGAATGTTTTAAATAACGATAAATAAAGTTTATAAGAACTACTGTGAAGTTCAGTCTTTCACGTTTGCATAAGCGGCAACCTCCCACTTTCCCTCGTTAAGCCAATATGGAAGTAACTGAAACTGCAATTCATCGACTCGCCTTTGGGGGCAGGCTCCAGGAACTCCAGATGTTCACTGACTGCACTGCTAAATTGGCCAATTTTACAGCTGATGAAAACATGTTTACAGCCTGCTACTAAAGATGAGTTTGGTGCATGTAGCTAATATTACCCTTCATGACAACTGAGAGGGGGGTGAATTTTTTTGTAACTCATCCGTTTTGTTTTTATTGAATTATATTAAGTCTGCATAATTAAGGGCGTGGCCACTTGAGTGACAGCTAGGTCTCGCTGGTCACTGTCACTTCACCTCAGCTGATTCTGGCTGATTATCCACTGAACTCAGCATGTACATCGTATTTTTGTGTTGTTTTATGTGGCTTTTGCAGTCAATTGCTTTTGGGGATTATTTCTTACAATTATCAGATGATATGGCATGCTGTGTGCACTTAATTGTGTTCACAAACCAATCAAGTGACCTCCATTTCCCAGGTGAGTGAAATTATATATTGTTATACCATATTTATAAATGTATTTGTTTTACTTAAGATCATTTATCATTTTCTTTAGAACTCCTGTAATGCACTCCAGAATCTGACAGCTTGATTTAGCCGTAGGGCTATAGAAGAGTCATCTGAAACGTTGTCCTACAGTTTCATAAATAGCCTTGCATTTACTAACACAGACTATATTTGAAGTATTTGGGAGTAATTCCCGTTTTCCTCCTGTAGAAAAACGTCATAAGAACAATGCCTTAGGGGCTCAAAATATATTACAACAGTGTTTTCAAGAGACTAAACACTATTGATATAGTGTACATGTGGTCAGAACACAAACGACTCGCAGGTAATGAAGTATTAAGCGTTTCTCCCAAAGAAAAGTGTCTAAGCAAAATGCTAGCAGGCATCTGTAGCTTCATTGAAGCTCCGCCTCTTTGCCCTTTTTTGGGCATCCCCAATCGGTGCAATAATGGTCAAACAAAATGCAGACGGTTGGCCACGCCTACTTGTAGCTTCATTTGCGCTCTTCAGAAACCTATGGGTGACGTCACGGATACTACGTCCATATTTTTTAGTCTATGGTTTGCATAGAAAAACACAATGCACAATGGAATACATGGACTGTAACACAAAACTATATATACAGTATATATATATATATATATATATATATATATATATATATATATATATATATATATATATATATATATATATATATATATGTATACAGTTAACGTCAGAATTATTAGCCCCTTTTTTACTTTTTTCCTCAATTTCTGTTTACTCATCTCTAATAACTGATTTATTTTATCTTTGTCATGATGACAGTAAATAATATTTGACTACATATTTTTCAAGACACTTCTATACAGCTTAAAGTGACATTTAAAGGCTTAACTAGGTTAATTAGGTTAACTAGGCAGGTTAGGGTAATTAGGCAAGTTATTGTAAACCGATGGTTTGTTCTGTAGACTATTGAAAAAATATAGCTTAAAGGGGCTAATCATTTTGACCTTAAAATGGTTTTAAAAATTAAAAACTGCTTTTATTCTAGCCGAAATAATGCAAATAAGAAGAAAAAATATTATCAGACATACTGTGAAAATTTCCTTGCTCTGTTAAACATCATTTGGGAAATATTTAAAAAATAATTCAATAATTCAAAGGGGGCGAATAATTGTGACTTCAACTGTACATATATATATATATATATATGTAGGTCGCTGGATCAGTTGGCATGTCTGTGTTGAGTTTGCATGTTCCCCCCATGTTCGCGTGGGTTTTCTCCAGGTGCTTCGTTTAGCCCCCACAGTCCAAAGTCATGTGCTATAGGTGAATTGAATGAAGCAAAATTGGCCGCAGTGCATGCGTGTGATTGTGTATGGATGTTTCCTAGTACTGGGTTGCAGCTGGAAGGGCATCCGCTGTGTGAAACATATGCTTGATAAGTTGGCAGTTCATTCTGCTGTGGTGACCCCTGATGAATAGACTATGCCAAAGGGAAAAATATATTAGGGCTGCACAATACATTGTTTCAGCATCGATATCGCAATATGCGTCAACAATAGTCACATCACAGGGATCTGCAATGTGATTGGGATTATAGTTGACCAGACATTACAGTTACAGCGGAGTCATTTTACATTTTACCCTTAGAGTTTACAATAAAAAGATTATTAGTATTATACAGTGATTATTTAAATTTTGTTTCTGAATACTGTTTGACTCCCCAGAAAATCTGTTGTACTTAACTTTGCTTGTCATTTCTAAAATCATATTACAGAATGTACTTAAAGAATCATTCCAACTGATGTAAAATGAAATCTGTTGCAGTAAATGAAAATATTGCAATGCCAGTGCACTGTACGATATTGGGAAAAACTCACGTTGCAATATTTTCATTTACTGCGATATTTATTATTTTAAATTGATCAGAATGATTCTGTAAGTATCATTATACAGGGAGTGCAGAATTATTAGGCAAGTTGTATTTTTGAGGATTAATTTTATTATTGAACAACAACCATGTTCTCAATGAACCCAAAAAACTCATTAATATCAAAGCTGAATATTTTTGGAAGTAGTTTTTAGTTTGTTTTTAGTTTGAGCTATTTTAGGAGGATATCTGTGTGTGCAGGTGACTATTACTGTGCAGAATTATTAGGCAACTTAACAAAAAACTAATATATACCCATTTCAATGATTTATTTTCACCAGTGAAACCAATATAACATCTCAACATTCACAAATATTCATTTCTAACATTCAAAAACAAAAGTGAGCCTGAGTCGGACTGGAGCTCTCTGCCCTTTACCGATCCAGCCACAGGCCCATCAAGACTCACTCTCATTTCATCAGTCCATAAAACCTTAGAAAAATCAGTCTTGAGATATTTCTTGGCCCAGTCTTGACGTTTCAGCTTTTGTGTCTTGTTCAGTGGTGGTCGTTTTTCAGCCTTTCTTACCTTGGCCATCTCTCTGAGTATTGCACACCTTGTGCTTTTGGGCACTCCAGTGATGTTGCAGCTCTGAAATATGGCAAAACTGGTGGCAAGTGGCATCTTGGCAGCTGCACGCTTGAATTTTCTCAGTTCATGGGCAGTTATTTTGCGCCTTGGTTTTTCCACACGCTTCTTGCGACCCTGTTGACTATTTTGAATGAAACGCTTGATTGTTCGATGATCACGCTTCAGAAGCTTGGCAATTTTAAGAGTGCTGCATCCCTCTGCAAGATATCTCACTATTTTTGACTTTTCGGGGCCTGTCAAGTCCTTCTTTTGACCCATTTTGCCAAAGGAAAGGAAGTTGATATAGGGTGTTGATGTCATTAGACCACACCCCTTCTCATTACAGAGATGCACATCACCTAATATGCTTAATTGGTAGTAGGCTTTTGAGCCTATACAGCTTGGAGTAAGACAACATGCATAAAGAGGATGATGTGGTCAAGATACTCATTTGCCTAATAATTCTGCACTGCCTGTATATATTTATATATATATATATATATATATATATATATATATATATATATATATATATATATATATGTATGTATATATAGTGCTCAGCATAATTGAGTACACCCCATATTGAAAATGAATTTTTATCCATTTCTCAGTGTATATGGGTAATAAATGTTGGTGCGTTTAAACAAAATAGATTTATTAAACAGATATATTTATTAAAATAATATTTTTGTCACAGAACATCTTTAGAAATGGAAATATAATACAATTAAATTCACCAAAATATTGCAAAAAGAAAAGTCAAACTACATTTAAACAAAATTGTGTGTATATTTTGCTTCTCGATTTTTGCTATTTTAAAAAAATTGTATTTAATATTTTTCCCTAACATAAATTTGGGCTACTAATTTTTGAACCATTACTGTAATTTTGTTAGATGAGCTCCAGATTAGGAATCAGTACTGACTAATCTAATGTATATGCACAAATGTAATATTGTAAAGCTTCCTATAGAAAATCTGAATTTAAATCCTAAGATTTGTAAGGGCTGTACTCATATATGTTGAGCACTGTATATAATGCAATTATATTTTAAGTGCCTCAAACAAACTTTGTATCCAATCCACTTAGATTTTTTTTTTTCTTCAGAAGTTCTCATTTGTCAACATGTTGTTTCCTGGTGGACTGATTAAACTTTAGACCCTGAAATCTGATCAATAGTCTATTCAGATTCTTTCTTGAGGCTTTTAGTAATGTGCTCATGATTTAGTGATACCCCTCTGGCCAAAATGACACACGCTGTCTTGTTAAAACCTGCCGTGGGTGTTGCCTCAAACCCAAGTATGTTGCCTTTAAAGGCAATTCAACATGGCCAAGAATGAACTTCCTGCAAAAAACGTGTCAAAACTGCATCCAAACTTTAAGCAACTTCTGTTTTATGAACTGTGCTGCAGATGCCAATAATATTTTTTACATTTATAAAATACCACATTTAAACACCTTCTGCAATGGACCAACAACAATAAATGTTTGGAAGCACGAGTAAAAATGAGCAAACAATCTTTAATGAATCATCTCAATAACACAAAATACAAGAAATTTAATTTTCAAAGTAGACTGAAATGGATAGTTCAACCAAATATTTCAAATACGCCACCAATGACTCTCCCAAATGTGGTTTTAAACCTTTATTAGTTTCTTTTTTCTTTCGTTTTGAACAAATGAAGGTGATTAAATGCTGACAAATTTAATTTTTTGGTTGAACTATCCCTTTAAAACAGTGTCTCTCGACCACGTTCCTGGAGGACCACCAGCTCAGCACATTTTCTGTCTCCTTAACCAAACCCACCTGACTCAGATCATCAGCAGAGACTGAAAGACCTGTTATGGATGTAACAGACAAAGGAGACATCCAAAACATGCAGTGTTGGTGGTCCTCCAGGAATGTGGTTGAGAAGCACTGCTTTAAAACAATTAGCATGGTCTCAGAAAGGAATCAAATGCAAGCGGAGTGCCTGCAAATCAGAAAATGTAGAAATATTTAGGTCTATGCCAGTGAAAACCTGCTTTTCCACTAACGGCAGATGTATGTGGTGTTAATAAACAGTCTGTTCGTGGTTTTACATTGACCCTAATGTTACAGCTTCCTCTCTAACACAATTCAACTGCGCTAGATCATCCTCTTCACCGTCTGTAGCGATACCTCTTAAAGTGGAACCACAGCTGAAAGATTCCATTAGCGAACTGGCAGCGGAAACCATGGCGATGTGAATACTCCCATTCGCGGTTGACGATTTTGAAGGCGATGTCTTCATACGGCGGTCCGGCATGAAAGCGCAGAATCCCGAAGTCTTTATTGTCAGGGCAGGGCTCCAGGAAGTACTGCGGAGTCGAGCGCTTGTCGATGAGGTCTGGGTAGAAGATGTTGAACTTGTAGCCCTGGACGATCTTGGGCGGCGGGTTATCGAAGTCGTAATGCGTCTGGTTGTATTTGTTCCACTCGAAGCCGGTGTGAACGCGGTTGAAGAAGCGGGGTTTGCGTGGACGGTATTTGTCGGCCCACAGGTACATTTTTCCAGTCAAAGGCATTTCAACGCTGAACTGAGCCTCGTCACCACCCATGCCCTCTTTAGCCCGACGCACAAACAAATCCTCAGCACTTTCACTTGCATCACCTGTGTTCAGGAAACACAATGAAAACTGGCATTAGCATCGTCATACTAATGAACAGCCCAGGTGGAGTTTTAAAGTGGGCCTATCATGCCCCTTTTTACAAGACGTAAAATAAGTCTCTGATGTCCCTAGAGTGTGTATGTGATGTTTCAGCTCAAAATACCCCACAAATAATGTTCTAGAAGTCTTTGAAACTGCCTCTTTTAGGCTTTGATCAAAATTGTGCTGATTTGGTGACTGTCGCTTTAAATTCAAATGAGATTGTGCTCTTTTCAAAAGAGGGCGGAGCTACAGCATAGCAGTAGATTTAAAACAGGATGAACGTGATCTCTGTGAAAAACTGATAATAGCAAAAAAGTGGCTTAGAAAAAGGTCATTTGTGCATCAAAAAACTCTGCATTTATATTGCCTCTTAGGGGCCATTCAAATCGCATCTAAATGCGCAAACGCACCACTTCCTTTGTGCTCACACGCCTTTGTCATCTGACGTTGCTAGGGGACCATCAACCATTTTCTCAGAGGATGACAAGTTGACAACATTGCTGCAGCTCTGATTTAATCATGAGGTAAACATGAAACAACAGTTTCCATCTGGGCCCCGTTTCAGAAAGGAGGGTAAGTGAAAACTCTGAGTATTTTAACCCTGAAATGAGAGAAACTCTGGGTTTTCCGATTCAAAATGGCAGGTTTGTCAAACTGGAGAAAGCAGGGTAAGTCAAGCCTGTTTCTGAAAGACAGGTAACTTTAACTCCGAGTCAGTTACCGTGGTAACTTACTCTGTGAACCTAACCTGGTCACGAGCAGGTTTTATTCACTAAACTCAAGAGTTTCTGTCGGTATCCTCCACTTTTTTTAAAGACGAAGCGGCATTTCTTGCCTTAGCCTCACGTTTCCACCCCCCTATTTTAATGCTCATTTTGGATATGCACATAAAAACGATTGATGGAAACGTCATGATGCACATAACTTTTGAAAATAGTCATAATAAACATGCGCATAACTGAGTAGGAGAAACTTTTTATTCAATAAAGATGCTCAAACTGCGATGAAAACCCTTTTACTGAACAAATTCCAGTACGTGCATTAAAAAAAAGGTTTGTTATAAGAGATGAGGATGAAAAAGTGTGTGAATAGACAATCCAGCTGGCTGAGCACATTGTAAAACATCTTAAATGTTGTTTTGGTCATTCTAAAATGCCTTAACCGTTTCAGTATTAATGTATATTATTAATTACATCTAGAACGTCCGGAGCGTGTCAAGAGTGTCTGTTCTCCGCATCTCATGGCTTCAAACGCCACCACATGTTCATTGTGTGTCAATTGTCTTCTGAGGTGCAAGTACATTTAGCCTATTAAATAAAGAACAGGTTCACGCAGCTTCTTCTACCGCAGTAAATTCTGTTTTTAATGTTGATATTTGGCGCCAGTTAATCAGAAAGTGACGATTTTGTTTTCTTTGATTCATTGGATGGAAACGCTGCTTTATTCGCACATCTTTAATGCGTTATTCCAGTTTTGCATATAAATTTAATTAATATTTTTGGATGGAAACAAAGCTATTGCCTATATTTCAGTCACACACAAAAATGGCTTGTCCTTTTTTAATGAATAATTAGCTTAAATTCACTGACCTTCGACATGTACTGTAACTAGATTAATGGAATTATTACTCGATCTAAAATCTATTGTTTAGTTCTGCTTACATTCTAAATGTCATGTCAGCCTCTATCACTTGATCAATAAAAAAGGCAGACACACAAGTGCACTTTTAAATCTATTAAAACTGATCAACGTGTATAACAACGTGTATAATAGTTGTGTACAATTTTTTATAAACATCACACATTACATTACTAATTTTATTATACTTAAATATTTAAATACTTTAGATGTAACCTTACGCATTAACTTGAGCAGCTGTTTTCCCACACTAACTGTCTCTGTTTCACTGATGCAGTGGTGTTGCTTTTTTAAATATATGCTCATATTTGCTATAAATTTAAATGAGCACATCAAGTTCAGCTGGAGAAAGAAATGCTGATCTCTTTTTTTTTTTTCAGATTTTGCCATGGTCACTTGTAATATCTGCGCTCCATTCATAATGCCTTTTAATAGTCACGGTGTGCGTGCTTAACTCTGAGTTGGTCTACTCAAAGTTGATTGACCCAACTCAGATCAGCTATTCTGAAACTGAAAACTCTGAGTTTTTAATCTCTCGGTCAGTCAACTCAAGAGTTCAAGTTTAAACTCCCAGTTGGTTGAACCTCCTTACTGAAACAGGCCCCTGGAGCTCCTAATGGCACTCGACACTTGTAAACACTCGCTCCGTTGGGCTTTCGGCTATCAGCACCGCCCACACTCATCAACGCTACCAAACCGACCAATCGCAAAGCTTGCGCTATATGCGTCATTGCAACGTGTAGTTAAATTTTTTTGAGAGGTGCGCGTCAGCGAGGGCTACGCAACCGCACGAAGGCTGCGCCGGAGCATACACGTGCCCTTGACACAGAAGTAGAAATCAGCTTTAAGGCGGCACTCATGTCTCATCAGAAAGGAGCAAACAAAACTGAAATTTAGCCTGCAATTGTTGCACAATCTACAATCTTATCTGTTATCTCTCTCTCTTTTGGTAGCACCCAATTTAAACGAGAGATTTTGGAAACCAGACCTACATTTAGCAGGAATGGTTGGGTTAGGTAGAAAATGATTCTAAGTGGGCAGCGGATGAACAAAGACTGAATATACAGCGGGAGCGGTCAGGTGCGGAATAAAACCTGGCGGGAGCGGGACTAAAAAAGACCTCTACTCTGATGACACACATAATAGGCCAATCAAAGTGTTTCTGCAGGCTGTTTTATCAAGTGTGATTATAAAAAATAGAATGAATTAATTTTTACTATTAAAAGTTGGTTATATTCACACACTGCTGCCACACAACTGTGTTTAAACCCCTTATAAAAGTGATTTTTGCATAACAGGTCCCCTTTAAAGCATGTGTTGCAGTTTGACACGAGCGATACGCACCGGTCACCTGCATCTGCCTGCGGGCCAGCAGGAGTCTCTGCAGGTCCTCCTCCTCCGCGATGATGTGTGTGTCCAGCGGCAGCTCCGAGTTCTGCAGAAGTGTGGGACTGTAGCGGCCGGAGTCATACTCGGCCTGACTCTGCTGGATCAGATCCTCCTCTGTCAACACGGCCTCCGGGGCTTCATCTTTCTCTCCCTGCTCCTCCTCTCCTTTCTTCTCCTCCTCAGGACTGCTCCTTCCAGAACGCTCAGCCTCTCCTCCACCTGTCCTCCTGCTCCGTCTGTCCTCATCTTCCTCTCGGTCTGCCTGCTGAGAAGAGCTGCCCGCCGCCTCGTCTCCAGATTCAGCTTCTCTAGAGCTGCTGGGAAATATAACCGACGAATCACATATTAGGTATGTTTGCAATGCAATTTGTTTTATTATTTAGGAATTGGTGATAAAATAGTGGAGTATGTTTCATTTTATACATACAGTTGAATTATTAGCCCCCCTGTATATTTTTTCACCAATTTCTGTTTAACTGGAACATTTTTTCAACACGTTTCTAAACATAATAGTTTTAATAACTCATTTCTAATAACTGATTTATTTTATCTTTGTCATGATGACAGTAAATAATATTTAACTAGATATTTTTCAAGATACTAGTATACAGCTTAAAGTGACAATTGAATTAGGGATGTCCAGATCAAGTTTTTTTCCCCCTTGAGTCAGAGTCATTTGATTTGGAATATCTACCGATACCGAAACCCGATCTGATACTTCTACAGTATAATACATTAAAAAAATGTAAATCTATGTGCTCAATAAGCTTAAGAAATCCAGAGTTCTCTACAAAGGTGAATCATTTGTGCTATCTTGGCTATGATGTCCTGTGCCTTTGCGCTGTCATGGGGCATTTTTCTCTCCTCTTCAAACTCTCCTGCAGTGTGCAGGCTAAACTCACTGTATTGTGTCGGGTGTTTGTTTTTGGGGTGCCTTATTAGGTTTGTTGTGTTAAATGTAGCCTTTTCCTTTCCACCTCTTGCAATCCCAAGTTTACATATCTCACAGTTTGCTATAGCAATGTTGTCTTCATCAACTTTTCTAATACCCCCAGACTGCAGACATACTCGCGCTTTCCACTTTAAGCTGCTTCAGTGTTCTACTTTGCTGGCATTTAACCAATAGCATCTCTGCAACAGTGATGTCATGCCGCACGCATTGCTGTTTCTGTGTGAAGTCAAGATATATATACAGGGAGTGCAGAATTATTAGGCACGTTGTATTTTTGAGGATTAATTTTATTTATTGAACAACAACCATGTTCTCAATTAACCCAAAAAACTCATTAATATCAAAGCTGAATGTTTTTGGAAGTAGTTTTTAGTTTGTTTTTAGTTTGAGCTATTTTAGGAGGATATCTGTGTGTGCAGGTGACTATAGTCTATTACTGTGTATAATTATTAGGCAACTTAACAAAAAACAAATATATACCCATTTCAATTATTTATTTTCACCAGTGAAACCAATATAACATCTCAACATTCACAAATATACATTTCTGACATTCAAAAACAAAACAAAAACAAATCAGTGACCAATATAGCCACCTTTCTTTGCCAGGACACTCAAAAGCCTGCCATCCATGGATTCTGTCAGTGTTTTGATCTGTTCACCATCAACATTGCGTGCAGCAGCAACCACAGCCTCCCAGACACTGTTCAGAGAGGTGTACTGTTTTCCCTCCTTGTAAATCTCACATTTGATGATGGACCACAGGTTCTCTATGGGGTTCAGTCAGGTGAACAAGGAGGCCATGTCATTAGTTTTTCTTCTTTTAGACCCTTTCTTGCCAGCCATGCTGTGGAGTACTTGGACACGTGTGATGGAGCATTGTCCTGCATGAAAATCATGTTTTTCTTGAAGGATGCAGACTTCTTCCTGTACCACTGCTTGAAGAAGGTGTCTTCCAGAAACTGGCAGTAGGACTGGGAGTTGAGCTTGACTCCATCCTCAACCCGAAAAGGCCCCACAAGCTCATCTTTGATGATACCAGCCCAAACCAGTACTCCACCTCCACCTTCCTTGCGTCTGAGTCGGACTGGAGCTCTCTGCCCTTTACCGATCCAGCCACGGGCCCATCAAGACTCACTCTCATTTCATCAGTCCATAAAACCTTAGAAAAATCAGTCTTGAGATATTTCTTGGCCCAGTCTTGACGTTTCAGCTTGTGTGTCTTGTTCAGTGGTGGTCGTTTTTCAGCCTTTCTTACCTTGGCCATCTCTCTGAGTATTGCACACCTTGTGCTTTTGGGCACTCCAGTGATGTTGCAGCTCTGAAATATGGCAAAACTGGTGGCAAGTGGCATCTTGGCAGCTGCACGCTTGACTTTTCTCAGTTCATGGGCAGTTTATTTTGCGCCTTGGTTTTTCCACACGCTTCTTGCGACCCTGTTGACTATTTTGAATGAAACGCTTGATTGTTCGATGATCACGCTTCAGAAGCTTGGCAATTTTAAGAGTGCTGCATCCCTCTGCAAGATATCTCACTATTTTTGACTTTTCGGAGCCTGTCAAGTCCTTCTTTTGACCCATTTTGCCAAAGGAAAGGAAGTTGCCTAATAATTATGCACACCTGATATAGGGTGTTGATGTCATTAGACCACACCCCTTCTCATTACAGAGATGCACATCCCCTAATATGCTTAATTGGTAGTAGGCTTTCGAGCCTATACAGCTTGGAGTAAGACAACATGCATAAAGAGGATGATGTGGTCAAAATACTCATTTGCCTAATAATTCTGCACTGCCTGTACTGTGAAAATGTCCTTGCTCTGTTAAACATAATTTGGGAAATATTTAAAAAAGAAAAACAAATTCACAGGAGGGCGAATAATTTTGACATTAACTGTGCATGTACTGTATATGTAGTAAGTAGGCATACTGCACATTCACACAACCTCCCAGTTGGATCAATTATTAATCCAAATTCCCCCCAAAATCACACTCATAATCCTGTACATTCAGACAGAGGTGAACTGACTCACATGGGCTGCTCTTTCTCCGGCTCCTCTTTGATGATGGGGAAAAGCGGTTCACTCTCCACACCCCTGTTCCTGCTTGAGTTTATACAGCTTCTGCCGTAGGACGTCCTGATGACGCTCTCTCAGCCTACACACACACACACACACACACACACACACACACACACACACACACACACACACACACACACACACACTCAATTCAATACATCTTGATTTCTACAGCACCATTTACCATGTAGATTGTGTCAAAGCAGCTTCACACAGATAAAGAGAGTAAAAGCCAGAATATTTCAAATTGCCAAATTGAAACTGCTTCAATTCAGTTTAGTATAAATGTCACTGTTGAAGTTCAGCTCAGATCAGTGAAATCAGAGTGTCCACAGCGTCCTAAAAATTGATAAATTAATTTAAGGCTCTTAAAAAGTATTCAAAATCTCTTAAATGCCATGTTACGAGGTATTCAATTTTGTATCATTCTTGATTATAAAATGTAAATAATATAAAATTAGTAAATATTCCGTAAGTTAAAATTTTCCCAATGTTACTGCTTATGTCTTAAATGTCTTAAAAGGTATTGAATCTCTTTGATTGTTGTGTATACCCTGGTAATGCAAATAGGCACTGTTGAAGTCTATAGAACACTATAACACTATCTATAAGGTAAAACTTCACTGAAGGCTAGACACATCTCTTTGACACAGTTAGAGTCGGATACACACCTGGCTCGTGCCATGTAGACGCGCACCTGCTG
This sequence comes from Danio kyathit, assembly GCA_903798195.1. Taxonomy (NCBI): domain Eukaryota; kingdom Metazoa; phylum Chordata; class Actinopteri; order Cypriniformes; family Danionidae; genus Danio; species Danio kyathit. The sequence goes on from LR812520.1 coordinate 58,569,129, forward strand.
CAGGAGACTCTCCCAGTAGCCGATGTCCAGATTTGAGCCTCCAGCTTGAATCTTACTCTCGATGTTCATATAAAGAGCCTGAAGCTGACTATAAGTCTTCCCTTTAAACACACTCTGGACATCTGTGCTGACGGAGGTGTTTATACCCTCACGCCGGTCACCTGACAGCCAAAAACAGCAAAGATAAAATAAATCAGTTATTAGAAATGAGTTATTAAAACTATTATGTTTAGAAATGTGTTGAAAAAATCTTCTCTCCGTTAAACAGAAATTGGGGAAAAAATAAACAGGGGGGCTAATAATTCTGACTTCAACTGTATATACTTCTGAATGGTTCTAACATTTTATGGCATTAATGGTACTAGTATTGATACTAATAATAATAATAATTAAAATATTAATATTTATTTCTAAAATTATAATTAAAATAAAAACAAATCTTTTTGGAATCCATGATACAAATTGTGTGCATATATATATATATATATATCTATATATAAACTATTTAAATAAAAATTTACATTTTTTGGGATACATGGAAATTTTAGGATTATTTGCTAATACTTTTGAATGGTACTAATATTTTAATAGTATTAATGCTACTAATATCTATTTATAATATTTAATATACTAATATTTCACAGCTATTTCTATTTCTATTAAAATTAATAAAAATAAATAAATATATATATATATATATATATATATATATATATATATATATATATATATACATACACACACACACACACACATTTATTTATTTATTTATTTATTTGGAATCCATGATGCAAATTTTAGGATTATTTGCTGATATTTCTAGAATGATACTAATATTTCACAGCTATTTCTATTAAAATTTATTAAAAAAAAATATGTGTGTATTAGAGATGCCACAATTCTCAATTCAATATTGAACCTTTCGGTACGACATCCACGGTTCAATACGCGCTTGTGAATTGCGGTTTTTCCGGTTTTACGTTTAAATAATTTATGTGCGTTTTATTTCTCTCCGAATAGACTGTTTGTGTGTCCCTGTAAGTTTACGAGCTGAGATGAGGAAACTCCTCCCCGCGAGTAAATATTCAATCACTACAGGGCTCGAAAATAAGGACTGCCCGATGGCCCGAGGCCAGCATGAGAGACGCTCGGGCCAGTGCTGCCTTGTCACAAAAGTTTGGCTGCGACTGTCTGTCAATTGCGTTCAAATACAATCTTAGGGCGCTTTCACACATAGACGTTTGTTTCGGAATCTGTCTCTTTCCCCCCGTTAGCGCAGTTCGTTTGGCATATGCGAGTCCAGGAATCGCGCTCAAATCAGCGCCAAATCAATCGCTCCGAGATCGCCTGAATGAGGTGGTCTCTGCTCGATTGAGCAGATCGATTGTAGTGAGAAAACAAAACAATTCAACGAACTAAGTACCCAGGCTATACCACAGTGTATTATGATTGTGTAATAGCCATATATACGAATGATGAGCAGGGCGGGATGTCATTCCTACCGGTAAATGTGCGTTTCGTGTCTAATGCGAAAGTGAAAGCATGCTGAAATATTAACGAGAGCTGTTTATCAGTTAGGAAGATTGAACGAAGTTACCAACTGATAATCTTTCCATATTTTAATCTTATAATATGTTATATTAGGCCTGTTGTTTTGTTCATTTCTGCACTGACAGCTCGAAAGAAAGATCAACATTGATCTGCTTCATGATCTAATGCATGATCTGATGATCGGTTCATCTATTTATTTGTAATTTAAGCCTATAATGCATAATTCTAGCCAACGTTTCTTTAATAGATTAATTCAATAGATTTTTACAAAACTTGACAACTGAAATGAGGCTCTGTATGAGAAAGTCTGACCTCTCTGATTTTTATTTATGTCTGTGGGTGTCAAAATTAAAGTGCATATTTTCGCTTATAAAATATATACACAACTGCTCAAAAGTTTGGGGTCAGTATGATTGTTAAATATTTTAAAATAAGCTTCTCCTGCTCACCAAGGCTGCATTTATTTCATCCTAAATACAGTACACAATGTAAAATTGTAAAATGTTATTGCACTATAAAATAACGGTTCAAAAGTAGTTTATAATTTAATTTAATTATTTATTCCAGTGATTTTAAAGATGAATTTTCAGCTTCATTACTCCAGTCTTCAGAGTCACATGATCCTTCAGAAATCATTCTAATATTAATTATGATTATTATTATTATTATTATTTTTAATGGTAATAGTAATAAAAGCAATAATGTCTGGAGTAATAATTTTATTTGAAACTACATACAATAAGAAAGCAATTATTAAAAAAATGTATTAATATTTAATGCCCAGTTTGTACATACGCTACCAGCAGCTGTGAGATTTTAGTGTTCATTTTTTTTTATTATACAATACACTAGGAACTAGTGTACCTTTCTTGGCTTTGAAGTAAAATAAAGGAGTATTGCAATAAATCGTTTTTATTTTTTTCTCTTTCTTACTGTTCCTATTGCCTAAGCATAGAATAACAATAAAAAAAAAACACTTATGTGTTAAGCCATCAGAACCGAACCGAAAACCGTGTTAAAAAACCGAGGTATGTATTGAACCGTGAGCTAACTGTATTGTTGCATCCCTAGTGTGTATGTATATATATCTATACACACACACACACACACACACACACACACACACACACACACACACACACACACACACATTTATTTATTTGGAATCCATGATGCAAATTTTAGGATAATTTGCTGATATTTCTAGAATGATACTAATATTTCACTGCTATTTCTATTAATATTAAAATGTATATAAAAAAGATAATTCAATAAAAATATTTTTGTAATCAATCATGCAATTTTTAGGATTATTTGCTGATTCCTCTGAAAGGTACTATATAAACTCAAAAACAATTCAACAATTATTATATTAATATATATACAATTATTATATTTATTTTGACATTTCCTCAAATATAAATAGTTTTACTTTTAAAACAGCAATGTTGAAGGTATAAATGTGCTCATCACCTGGCCCTTTCCCTGACGCCTCCAGTTTGCGCAGTTTGCTGATTTCATCTTCAGTAATGGTGGTCATGTCCCTCCAGAAATCCACATTTTTGCCACATTCCAGCTCCATGTATACCTTCAAGCAGTAACACAGACATTAAATCACACTGCACTCAAAAACCAACCAAAACCATCACTTACGTTACAAAAGACATATCGTTACTTTACATATTTACAATACGATTATTGCAGTCTCTCTCATGACTCACCTTGATGTCCTCCAGCAGGTCGTCCATGTCTGTGACGGTCAGTCCGTTGAGGAAAGTGTACGGTTCGTGCATCTCCACAGACAGATCGTCATCCTCAGCGCTGATGTATTTCGCCAGCAGGTCGATGGGTTTTGCCCGGCCGTCCCGGATGCGGATCTTAGACCTGCATCACATCACATTACAGAAAACATTGTCAGCACACGTCTGCATTTATAAACAGCCACTAATTCAATTTAAGTTTATTTGTATAGCTCTTTTTTTCCTCTCTATAATGTAAAGGGAATGACCTGAGTTTGGCCTGATGCAGATGAAAGTTGTCCTCTTGCTCCGCCCATGTTTTGAAATGCTCCGCCTCTTTCTCTCTCTGCAGCATCTCCAGCTCCTGCTCCCGCATGGCTTTCTCCCGCTCTCGCTCCAGACGCAGCTGCTTCACCTGAACACACAGCGCACACGCATTCACTGCAGCTCTGCTTTTTCAGCTTTCTCCAGATACAGTGACGAACAACAGTGAAGTACTTCCTTTTTACTTTTCTTAATTTTCAAGTATCCGAACTGTGGTCCGGTAAGTGGTTCAAGCACGCTCAGATTGTTCGAGATTCAGTCATTTCTACTTGTAGTGGAAGGATTTCTATGGCTGTTGCTGTTTTACATCTTCATTGTATTGAATTCCACAGATGTATACAGTACAAATACATGTTTAAATGTTACTGTATGCATGCATAGATAGATTTATAGGCCTATTGTTAGGTTATCATCATTTTTATTTACATTCCAAAGTATATTATTGTGTATTTTTACTCCTTTTCATTTTATACTAACACCTTACCTGCCAATATTTGTCTCCGGAGGGTGGGGTTGGGATTTGGTAGGGGTGGAAGGGTTGGGGGTTTCGGTGCGTGTAATGTTAGTAATCAGGAGATGTTACATACTGTACTTAAAATCTGAGGAGGACCGGGGGGTGGAATTACTGGAGTTTTCCGGGAGAAATAACAAAACGGGAGGGTGGGGGAAGATGGGTCTGAAATACGTGAGACTCCCGGGACAAACAAGAGTATTGGCAGGTGTTACAAACACGTCATTCTTTGGTATGTTCAACTTGAGAAGTTCTGCTCACAGATTCATGAACTATCAGATTGTTTTTAACTCCAGTTAAACATTAGTTGATTCAAATCATCCGTTCAGAGCTAATATCCACACAAATAATTCACGCTCAAGTTTACTGTAGTGCATTAACATCTGAATGTTAAATCTAAACTCAGTGTTAAAACATTACATTCATTCATTTGCTAGATGCTTTTATCCAAACCAACTTACAAAAGAGGATAATACAAACTTCAAATAATACACTTCAAATCACAAAAGATCTTTGCCAGTGCATCATAAACAGATAAATGATTATTTATTACATATTTGTTATTACATATTTGATTGTTGCCTCATTTCATTCATTCAATTTCTTGTCGGCTTAGTCCCTTTATTAATCTGGGGTCGCCACAGCGGAATGAACTGCCAACTTATCCAACATATGTTTTACGCAGCGGATATCCAGCTGCAACCCACGGGCTAACGACACGGGCTCTTTCTCGAGAGCGGGACCGCGATCGGCTCCTACGATGCTTCTTCGATCCCATGTTTTCAGGTCCTGACCGCGCCGCGTCGCGTAAATAGGTAACCTTAGTTTACAATGTTTTTAATACTCATCAAATCTCTCAAATTAATCACGTGATACGTTTATGATGTAAATATATATATATATATAAATAGATATTTTTTATTTATGTTAAGTAAACATCGACTTTTATTAGTATTTAAAATGTATACCTTGATTTGTAATTCATATCAGGCAATGTAAAGGGCACCTTATGTGAGGTCCTTTTTGAAGCGGAATGTTGACGGCTTGTTTATCGTCAGTTTTATAACCATATCACATCGTCTCGTGTTTGATCTTCTCTTGCAAAATATGGCTTCGGCAATACATTAATTTCCTCAATTAAAATGCTATATAAACATTAATAGTACTGGACCACTATCGTATGGGACAAATCAGAGATTCAATATTTTACGAGGAATTAGACGAGGATGTC